>ML776594.1:715649-763182 GCA_009831015.1 Picea engelmannii | reverse complement strand
ATAAATTTTCAATTTTAATGCCAAAAATTAGAAAACTCAATTCTTAAGCTAAAGAATGATAAATATACCTTGCATAAGCTATTTTATGGAAAATATGGAATGAAATGGAGGCAAAATGGATGGTTATAGAGGCAAAAGTGTAGCTTATAGAGTAAAAAGGAAGCATAAAAATGTGCTCAACAGTAGCCACGAGACAATACAATGTGGATCTAGGTCATGAACTCAATCATAGCCACCAACAAATACATTGCAGATCTATGACACAACATATAGATAACAGGAAGACAATGAGCATTGAGGAGAGTGCTCTTGAAGTCTTAAAAGTACTTCTATACACGTGATATACTCCATCACAACTTGAGAGGGGATGTTGTAAAGGAATGATGTGGCCCCCAAACCTAAGGTTTTTGTCCCAAACCCCAATGGTACAAATCTACATCATGCGAATATATGAACTGATGTCAAGCATGGTATAAACCATTTGATTATCGATCATTGATGTTTACCATTAACAGACGCAACAGGACCCATCGATGATGAAGAAGGACCCCAAGGTACCTAGCATTAGGGGAATTTTGAGGTCTAAAAAGGGCCTCCTAAGAGATACTATAAAAAACTGAGTTTGTCATTTTATGGGGGAGGTATATTTACAACTCACCTTTTACACTATAATCCATGTAACCATAGTTAAGTTAAATTGAAAAGTTGTCTAAAAATAGAATTAACAATTTTTTTTATTGATGTGACTAAAAGGAAAGGATGTGACTATAAATAGAAGTGAGCGTTTAACAAAAAGTCATTGTCCTTAAACAACTAATGCATGTGTCATTTGTCCTTGAATAATTTGAAATAAAATATAAATATAAATTCATAAATTATTAATTATATAATATATTATTATTTAAAATATAAACTCATATTCATATAATAATATATAATTAAAATACTAAATAAAAATAAAATACATAATATATTTAAAAAAAATACTTTTAAAAAATTTAAAAATATATATAATAAAAATATTATATTTAAATTTTTTAAAAATATAAAGTTATAAAAAACATATATGATATGATATATTATATCATATTATGATATAATAATATATAATATATCATAGATTGTATCATAATATGATATAATATATCATGTAACCCAAACCAATGTACTACTAAAGTAATGTACACTTAAAGAAATGTACTCCTAAGTAAACCATAGAAAACCAACCCAACGTGTATTTCAATTAAAACATATTTTTTTATATTTTTAAAAATTCCAAATATAAAGTGTTTAATGTATAAATAGACATGGGTACTTTATTTAAAAAGTAAAGTACTTTAAGAGTACTTTGATTACTTTTCTTAAAGCATTACATAGTTAACTATGGTTTTCATTCACCATTTAGAATGTGACAAATCACCATATTTAACTCAAACAGTGTCAAGTCATCCCTAGGGGATAATGTCATCTTCTAAATTTTAATTGGCTCTTATAAAGTGGATTTTGGTGGTACATGTTTTTTGTTTTGAGACCCTTTTTTTACTTCAGAATTTCCCTAATGTACAATCTAGCAAGTGTGAATAGAGGATTTGATGTCGAACACTCGTAGAATCAATCAATCAAGAGTTAATGATGTAAACCCACTGTTGATCATGAGGAGGCCTGCCATTGAGGACTACAAGATCCAAGGTAATCGTTGGTTTCTAGATCCCTCTCCTATATATTGTGTTGAATTCGATAGGAAGAGATCCATCGAAGGAGAGCCTTGATGTATCACCCATCAATTGACATGAAACATACACTGAGAGATGATGTGAAAGGAGAGTATCACCAAGTACAAATGACACATGGATTGTCGACTTGGAAAGTCAATAAAACATCAGATTGTCGAATCGGGATTAAACTTCCCTTGAACATATAGAATGACACAATAGTGACTTGGAAGCAAGACACAAGAGCTAGACGAGTATAGTGCAACAACGCAGGAGGCATTGAAGCACTCTTTATGATGACTGGAAGAGTAACCAACCGGAGGAGTATTTCTGACTCATATTACTGGGACGACTCCTAGGAAAGCTAAAACCCAATTGTATGATGAGGACTCAAACATGTGCCATGTTCAAGGGAGACTCGACTGACACTACCATTTTGAGAATAGACCAATGGTGAAAAATCCCCCCCCCCTTTTTATTTATTTTTTAATATTTTTTTACTCCTTCATGGTTTAACGAGCACGGAAGAGGAATAAAATTATGCTTAGTTTCCTTCATGGTTTAAAGAGAAAAAAATAATGACGCAAGTAATCTCGATGTGTATTTTTTTTTTCATTTTTAATGGGCCTGAAAAAGAGTTAAAAGGATACTTGTGATGTGGCATTTTCATGTCCTTTAACGAGTCCAAAAAAGAGATAAAGTGTACTCGTCGAGAGTGAATGAGTGGCTTAATAACATGCTCTTGTGTTCCAAGCACTTGGAACCGACCTATGAAAAATGAATGCAAATCCTATAAGAAAGTGAGATAAACTCTTATTAGTTGTTCTCTTCTTGGGTAGGTGGATGCAAAACGAAGGCCAAATAATGCAAGAGGTGGATAGTCAAGGCTACTGCAATAGCGATAAGTGGGATCAAACCAAACATAAGTGTAGCGATAGGAGGCATGGCACAAGTAGCAAATGCATAGACGACCATTAAGAAACAATAACTGAATTTGGGAACCCCCACAAGATAAAATCCTAATGTAGATATCCCTAGGATCAACCACATGATCCCTACTATGTAATAGGGAAGGATCTAAGAACCCTCCCTGGATGTTGTAGGTAGGAACCCTCCACATGGTTCCCTGGAATATGTACCCTATGGTCGATGGGAAGAGATCCATCGAAGGAGGGCCTTAATGTATCTCCCATAAATCAACATGAAACATACACCGAGAGATGATGTGAAAAGAGAGTATCACCAAGTACAACTAACACAGGGATGATCGACTTGAAAAGTCAACAAAACAACAGATGGTTGACTCACAATTAGACTTCCCTTGAACATATACTATGTCACAATGGTGAATTGGTAGAGAGACCCAAGAGTTGGACGAATATAGTGTAACAATTCACGAGGCATCAAAGTACATATTATGGATCATATTATAGGATGTAGATATCCTAGGATCATACTTTATCCTAGTCTCATGTAAGAAGGATCTTCTAGGTTATTGTCCATCAACCTAAGAAAGATGAATACAAATGGTACAGGCAAGTGAGATCCACTCTTAGCAGTTGTTCTCTCCCTGTGTATATGGATGCAAAATGAAGGCCAAATAATGCAAGAGGGATGGTCAAGGCTACTGCATAGTCGTAAGTAGGATATGCGAAAACAAACATGTAGCTATAGGAATCATGATGCAAGAACCAAATTCATAGGCGATCATGAAGCAAAAATACAAAAAAATTTAGAATCCCCACAGGATGTGGCTAGAATATAGATGAAGAGAGAATAATGAGGCTCAATCATCAGGTCATGGTGGGGTTAAAGTGTTGGTTGTGGAGCCTGATTATATTCCTGATTCAGAGGTCCTTGCTTTCAACCGTGTTTATATCCCATGAAGTATTTACACCCCAAAAGTATGTACACTCTTCCACGCGAGGGAGTGCAGAGGGGGGGTACCCCCTCTGCGGGGTCCAGGGGGGCTATCCCCCTGGCTGGGGGGTTTGGGGGCAAGCAGGCCCCCAGCGGGGGTTAAGGGGAAGCATCCCTCGATGGGGGTTCGAGGGCAAAGTCCCCGAAGGAAAAATTGCCTTGTAAATGTATATTGTAATTTCATTGTAAATCTGGACCGTTCATTATAAGGTCGCAGATCTAATGGTAGAGATTATGTTAGGGTTTTTTCCCTAGAAGGCAACCCTCTTTTATGAGGGAAACGTATTGTGGCTATGGTTGATGATGAATATTGTATTCTGAGATAGGAGACTGTGAGAGAAAGAAGAGGAAGTTACAACGGGTTTGTTGTAGGTTGTATCCCTTCATATGCTGGATAATAATAAAGGAAGGACCTGGCAATTTTTCTGGTGGACATAGCCCACACTGGGTGAACCACATAAATCTGTGTCTCTATTGTATTATGTATCTTCTGTGTTTTGTTTCCGCATTTGTTTTATTTTATTGCTCCATGGTCATGTTTTTCTAACATAAAGGAGGGCTCTCATACCTACGGGAAATTGCAACATGGGCACCGAATGGAAATATGGGTGCTAACTATGGCGCCCATGAAGGGTAGGCACTATTGAACCAGCTAGGAGGTGCAAAAAGAGTGGCTAATCCTACAACCGACCGAGTTTAAACCGAATGCATAGTGTTAGCGAAATCAATGGTTAATAATACAAGGAGAAAGATGTAGAGAAGAACCTATCCTATATTCTAGTTTAGGAACACGTATCTTAAGTTCGGTGGAAGTTGTCATCTTCGTAAAAAAGTTCCTGTAATCCTGTCAACACATGTAAACTAGATTTTGGGGGTCAAAATGCATACTGAAATCTCAAAAAAGAAAAAAAATTTGGAGTTTTTCGATATGATAAATGAAAAACAAAAATCACACAAACCACACACCTATGTACAAGGCACTACACATCTTGATTCTTTACACTAAGTATATCCCATTGTTAGGCTTGGGCCAAGGATCATTTTCATAATCAATGAACTCATGAGCCTTTATTGGCATCATATAGCACACCATGTTGGGACCTTTCCACATATAAACAAATCTATGTGGTCAAAGACACTCATCTTGAGTGGTCTCGCGAGCTATGGAAGATCCTTGATGGGATCCATCAAGACATAAAGCGGGTAGAAAATGAAAATTGTTGGCACAAGGGAAGACCCAGGGTTCAACTCTAACAACGCACCAACAAAACCTAATTACTGGCCCTTACGGAAACACCTGCGAAGAAGATGAAGTCTCACCAGAGGTAGCAATAGGGGGGGTTGCAGGACACAGGTGTCAACAGCTAGAGGAAATGCAGGATGATTCTGAAACAACAATGCAAAATAACCTAGAGATTCCCGACAGTATTATGCTTAACTCCACGAGGTTATATATATATTCTTATCTTCAATAGGAAAAATAACAGTGCAATAATAGTATAAAGGATAGAAAATAACATAGTATCAATCACATAGAACAACAAGATTTTACGTAGTTCACCCTCTTGCTAGGGCTACGTCCACAAAACTATCTTTATTGATCGACTAGATGAAAATATACAGTTCTATCTGCGCACTCAGCTATGGATCCTTTTCCTCTTTATTCCCTATCCCTGTGCACCTAACTGCAGAGTAGATCTTCGCACCTAGTTGAAGACCCAAAATACAAGAATACTCTAAAACATAACACTTCTACATATCAATACCACTCTTGCCTCTCCTTCTCAACTCTTCTAGACCTGTATTTATACATTCCATGACTCTTAGATAACCCTAGACCGAAGACTAGGTGCCAAAACCCTAGATCGACATATCCCTAATTTTAAGGACTTCGTCGACCTGTTCCTCCTTCTTTTCTGCAAGGTACTCCAAAGCAGCCATTAATGTCTTCTTCCACTTGCTGACTAGTCCAAGATCTATCTTCTTTGCTGCTTTGTCTTCCTTGATATTCTCCTTCAACAACTTGCTTTCCTTTACTTCGCTCCTTCTTTCATGCTTCTTTAACCACTTCGACCCTTCCTCGGTTTGTGTGCCTTCCACACACTTCACACTTTGTCTTTATTCTTCCTTAATCTTCACTTTCTTTCTTAATACTTTGTCTAGTACCCACTTTCAACTACACTTGGTACCTAGACCCTTGTTCCTTTGCTTTTACTGAGAGTTGTGAGGCAGCTGGTTGTGATAATATAGCTTCAATTGGCTCCCATTTACTAAACCATCCTTCCATTCTCCATTAAGAGTCGTCAACTACACAACTTCTCCTTCTGTAATGTAGACAACCTCAAATGGCCCAAGCCAATGTGTCATGAACTTTCCTGGATGCTTCATGAACTTTCTGTCATATAAAAGTACCAAATCTCCTTGTTTAAATGCTTTCTTCTTGATATGTCTGTCATGGTAATCCTTTTCTCATTCTTTTTGTACCTGCTGATGAAATCCTGCAATGAACATGTCTTCCTCTAGTTCTATCAACTACGCGAGCTTGTCTTGAACATCGTCTATGTCATCCATCCCTATAAATGATGCAATTATTAAACTAGGAACCAAATATTCCATAGGTACCAGTGCTTCCAGGCCATAAACTGACTTGAAGGGAGTCTACATTGTTATCTTTTTGCAAGTAGTTCAATAAGCCCATAACACTGTTGGAATTATCAAATCCCAATCATCTCTGTTAATAGTGAAAATCTTAGTGAGCGTTGTCTCCAGAATATTATTGAAAGCTTCAACTGTACCATTCGCATGTGGGTGATATGGTGTGCTCTTATGATGGTGAACTTTGAATTCTTGAGTCAAGGTTTCAATAGTTTTGTTAATGAAGTTCGTGCCTTGATCACTCATAAGGATCTTTAGGCATCCAAATCTGGTTATGATATCCTCAAAGATGAACTGCGCAACTGTAGATGCACTACAGTCTTTAACTGCTCTTTCTTCTGCCCATCTAGTCAAATACTCTGTAGCAATGATGATATATCAAGCTCATGTGTGCTTTCCTGGTGGGTTGATAGGTCCCACAAAGTCAATAGCCCATTTCTCAGATGCCTGTGCAGTTAACTGAGGTGTTAAAGGCATCTCATCCTTTCTAGAAGGCTTCCCTACTCTTTGACATACATCGCGGGATCCGTAGTATTCCTTAGCATCCTTATGTAAAGTGGGCCACTAGAGGCCAACTCTGATAACTGTTTGCGTTGTTGATTTCCCTGCATAATGTCCTCATGCGGTCCCTTCATGTGCTTCTACAAGAATCAATGGTCTTTCTGACTCCATAACACATCTTCTTAAGATCTCATCTGGCCCCATCTTATATAATTGTCCAGCTATAAATTTAAAATCGGCAATGCGAACTACCGATTGTTTCTTCTGAATAACTGTATACTTGTGGGGTGCCATTCCTGTACAAGAATTGGACTATCTCGATGAAGTGATCATCAATTTTCCTGATGGTGAACAACTGTGCATCTGGTAGTGTGTGATCCAAACTAGTAGGTTCCTCTCCATGTTCTAACCTAGATAAGTGGCCAGTTCCCTTATTCATTCTTCCTAGCTTGACCACAATCTCAAAGTCATACTCCTGGAATAATAATAACCATCTGCATACTCTTCCCCCCAACACTGGCTTGTTGACTAAGTAATTCAATGCAGAATGATCAATGAACATCTTAAAATGTCCTCCCAACAAGTAGTGTCTAAACTTGTGCAACGCATATACCATAGCTAATCCTTCTCTTTCAGTGGTAGTATAATTCATTTCAGATGTATAAATCTTCCTACTAGCAAAGGCTATAGGGTGGTCAATGTCTCCTACACCTGGTTGTGATAAAAATACTCCTAATGCAATGGATGAAGCTTCGACATGAACATGGAATTCCTTACTCCAATCTGGAAAAACCAAAATAGGTGTAGTGGCCATTTTCTTCTTTAATGTGTTGAGGCTCTGCTAACATTCTTTTGTCTATTGAAACTTACTATCCTTCTTTAATAGCTTCTCCATAGGTTTTTTTACCTGTGCCCAACCCTTAATAAATTTTCTGTAGTATCCAGTGTGTCCCAATGCAGTGCGTGACTATCTAACCGAAGTAGGAGGAGGTAGATCAACAATTATAGCAATATTGGAAGGATCTACCAACAACCCTTACTTACATACAATGTGTCCTAACAAAACTCCAAAAGGTGAAAAGAAAACACACTTTTTCAAGTTCAAGGCAGTCTGACATTGCCTGGACTTATCCAACATTAATCTCAAACATTCAATATGATCTTAAAGTAGACTAAAAATGGTCCAATTATCAAAGTATGCCTCCAAAAACCTATGTAAAAATTCCTCGAATGCTTCGACCACCACCCTAGAAAATATGGCTGGTGCATTCTTCAAACCAAAAGGCATCACAATATACTAAAAAGAACCACATTATGTTGCCAATGTAGTCTTATGTCTGTCCTCCTTAGAAATTATTATCTGGAGATAGCCTAAAAATCCATCCGTGAATGAATAAACTTCCTGTCCTTCGACATTGTCTAGAACTTCATCAATAAAAGGTGTAGGAAATGGATCATGTAAACATGCATCATTCAATTTCCTTAGATCTCCACAGATTTTTATTTCTCCTGACTTCTTATCTTGGACCACCATAGGGAAGATCCATTCAGATTCTTCAACTGGTTGTATGATTCATGCTTCCAACATTCTATCTAATTCAATCTCAAATTTTTGCTTTTACTTGGGATTCAGTCTGTAAGGCCTCTACTTGACAAGCCTTGCATCTGGTTTCAAAGGAATCTTCATTTCTCCCATGGGCCCTTTAATTACTTTCATGTCTGTGAACTTGGTTGGAAATAAGTCTTGATACTCATGCAATAGTTCTGTAATCTTACCAATAGTAGCATCATCCCAATAGTCTCCAACATTTGCAAGCTTAGGTGCTTGCTTTGTTCCAATATTAACCTTATTAATCTTAATAGGTTTCCCAACAAAAGTTAATTCAATCTCTGGCCCTTATATATCTCTTTTTCCTTCAGTTTCTAAAATGTTCACATTCCTAGGGTCATCATCCTCATCATCATTAATATTATAACAACCCTGTAACCATTGAAGAGGTGCAGTCCATTCATCTTCTTCTTGTTCAAGAGGGGGGTTAGGTGCCTCCTCAAAGGCCTTTTGTCTTATAATTTGTAAACCCTAATCTACGGTGGGGTACTGACTTTCAGATAGGAACGTAGCTATAAAGTTCTGGGTCATACCATACCAATCTGTAGTGACTAAGTGCAGTTCTGCTTGAAGATACCAGTTGATAGGCGTAGTATCTAAGGTGTTAATGAACTTATGTACCCACTGTTCTTTAGAAATGTTGCTCCAGGATTCCTCACAACTTCGCACATGTTCCTTAGGACAACTCTTCCCTGTGTATCGAACTTCACAACTTTCAACTTGGTCTGAAATGCGCACTATCAACAAGGTGCAACATTGTACCCACTCCACGATGTTCATCTTGTGTGTTCCCCACCATCTGGCTAGTGTTGCTTTCAAAGATTCGTCTAGTGCCAACAACCTCTGTTGTACTGGCACAATTCCTTCAAATTCAAATAGAAATCTCTCTAAATTATTCAAGCTATCAAATGTAGGAAGATTACTTACTTTTGTGCCAATCCAACAAATGGATTTGGTCAATAAGGAACACCTCTGCATAGAGACTTCATACATTATGTTCTGCCAATTTTCCAATTCTTCTTTTGAATCTGACAAGCATGCACTCTCACTTCACCAATTTAGATTTACATCTGTTGTAGGATTAATATAATCATGTTGTCTGGTTGTTAATTTATAGATGTTCTCTAGCTCATAAGCATGATCTTATTCTCTTATAGGTTATGTGTAACTGCAACCTTCATCAAGGTCAAGAGGTGCAATGACCCTAAGGCCATCGCCTTCAAATGTCATTCTTCTCTTTTTCAGGTCAATAACAGTCAAATTTTTGAAATCCTAATCAATACCCAACAACGCAGAATAGGGACATCTATCATCAACAATCTCGATCACTTTGAAGTCTGCAAATGTCCTAACTATGTCGATGTCCACATGGACATGCTCTAGTCTTCCAAAGGGGATAATCGCCTATTGATTATCCATCCTAATCCTAATAGGAGAGTAAATAAATTTAGGTTTTCCCATCAATAGCCAAGTCTACTTTGTCATAACATTTATTTATGATCCCAGGTCGAGGACCACATAGTCCATGTCGTAGTCTCCAATCTGAGCACTAAGGTGCAGTTCCTTGATTGTCCTCCTTTTTCTAGATACTTGATTCACAACTCTACTCAGCAGAGGATCTATTCTTCCAATTTCATATTGTCTTATCAGGTGTTTTAGTTCTTCTACAACTATTTCATCTTTAATCAAATCAATACAAGTATATAATAAGTCTGCAAGCTTACTTACCTATTTTCCTTGTCTATGTGGGGTGGACTGATCAAATGCTGGAGGCATTTCACATTCCCTTAATTTTGATTGTTCCTTAGATGAAGAAGCTTGTTCACCTACAAATTATCTTCTTGCTTCTTCAAAGGTATGCTTTTCTTTCCTTGGATCAAACAATGGTGCCTTCTCTAAAGCTCTTCTGATCCCTGATCCATATTTAGTCTTTCCTGGAGTCACCCTATATTTTCTTGTGACAACACCTTTTATGGTAATAATAGCGACCCTGGGTTCCTGATCATGAGGTTCAGTTGTTATTTTCTAGACTTGTTGGTTTCCACCTTGTCTTTAATAAAGTTTAGCTAACAATGTTGGACAGTCTTCAATGACATGGTCAAATTAATTATAGTAATTGCAACTAGTACAAGGGTTCTGGCAATCCCTTGCCAAATGGCCTGGCTGGGCGCAGTTATAGAAAATAATTTGGCCTCAACCTCGACCCATGCCCCCTCCTCGTCCTCTTCCTTTGTACCCACCATAAGGGGTGAAGCTTCCTCTTCCTGGGGAATTGAACAACGTAGAGTTCCCTTCTGGATTAAATTCTCCTTGAATTCTATATGCATCCCTTGACCTTTCATGCATGAGGTCATAATCCCTACAGTTCCTTTTCTCATGCCCCACAGATTTACAGAATGTACAATAAATATCGGTGGGCTTCTGGACATATTTCTGCATATAGTAGCATTCTCCAGGGTGATGTCTAATTCTACATACCTCACACCATGGTAAAGTAATCTGCTTCAAAGGGTTAGGGGCTCCAAAGGCCAAGTATTCACTAAATAAAGGACAATTCTCTTTGTCATGGCCCTCTGCTTTACATCTGACACACCAGATGTCTTCTCTTTTCTCCTTTCCTTTGTCGTTCTTCCTATCTTCAACCTGTAAAGATAAACTAGTTAATTGATTCAAAATATGACTCATACCTGGACTGGATTCTCCTATAGGGGATGATTCTATTTTCATGGAAATATCTAATGCCTCAACCTGCGAAGCGACCTTCTGTTGCATCAGAGGAACTCTATTGTGTGGCAGGAGGGCAACGATGAACCATTCCTTATGATGTTCGTCTAGAATCTAAAAACTTGAATGCCCTGTCAAGGTCTTAAATCTCTGATCAAATTCCCAAGCTGGTTCAGTCACCTTCTACTTGATTTCCTTCAACTCTGTAATGCACTCCAACTCCGACTTAGGTTTCTTGAACTCTGCACTCAACGCAGTCTTAATGTCATTCAGTGGTTTAGGTTGTACAAATTCTTTAACAAACTTCATATACCAGCTCAGTGCACTTTCCCTCAAAATAGTACTAAACTGAGCTCTCTTAACAGCTTCATCGATGACTTGGTTAATGATCCATACAACTTCGCATAAGAACCAGTGTTGGTCAGGATCCTTAGATCCATCTCCTCTGAAAATGGGTAACCTCATTTCATCTGCCATTGATTTTCATTAGTTTCTCAACTGAGTATGTACTAAACTACTTGTAATAGTACTTTGAGTGCTCTGATCACTCTGGTTACTATGATTAATCTGGTTACTTGGTGGTGCTAAAACAACAGGAGTAGTAATACTTACTTCAACAGTAGGCGCAGTACCTGAAGTTCATGTTTCTTCCCGGTGAATTTCTTCCGTCTCTACTTCCTCTGCCCTTGCGAACTATGAATACTCTTCATCTGCTTGCTCTGCTTCCTCTCCACTTTAGAATCCTTCTTCTTGTGCTACTATCCCGTAACTCTTCTTAACCAGGTTCGCAAGAGGAATCTTTCTGAATGATCTCCCACTACGTGTGTGTCCATCCTCCGTGTCACTGTCGTTGTCTCAATTCTTTAACATTATCTTTTAAAATCCAACTGATTACTGTATCTTCAAGATATTCTTCTCATGAAATAACATATTAATCTTCAGCTTCAAAAAGTGTAGAAACTTTCGTTTAAGTCCCTTGAAGAAATACCTCTTTGCTTGAATATATGACTCTATTATGTCTATAGGAAATTCAGTCATGTACCCTCCAATAGTGTTATCAAACCAGAGATCCACTGCTCTAGACATAGTATTATCGATTTTCTTGACTTTCTTAATCAGCGTTGTTGTCCAAACCATAGTTGGTCTAGATCAGATTTCAAACTAAGTGTTTTCTAGTCTGGCTAACCACTCATACAACTCCTGATGAACTCCTGTAAAGAAAATCTCATGCACATCAATAAAGATGTACCTTTCCAACCATTCTTTTGTACTAATGCTAGGGTTTTTGTTCTAAGCTACTAAAAAGTCCCTTTCTTGTTCTTCTATCCACTTCTAAATATTTGTCTTTGATGGGAACCACCTTGACATTCCCTCAAGAAGATCCCAGTCCTAACAATGGAACCATTTGTTGGCACATGGGAAGACCCAGGGTTCAACTCTAACATCGCACCAACAAAACCTAACTACTGGCCCTTATAGAAACACCAACGAAGCAGATGAAGTCTCACTTGAAGTAGCAATACGGGGGGTTGCAGGACACAGGTGTAAACAGTCAGAGGAAATGCAAGATGATTCTGAAACAACAACGCAAAATAACCTACAGATTCTTGATAGTATTATGCTTAACTTCACGAGGTTATTTCTATCTTCTTATCTTCAATAGGAAAAATAACAGTGCAATAACAATATAAAGGATAGCAAATAACACAGTATCAACCACATGGAACAACAATATTTTATGTGGTTCACCCTCTCCCTAGGGCTACATCCACAAAAATGTGTTTATTGATCGACTAGATGAAAATATACAGTTCTATCTACGCACTTAGTTGCATATCATTTTCTCTCTTCCTCTTTATTCCCTATCCCTGTGCACCCAGCTGCAAAGTAGATCTTCGCACCCAACTAAAAACCCAAAATACAAGAATACTCTAAAACATAACACTTCTACATATCAATACTACTCTTACCTCTCCTTCTCAACTATTATAGACCTGTATTTATACATTCCATGACTCTTAGATAACCCTAGACCGAATCCTAGGTGCCAAAACTCTAGATCCACATATCCCTAATTTTAAGGACTTCGTCGACCTGTTCCTCCTTCTTTTCCATGAGGTGAACCAAAGCACCCATTAATGTCTTCTTCCACTTTCTGATTTGTTCAAGATATATCTTCTTTGCTACTCTGTCTTCCTTGATCTTCTCCTTCAATGCCTTTTTTTCCTTTACTTTCTTCCTTCTTTCATGATTCTTTAACCACTTTGACCCTTCCTCAGTTTGTGTGCCTTTCATGCACTTCACACTTTGTCTTTCTTCTTCCTTATTTTTTGTTTTCTTCCTTAATACATGACCAAGGGCCAACACAAATAATTGAGTGTAGGGAGAGAAAATAATTCAATGGAAAGCTCTGAAAATGATATTCGAGGCAGAAATGGGTCAATACTAGGAGGTATATTGGGTGCCCTAGCTAATGCCCCTAGCCTCGGATCACAATTCATCATATTAACTCTCATTTGTTCTAAATTAGGAAAAGATGATCAATGTGTTACCTCATCCCTAGGCTCATCTGTGGAAGCCATGACATCCAGGATGGCCTCTTCTAAAGGAAACACAAAATCTAGGATGTGATGTGAACTTAGAGAGTCAACAACCCATTTGGGCAGAGTAGCTTGATTGCACTCCATATGAGGATGGAGGTGTTTACTAGTATTAGTGGATGCTGATGGGATTGCTAGATTGACAATCTCTACCACTATGAGTGGCATAGATGCTCCATATGATTCAATTCCCTCAGGATGAGGTACCACCCAAGGATTGAGAGACCTAAGGGATCCACTAGTAAATGATGAAATCATGTTGATAGGAGCGATTTTTGTAGTGGGAGATGGAGGGGGAAGGGGAAATATACCCATAAGAGAAGGATCATTGAACTTCCCTGCAATGACGTTAATATAAGACTACATGGTATCACTGACAAAGGGTACATTAGACCCCTCATTGGATCCAAGGTCTGGGGTGCAGAACGAAAGTTTATTGATCGTAACAATTTTCCCTTGGTGAGGGAAGCATAGGACCCTAAATACCGATGAGACAACTGCAGTCATCTCATAGAAGCAAGTACACATTATTAACATATTGTACTCAAGAGGTGCGTTGACAACCTCCACATCAACATAGACATTATTACCACCTAACTCAATGGGTAAGGCGGTGATTATTCCATGTGGTTGGAACATGTGTCCATCAGATTATTTCAGTAGTATCATAGACGTATTGAGATTAGGAGAGCCAAGGGGCTTCCAACAAGAAATATACATGATGCAAGTTGAGGCTCCTTCATCCACATTGTCTGGTAGATGTGTTTCCCCAAATATTGCACTATGATATGAAAGATGACCTGATGGGAGAGCCTATGAGTAACCTGAGAAGAATCAAAGGTCATCAAACTCAATTCCAATGGATCAACCCCACCTATGGATGAAAAAAAGGCTTTCCACTGCGTGGGGAAGCTTTGTATAATTTTAAGCGCAGACATGGCACAAGTTGTCTGGACCAATTCTTCCATAATACTATAGATTTGGGAAGCTTTTGAGTTGGTATTATGCATCATGCATTGAAGAATTCCCTTTGATAGGTAAAGTGTTGCATCAAAATATGTCTTCTCAATATGAAGAGGGCCATCAAGCTAGGAAGAATATGTTTCTTTTCGTGCAGCATGGGAAGGCTCGGGAATTTCATAGTTCTTGATTCAAATTTTGCAAGTTGATTGTTTGGTCACACATAAAATGACAAAATTTGAGGAAGACACCTCATGATGAGGGGTAACTTCCATGCTCCCTTATGAAGGGGTAGGATTTGTGGAAACCATGTTTGGAGGTTGAGGGGGGAAATGATTGGTTAAGACAACATGTTGATGGGGGGATGCGTTGTTGTGCCAAAAATTGATGGACCTTATCCTTTTGAGGACATTGATGAGTAGCATGGTCCTCCCCACAAATCCTGCAGGGAAATCGACTATTTCTCTTTTCTTGAGTGCTCCCCTCCTAGGTGTTTTGGGTGGAGGCAGTCCCTTTCTCAGTATTGGTAATTTTTTTTTTTTTTTTGTTTCTTCTATCCTCAAGGTTTCTAAGGATTCTTCAGTTTCATGGAATGCACCGAATTCACCTCAGAGGTCTGAGTAGGGAATTTTTTTTTTATCACTAGTACTAGAGACCGAATTAATATACGTTTGAGCCATCTGATCAACTAACTAGTTGACAAGGGCATGGGAAATAGAACCAACCAAACCATCGGCATGGGGTCTTGGGTTTGTCTTCCTTGGATTAGTCGATAGCCTAGGATCATTTGTAATGATGTCATAAAGTGTAACTGATTGTGAATTAATAAAATCTAAGTGTTGGGCACACAAAATGGCTTTCTTCTCAGTAGTCACCCCGACCATAGCTACATCTCTAGCAATGGGTGGTAGGAGGGACTTTATGAACCACTGAGTAAGGATTTTTTTCTTGAAAATGAGTCTTAATCATCTGATTTTGTCACTACCACTCATGTCTATGATCAAAAATATGAGTGACATTATCTTGATACAGTGAAGTCAAGAGCTTAGTTCCTATCTCATATCAAATGGGAATATGGTAATGTGTTAAGAACACCATTTCCATGTCATTGAAGCTTTTAAAGGAACCCCATTTTAATTCAATGTACCATTTGGTAGTAGCTCCAGTAGGGTATCTCTGGAAAATACGTAACCTCACACTATCATCCATTAATAAGTTGGATGAACACCATAAGTGGTATTCCATGATGTGTGTGGAGGGGTCCTCTCTTGGATTTCTGTCGAATTTTAGAATATCTGATGTCAACTTGGAAGGCATTTATGACCATGATGGGTTGTGGGCAATAGGATCATTCATCAATCATGACAAATCGAGAAAGTCTAATGTTGTGAAGAAAGGAAATGACATGAATGAGTATTGGGAGGGAGGTGAAGTCTCTACTATCCCAATGGGCATTGCGCCCCCCCTATATTTGTACTACTGGAGGGTTGGGGAGCTCCTAAAGAGTGATTGCCCCAAATAATGGTGGCACTTCTAGGAGCATGACTACTCCCAAAACTAAACGTTTCCATAGGGGTAAATGTGGACCCTCTAGGAAAAACATTCCCAAAGTTAGTCCCAGGGAAGAAACCCCCAGGACCTAATGTGTTAACAAAAGGAGAAGCTCCCCAAGGTGAAACGTTTCCCCCAAGGGATGTGTCCCCAAGGAAGGGTGTGCTTACCCAAGGAAATTTAAATCCTCTAGAGGTACTGCTACCTCCATCCTAACTAAGGATAGGCCCAAGACCACTAGGGATGTTCCATAGAAAAGGTAAAATAGCACCTGACGATACCGGGACGCTCATAGGAATGGTGGAGGTGGAAGGAATTCCACCCCGCATGTTGAAACTAAGCCTCAGCCCCTACCAGAAGAAGAACAAAGTTCAGTATAATGATAGACAAGATGGGTGTAGAAACACTAAGTAAACTAAAATATGGATATAATGACACAACTAACGTCCCCCAGATCAAGGGACCTGTAGAAAATGGTATGAACGGATTTCCCCCGATCCCACTTGATGATGGGATTGTAGGATCAACTACACTAGATGAAACACTTGGTCCCAACATGGTGGGAGGATGACTGAACAAAGAGAAAGGATCACTAAAAATTTTCTTTACTTGGACAAGTATAGGGGCATCTAACTCAGTTAAAGGAGGATTGAAATTTCATGGAGGATATTCATCTACCACTTCTACTTCAATGAAACCAGTCTTGTCAAACCAAATTTGAGGCCCTTCAAAGTCTTTTTCTCCTATCTCACGTCTCTTTAGAGGTGGTTGCACCTCTGTGATAGGATCAAGCCCTTATAGTCAATAGGACCGACGCAGTAATTCAACCACGGTGAATGTAATAAGTGAAAATCCAAGAACAATTCAACCTAAGGATGACCTAGACTCAAACTCAAAGAGCATAACCTTAATCAAATCTAGGCTAACAACAAGAAAATCAATTGGCTCAGGGGCATTATGAAAACCAACCCTATGGGGGAGATAAAGTCCCCACAAGATTGACTAGTGAAGGTATTAGGAGCAGTTACGATGATCTATGTGAAACAATCCTGACTGGTGCAAGTACCTTTTATTAAGTTAGGCACCCTTTGGGGGAATTGAGACCATGAAGGAATGTCTACCCCATGTACTACAAACACGTCCCACCTATAGTCACCTATGTGGATACCTAGGAACGATCACTAAGGCTACCACCTCACAATAAATGACCGAGCAAATAGTTGTAGGTTTGACCGCATGTAAGGGTAGGGTAAATAAGCCCAAATATCTGAAGGTGTTAACCAAAGAAACCTCCATATACATATAAATGATAGCAGTATTGCAAAAAAAAAAAACAATCAAAAAGGGGTAATCTCCATACTTTTCCTAATGCGACCTCATGTTTAACACCTATGTTAGAGGAGGCTCCCGACACACTAGTTGAAAGAATGGATTTGTCACTCTTTAATGACTCCTAAGTTTTATTTTGTGGGCTTGGAGAGTCTTAATCTCCAATCTTAATCCAAGGCCCTAAGCCTATCTAGTGTTAGTTCACTATAAAATAAAAGTTTCTAATGAATTTTGGCTTAAGTGTTTCTTTTAATTGTTGTTTCTTAAGTCCAAGGGTAGCAGATGAAACTTTGGTGGTGTTATAACTCTTGACCCAAACAAGAAAATGCAAGAATAATAATGCAAATTTTTTTCTTCAATGAAATCTAGCTATGGGAGGAAAAGAGAATTTTCTTTTCCTTTGCATCTTTAGAAGCAAAATCTCTCACACACCAAGCAACCAATAAGAAATTCAAATGTGAAACCAAACAATGATCATAATGCACTCCTTCACTAATGCTTAAAAAACAATCAAGCATGCAACAATTTTTTTCTTTTTTGATTAATTTTCCCAATATTAATTCAAAAAATTCCCGATCTAAGCAATAATGCAAATGAAAAATAAAACCCATCAACAACAACAAGAAAAGGGTAGTGTGATATTGGTAGTGATGACCCATGGAATACTTCAATGTCTACATGGGATATCAACCCAAAAATCACAAGGAATGGATCTTAACAATGTAAAAATCAATCACAAAAGGAAACTCAACCAATTGTGACTATCAATCACCCCAAAATACAATTTCATACCCCAAAGTTCATAAGTGCAATTTTAAAAAGAGGTCCTAAAATGATCCAAAAGGGATGATCGAAAAAAACAATTTTTCTTTTATTTTTTAGGACATGAAAAGAATAATGAAAAATACCTTGAAAAAATTATTTCTAAAGGTTCCTTTCCCCAAGAATATGTACCTTAGGCTTCACAACAACAAACCCAGATAAATTTTCGCAAAAAATGGACTTTTTTTGCACCCTACAAGCCCTTTTTTGTGGACCCTACAAGGGTAGGCGTTTGGTTCCTTCACTAGATGAGTGATGATTGTCACGGGTTGTCCCTCTTGTAACCTACGATGAGCAATAGTGGGACTTAGAAAACAATTTCTCATCCTGGGTTAGATGACCTACAACACTTGACATTCTGCAAAACTTTTTAAAAACAAAGATTTGTCTGAGATCCAATCAGATCTGATGGATCCAATCTCTAAGGGAGTACTAGGGAAGAAAAAAATCAAATCACAAACAAGCCACACAAATGTATTCAATAAAACACTTGATAGAAAAATATGTGACAAAATAGCTCAAACAAAGGCATGATCAACTCATAACAAACCACTAAAATACCCATTTGATCAGAGGACAAACCTAATCTCAAAGGCCTAGGTTTTTCTCTGCAACTATGCAATTTTTGTAGATTGTCGTGAGACACAAGTTATTCAACCTGTGATTATCATTGCGGGACTCCTATGCTGTAATAAGTGATGATCTAGAATTTTTTTTTTTTTAGGAAGATGGATCTATTCCAACTCTTCTAGATCTGTATCAAACCTATCAGATTTGATATATCTAGGCTCTGGAGTAACATATGGAAGAAAATCAAAAGAAAATCACAATCAAGCAGAGGAAAATATTGGCAAAGAGACTCAAAGTAGAGAATAATTCTTCCCCAGTATGGTCGCTAGTTCTGTTATGGGACAAAATCTCAAAGGGATATTTCTAAATACCAAGCAATATCTCCCTAGGATCAACCTAGTAATCATAGACATAAGGGGGTTTATACTTATATAGTTTCCCTAGATCTAGATTCAAACACATGGATTCACAACTAAACTAAGGAGTGGTGGAGATTGCATACCTTTCTTTGTAATTTTCCCTTTGTATATCTTTCTTGTTGCAGACCTGAAATTCCAACTCCAAGCACCACAATCTTCTTTCTGCACACAAAATAAAAGAAATACCTCTCTACCTCTCTACCTTGGATTAGAATCCTAGATCTAACTTTCTTTTAATAAGATCTATAATAGAATTAATCAGATCTAAACATTCATGAAATGAACACAAATAATATGGAGTAAAACCTTTCATCTATTAATTAAAACATAGAGAACACACACAATGTCATATCTTGATGAAGATGCATCCTCCTTTGACTCCTTGCTCCTTGCTTCTCCCTTCATATTATTGGTCGGGCTAGGCTCACTGACTTCTATATGTGATGGATAGGAAAATCACCTCTACAAATGGAAATCATAACAATACTTCTGAATTATCCCTCCCTTGCCCAAGATTTCCCTTTGTTATACAGTTCTTTGGAGGCTTGGGAGAGCTTCTAGATATTCTAGAGACCACTAGAGACTCGAATGATGTGAGTTCTTAGGCCCTTGACACAAATATACAACTCATCCCTCACTTATCAATTCATAAATTCGTGAATCTACAAGTTTTATAGATCATCACTTTTTGTACTATTGATGACCTATGATGATCATCACTTGTTGCAATACTGATCACCCATGATGATCATCGCTTGTTTTTCACTATATGTCCCATGATGATCTCCAAAAAGGGATTAAATCTTAGGCAAATGATGTATTTTGGCTTCTATATTATTGTGAACTCCCTTCTAGGTTGTAGGGTGGAAATTAAGGCTATAACATGCGATGACCAGTAGTGGGAAACCAGAGATTCTAGGTTCATTCCCCAATATGGTCTTCCATTCTATTATGGGGAAAAATATCAAAGGGATCTTGTTGAATATACAACAAAATATCCCTAGGATTAGCCTAGTAATCCTAGACAGAAGATGGTTTAGAATTCTCTGGTTTCCATCGATCTAGAGCAAACAATTACTTTTACAATAAATAAGAGTAGATGAACATACCTTTTAATATGAAGGTTGTTCCTGTATGTCCTGGCTAATGTAGATCTGAAGTTCTAGCTCCAACTCCTATCACCTACTTTCTGCACACAAGAAACAAACAATACCAATCTTATTGTTTCTTATAGTGTTATAAATAATCAATATGCCTCAGACATAATTTGATTTACCATTCATAGAATCAAACACAAACATATTACACAATTAACATAAACATTTTTGGGTCCCCAAGGTGTACGACAGTCGTTGATGGAGTGTGTTGTTAAGGAACTCCGTGATGTTAAAGTCATCGGTTCGAAAACTGCAGGGACAAAAAATCCAGCCATGTTAAGGGTTGGTATGTCTCGGGTTGGGTGTGATCCTTGGGTGATTTTGATGGCTTAGATTCCCCCGAGTCATGGTTTCTCAAGCCACAAGCTAGTCTCGCAGGTCACGGACAAACTAGCAAACAAAAAAAAACATAAACATTTTGGGAAAACAATTGATCTATTAATTAATATAGGAGAAATACATCAAAGATTCATACCTTGGATGTTGTTGCCATTCTCCCTTGACTCCTTTCTCCTTGCTTCTCCCTTCAGCTTCTTGGTCAGGATAGGATCACTGACTTCTGGATGTGATGAATATAACAAACACATATACAAATAAACATCATAAAAAAATCTCTAGTTTGGTTTCAGATTTGAATTATTTGGTGGTTTCTTGGTGTGCGTAAGGTTGCGCTTCTAAAGTTTGCAAAGAAAAGTAAATTGTCTCTCTCCCTCCCATAGATAGAGTTCATTGAAGTGAACTATTTTCATTATCTTCCTTGCATTGCTTGGTTGGGTCAAGAGTCAAAACATCACAAAAGTTTCATTCATTACCCTTGGACTTAAGAAACAAGCATTAAAAGAAACATGTAATCTAAAATTCATTAGACATTTTTATTTTATAGTGAACCAACATTAGATAGGCTTAGGGCCTCGGATTAGAATTGGAGAGTAAACTCTCCAAGGACATGAAAATGAAACTTAGAACTCATTAAAGAATGTTAAATCCATTCTTACAATCGGTGTATCGGGAGACTCCTCTAACATAGGAGTTAATCACGAGGTTGCATTGGGGAAAGTAGGGAGATTACCCCTCTCTTCTTGTTTTTGTGTTTGTGATACTGCTTCAATTTCTATGTATATGAGGGTTTCGTTTGTTAATGCCTTCAGAGCTTTAGGATTTTTTACCCTGCCCTTATGTGTAGTCAAACCTGTGACTATTTTCCCATCTATTGATTGTTAGGTGGTAGCCTTAGTGACCTTTCCTAGGGAGATATAAAGGTGACTACAGGTGGGACATGCATTTAGTACCTAGGGTAGACATTCATTTATGGTATTAGTTCCCCCAGAGGGTGCCTTTCCTAATAAAGGGTGCTTGAAATTTCAGGGATTTTTCGTGCAAATCATTGTAACTACTCCTCATAGCTTCACTAGCCAATCTCCACCATAGGGTTGGTTTTTTTAAGGCCCCTGAGCCAATTGGTTTTCTTGTTGTTAGCCTAGATTTGATTAGGGGTGTTCTCTTTGATTATGATTCTAGGTTGGCCTTAGGTTGAATTTTGTTTGTATTTTCACTTATTACATTCATCGTAGATAAATTACTTTACCGATCCCATCGACTACGATGAACTGAATCAATAACAGAGGTGCAATTGCCTCTAAAGTGGTGTGATATAAGAGACAAATACTTTGAAGGGTCTCAAATTTGGATTGACAAGACTGGTTTCATTGAAGTAGAAGTGGTAGATGAACATTCACCTTGGACTGAGCCAGATCCTCCTATGCTTTTCCAAGTAAAGGAACTTTTTAGTGAGCCTTTCTCTTTGTTCAATCATCCACCCACCATGTTAGGACTGATTGTTTCATCTAGTGTAGTTGAGCCTATGATCCCATCATCAAGTGAGACTGGGGGAACTCCCCTAGGGGGAATCTCGGTGATGTTCGCATTACCACCCCTTATCTCCATTGGACCTACACCATCCATACCATTTTCTACAGATCCCTAGATCTGGGGGACACTGACTATGTCATCATTTCCATCCATTAGTTTACCTAATGTTTCTACACCCATCCCATCTATCCTAATGCCCAACTTTGTATCTTCTTCCAGTGGGGGTTGGAATTCCTTTCATCTCCACCATTCCTATGAGCATCTTGGTATCGCCAGGTTCTATTTCACCTTTAATATGGAACATCCCTAGTGGTTTTTGGGTTGTCCCTAGTTGGGATGGGGGCACCAGTACCTATGGAGGATTTAACATTCCTTGGGTAAGCACACCCTTCTTTGGGGGAACATCCCTTAGGGGTAACTTTTCACCTCGAGGAGATTTTCCCTTTGTTAAGACAACAGGTACTGGGGGTTTCTTCCCTGGGACTAACTTTGGGAATATTTTTCTTGGAGGGTCCACATTTACCCCTAGGGGAAACCCCCATGGGGGCATGTTTGGTTATGGGAGTAGTCATGCTTCTGGGAGTGCCACCATTCCTAGGGGATCCCACTCTTTAGGATATCCCCAACCCTTTAATAGTACAAATATAGGGGGACCACAAGGTCCATCTTGGACAACAAAGACTTCTCCTCCCTTTCAATACTCATTCACATCGTTCCATTTACTCACAACGTTATACTTAAATGATTTGTCATGATTGATGAATGGCCCTATTGCCCATGACCTGTCAGGATTGAAAATGCCTTCCAGGTTGCCATCTAATATTCTGAAATTTGATAGAAATCCAGGAGAGGACCCCTCCACACACATCATGACATACCACTTATGGTTTTCATCCAACTCATTGATGGATGATAATGTGAGGGTACATATTTTCTAAATATCCCTGACTCGAGTTTCCTCCAAATGGTACATTGAATTGAAAGGTGGTTCTTTTAAAATATTCCATGACCTGGAAATGATGTTCTTAACACATTATCATTTTCCCATTTGGTATGAGATAGGATCTCTTGACTTCCCTATGTTAAGATAATTCCACTCAGATTTCAGAGGATATTTTCACCAATGGGTGAGAAGATCACCCAAGCAGCGGAAGCCATGTTTCGGGTACTACGACTGGCACGATCAACATATCCCACGTAGACTGAGGAGGATGGTGACATAAGAAAATCAAGTGTAAATCATGATAAACATCTAATGGAGACAACTAAAATACACACAAACAAAAAAACACACCACTCCAAAAGAAAACAAAAACACACCTATGTACAAAGCATCATGTGACCAAATGGCCTAGGCATAATAATTCTTTAGGTAGATCCCATTACGGGGCTATGAAAGAGGATTCAAGAAATGTTTAAAAATGTAGGGACCATGCCAAAATGGTTAAAACTTACCTGCTCCCAAGGCGTCATGGTCTTGGTCATACACCAAAACTAGGTCACCCTCCGAAAATACATGAGGACGGATGAATTTGTCATGCTGAAATTTAACACGCTTCTTGTGTGTTTCACTGGAAAAAATAACATCACATTGTTGATCATCAAGTCGAGCCAAGTACAAGAGATGCTCCTCCTGGATGGAGGTATTGGGAAACAATTTTACAACTAGTTTTATTGACAGTATTTTTCATTCAATCAATAATACTACCTCAAGTATGTAAAAAAGTTGGAAAGGGGTAAATCCAGTGATAGTTTTGGAAGAGGTACAATAATCTTATAATTCCTAAAAGAGCATAAGATGCCATTTTTTCTTGTGCTTCCATAACATCCTATAGATCATTTCCTTGAGGACATGATTAATGGCTTCTACTTGGCCATTGGCCTAAGGGTAGTAGGGAATCTAGTTCTCATCCCATAAACCCAACCTAGTAGCTAATTCATACATCCTCTTATTACAAAAATGGGACCCATCATCCGTCACTATAATCTTTGGAACACCAAACCTAGAACTTATATGATTGAACATGAAAAGAGCAATGGTGGTGCCTTCATTAGAAAAGGTAGGCAAAGCCTCATCCCATTTAGTGAAGTAGTCAAAATCCATGACAATGTAGCCATGCACATGGGCCAAGGTAGGCTTACATGTCATGAAATAAATTCCCCATTTAGCAAAGGGACCGATCGTCACTACATGATGAAGTGGGGCAAGATGAGCATGCATATTATGAGTAAATGTTTGACAAGAATTACATTTTTGGACTGCATTCATACAATATTTAAATATCATGGGCTAGAAATATCTAGTGCATAGTATTTTTTGGGAAGTGACACAACCAAAGAGATGACCACCACATGTGCCTGCATGGCACTCATTCGAAACTGTTATGGGACAAAATATCTAGTTTGGTTCATTTGTAGAGGTGCTTGTCTGTGAAACCAAATATTCTGGGTCTGTTCCCCAGTGGATTCGTTAGTTATATTATGGGACAAAATATCACATGGATCTTGTTGAATACACAACAAAATATCCCTAGGATTAGCCTAGTAATCCTAGACAGAAGAGGGTTTAGACTTATCTAGTTTCTCTAGATCTAGAGAACACAATTCCTTTTACACTAAAGAAGAGTAGATCAACATACCTTTTAATATGAAGGTTGTTCCTATATATATTTTCTGATGTAGATTTGAAGTTCCAGCTCCAACTCCTATCACCATCTTCCTACACACAAGCAACAAACACTACCAATCTTCTTCTTTCTTCTAGTGTTAGAAATAATCAATATGCCACAGATCTAATTTGATTTACCATTCATAGAATCAAATCCAAACATATTACATGATTAACACAAACATTTGTGGAAAACCATTGATATATTAATGAATATAAGAGAAATACATCAAAGCTTGATACCTTGGATGTTGATGCCATTCTCCCTTGACTCCTTGCTCCTTACTTCTCCCTTCAACTTTTTGGTTAGGCTAGGCTCATTGACTTTTGGCTATGATGGATAGGACAAGCACCTCCACAAAAGGAAATCATAACAATACTTCTAAATTCTCCCTCCCTTTCCCAAGACTTTCCTTTGTTATATAGTGAAAAATTATGAGGTACTAATGGCTGGCCAAAAGGTCTGTCATATGAACTCTTGTTGTTGGGATCTAAAATAAAGGGTTTAAAATTGTTTTTTCCCATTGTTTTAGGACAGTTGTCTCGCTTTCCAAAATAGTCAAATCATCAATGTTTCTCACAGGTTGCTACAGGACTGATTTATGTTCTAGTTACAACAACAACCAAACATTTCCTAGATGTTGTTTGAAGGCTACTAACAGGTCTGAAATTATGCCCCTCTAAATCTGCCTTGCTCTTGTGATTGCATGCTCTTTTAAGGGTTCCATTGCAAGTGTTTTGGCGACCAAAGTTAGCACATGCATAAACCTTAAAACATACAATACCCTCATATATATTTAACTACTTATAGTTGATAATAACTAAACACACATAACAAATGAACTCATGGGATTTTGGTCAACATGACCTAGGATAAAACCCCCCTGGGGAAAACCAGTTTGGAGCGAATTATATTAAGGATATCTGAAATCTAATTCTAAAACAATAAAACAAAGACAAAGGAACCTGTACACTATTGCTATCTCCTCTCAATATTAGCAATGGGTTCCTTGAAATGTGTTCCCTAGAAGAGTGTGCCCCTTTTCCTTTATGGCTGCTTGCTGGAGTAGTTTCACCCTCTTGAAGTATGATCTATTGTGAAGTTCCTTTGTGTTCCCTTTTCCAAGATAAATCCTTCTCAAATCGTGTGCCCTCTTTCCTAGTTTGTTCCCCTACTCACTAGTAGCGCCCTCCAACTAGCATGGTGTGACCTTCATCCATGGAAGCTCCAACCAAGCTTTACTCCTCACATAAACATGGCACCCTAACTCTCTTATTGCACCTATCTTCTCGTCCTCTCCAAAACTCATGAAGTGAAGAATGAATCTCATCCTTACCCTTTTGCCTCCTTTAGCCTCTCTTTGGCCAAACCTAAAAGATTAATGGACTAGATTAGATATAGCTAAGTCTAATCAATAGGTGAGACCTCATATCATAAATCTCACTTGGAAACCCACTTTGATAAAGTTTCTATAGCTTTCTTTATGTCTATTAATTCACCCACTTTGTGAATTAATTGTCACTTTATGACTTAAGTGACAAATTTCACTTTATGACTTAAGTGACTAAGTCAAAGTGAAATTAAATCATAAATTAAAAGAACAAGGGTAATAGTCTACCCCCTTTTTTTAGAGACTCACAAACAAAAGGGGATCACTTTCCAAGGTACCCAAATCTCAACACTCCCTCTTACCAAGGCAAGTGTCATTCACCCCTCCAATCTTGTCCATGTAGTAGACATCGTTGCATGTTGGAAAATACTCGGTGATTATGGTTGTACCCTAATCATCAAAAGTGGCCTATGACTCTTATCTGCTCGACCTACATGATCTCAATATGGAATTCCATCTCCACCTATTGTTATACACCATTTTTTCACTTTTCTCAGTGTCACATCTCACAGGAAAAAATGACACCCCCTAATCATCATTGAAGTCAAAGAAGCTCCACATTTCTCATTTTCCTCCCTTCCTTGTCTTTTTCCCTAAGTCATGGCTTCATTTAACCATGGTCACTCCCATTTTCACTTTGGGGGAGAGATCATCCCCTTGACATAGTGTTAGGGGAGTGACCAGGTCACTCTATTTTCCCTTCTAGAGGAGTGATCATCTTGATAAGGTTGAATTCCATGACTCTAGGGGAAATCTTCGAGCAAATTCTGGATGGTTCTAGGTTTGTTTTCTTGTTTGAGTCAAGATATTATTCAGGCATTCTTCCATCCTATATTGGATCAAGCATACCATGAAGATAACTCATCCTTTTCCAAGATCCATTCTTTTCTCAACCAAGTCCCTAATTTATCTTAAGTAGTTGAGATCCTTTGAATGTATATAACCAAGAAAATCATCAGTGAAAAGGAGAAGAGAATGAATGATGTACGAAACTTATGATTCCATATAAAAGAACCAAACCTTTTCTAGAGAGTAAGCTATCTCATCTAAGGGTTGGAGAAGGAGATTGGGAGGTTAGCCACATCACACAAAGGTTGTAAATTTCCATATTCTTATCAATATAACGTGTCTTGGTTCTCTTATGTTTTATTTTTCATTCTTTTATTTTTATCTCTTCATAGTAAGTCATCAAGTTGGATTATTCTTACTTAATCCTAGGAGGTAGTAGAAAAAGACTTGTTTCCTTTTGTTCTTGCAGGTATCGACTTCACCAAAGATATGCTAGGTTGGAGCTTACTTGGATTGGAGAAATGAGGATGAATTCCATAACAAGGTGCACTACGTTTTCTCTTTTCTACCCAACCCTACCACAAAGAAATAGAATAGGAACCCTAGAGAATTCTAGTTACCATTTGTTTTCATTATGTCTTGCTCTAGGGAACCATAGCAAGAGAGTGATTACATTATCCGCAGAGTAGTTTCTCTACCACAAAAATTGGTGTCCATATTGGGGAAGAAAACTTTGTTCTTATTTGGTTCATATCCCTTAAGTCTCTTGAATTTGTTTATACTTAGCTTCTTTTGGCTCTCTCTTGGCCTTTCCACCTCTGAAGTTCTGGAATTGTCTGAGTTTTCCAACTTTTGAGACCCCTGATTCATTACAGAGAGTCATTCATCTTATGGTCACTCCCTATTGAACTAACACAGAGCGTCTTAGATGCATGCTGCTAGGCCATTTTGTAGTGACCATCCCCCTTTGGTCGCTCTATCTACTACCCTGAGGGAGCATCCACCTGTAGCAGTTTGGTTTGGGTCTTGTCTCTCTGTTTATTTATCATATATTTGGTTGGATATTCTTGTCATTATTTGGGATTCTTCATTGGGTCTTAGTGATCAATTCTTGGTGGTTATGTACATTTGATTTTTTCTTTCCTTGAGTGTTTTTTGTTCAATTCCTTTCTATCCCTTTTTTCAACTTGCATATGCCATTTGGTTTGTTTTTTTTTTTTCCAAATTTGTATGCTTTTGTGAACTATTCTCAGTTCTTGATTCATAAGTTTTTTTTCTTCTTTGCTCAGATTCTGTTTTATCAAGATCTTGAGGTTTTTCTTGGCTTAACTGATTCCTTGTTTGAAATTAGTCTCTTGAGTGTCATTGAAATTCCTCTTTCAGTTCTCTTTTATCCAAGATTGTAAGTGTCTTTTGTTTTCTAGCTTGAGTTATTTTATTGATTGATTGTGATATTGTCAATGGTTTCTTTCTTTCTCTTTTCTTTTTGCATGAATATGTGTGAAAAACATAGATCAATTTGTTTTTCATTAAAGAGAAAAAGACTGGTTTATTTTGTCAAACATATTATTAATATTACAAGAGAAGGTTAAATTTACATTTCAGGTTTTTTTTTGCAAAGAGTAATAGTTTTGAAGAATATCTTGAGTTTTTTGTTTCTCTTGGGGTCCTACTTGTTGATTACATTGGTTGATGTTTAGCTTAAATATTGTTGTTTTTGTGAAAGGAAATAAAGAGAAACTCCTCTCCCTCTCATAGATAGAATTCATCGAATGAAAACTTATGCATTTAATTCTTTGCATCCCTTTTTGGAGCCGAGTATCTCACACCATTAGTTTCATTTCCACACCTTGAGTAAATACCAACCCATAAAATCAAGCGTTAATAAAAAACACTAGAAACATTTTCCTTTTGACTGGTAGAAAACCAATATTAGTCTAGGTTATAGCTTTGGAATAGGTTGTGAGGTTAACATTCCAAATCTATAAATAAACAATAGAGCCTTGAATTAGGGAGTGAAATCCAGTTTCTATATCACTATATTTGAGATTCCCTTCTAACACAAGGGTCAAACACGAGGTCACATTGGGACCAACAGAGTAATCAACCCTGCTTTTTTGGTTTTGGTGTATTGATTGCACTTATTATAAATAGTGTTGAAAGGCACTTGGGGGTCACTTGAGAGACATCTCTCAAGGGGATTTCGGGCTTAGATACCCTACCCTTGCATGTAAACCGAACCATCAATTGTCCCCCCATTATTGTGGTATAACATGTGGTACCTTAGAGGCCATAATCTTTTAGGGCTAATACACAAGGTGATAGAAAAGGGGAGTTTTTGTTGTACCTGGGATTGACGTTGGCTAGACTCACTCAGACTCTTTGGAGGATTTCCCACTACTCGGTGAGGTGAATTGCACCAAGGTGTAAGTTAGTTAAGAAGGTTTTAAACATAACTTTCCCACCCGCCATAACCCATCCCCTTCACGCATCGATCCTATGATGTTGGATTTCATCACCAACTAGCACTTCTTTGTGCAAAGGGTTGTTTGCATGGTTTTCCCCTTAGATTCTTAGTGCATTATTTTTACCTAGTGGTTTTTTTCTTTTTGTCGTATTTGGCCTTAGGTTTTTCATTTTTAGTTTTGCATAGTCACCATAGCTGATGACGACGACCTTCGTCGATCCTGCAGAATGCAAGGATTACCTCCTGAATATTATCAACCCCTGCCTACTCATTCAACCAAAGGTCCCTCTCCAAAAAGGGTTGTTGACGAAAAAAACTATTTAATAAACTGGAAGTGTCACTACTCCATTACTCCCACATTCTAAGGGATCAATAGTGGTTTATGAGGAAGTTTTCAACCCTCCTACAAACCCACCTTTCACAAACCCTTTGGATCCACTTTTAGTGTGAGTTAATTCTTTTGGTGAGATTATACCTAAGGATTATCTTTGATTACCTTCCTAACCTTTTGAAGAGGTGAATATGGCATCAGTAAAATCTCATGCAAGTGAAGGATTTGTAAACCCCATGAGGATATCTGACACCATGGATCCTACACCTATATGGGAAACACCCTATGGACACAATATTTTTGAACGATTTAGACAAAATCCGACCGATTTATTTTCTCCATCCCACATGTCCACATCCATTGTTGTCCCTATTTCACAATCGCTTCCTCCTCCTCCTCCTGCGGAAGGGGCGACCATGTCCCACATTACCTCCTAATTTAGTCAAATGAATGTAACTCAAATGCCTCAATTACCAACAAATTATAATTCCTTAGCAAACAATTTGGATCTATTTTCATCTAGTCCAGTTGGTAGCAATACGACAATTTATCCAACTGTCACATCCATTTCACCCTCTGTTCCACAACCCTCTAGGAGGTGACCACTTTCCAGCCCAAATTCCATGAGAGTTCACACTCAGATTAGGAGGAGACCTTCACCCAATGGGAATCTTTTAGGAAGCCACCCACCAATTTGAGTTCAAACTCCAACTGGAAAATACAGTGGGGGTCCATGTCCCTCTGGGGGGAAACCTCTAACCTATAGTTTTCCTGGGGGGACTCAGTATCCAGTTGCTAGGAAACCTACAACTAGTGGGTATCCTAGGGCAAGTCCATATATAGCTGTGGGGATACCTACAACCGGTAGGTATCTTGGGGACAATAAGTACCCAATTGGAGGGAAACCTATGACTAGTGGATATCCAGTCACTAGTCAATACCTAGTTGGTGGGAAACCCTTAGTTAGTGGAAAATATCCAGTTGCAGGGATACCATTTATGGTAGGTAAAATTTCGATTGGTGGTTCTCCAGGTGTACTGGGACCCTATGATCATTTTGAACTTACTAGTCTTAATCCCATACATACATATCCATAAACTTCTCATTCATTGTGGAATCAGAATATTCCTCAAAAACAATCCTTTTAGTCTAGACCATCTCAGCCTCTACCCAACTTGTCACAACCAAAACCTTACATGGGGGGTCCCTTCCAACCTAGTCATGGCCCTACTTGGTTTCTGGCATCTCATCCATATTATCACAACCCATCGATCAACCATAAACTTCCATTTTTGGCTACCTTAGATTTACCAGATTTATTGAGGTTGACCAATGATCCTATTCATCATGCATGCTTTTGGCCTCCTATTCCCCATAAGTTACCATCAAACATTCCTAAAGTTGATGACAAATATGGAGAACACCCAAATACCCACGTTATGACTTACCATCTTTGGCGTTCTTCCAATTCCTTGATGGATGAATCCATTATATTACATGTTTTCCAACGAACTTTTACAGGTTCAATGACCAAATGGTACATTGAATTGCCTCCCCTATCTTACAGTGATTTTAATTTCCTCACCATGACCTTTCTCACCCATTTCCAATTACCAATTTGACATGATACACGTACACAATGTTTAATATCACTACGACATTCCACCTCCACCCACATCTCCAATCATATACATGAGTGGAGGAGATGTAGACGATTGATTAAATATCACATTCTCGATCAATTATTGGTTGAGTGGTTCACAAAATCGTTGTTACCATCCATTGCTCATGATTTCTCCATGGGTGGCATAGTTATGGAAGAACATGCAATTAGTCGTACCCAATACTTAGATCCAGTCTATTCCCAAACTGGAACCTTGTATTATTTGATTCCTAATGCACCACGTCTGTCAAATGATCCTACATATCCCACTCAAGATACCCATGCTGATGGCATGGTGGGTGTTATCACATGCTAATTTGTATTAATTTTTCCAAAGCATCTTGCCCTTGTGCTATCTTTCCACTTAGATTTTAAAATTTTTTCACCAGCTCCGTCAAGCTTCCATCACCTAAATCCTTCACTTGACTAATCATCCAAAATAGTCATGTCCTCCATGAGTCAAAGTTGGAAAATATACCAAACCTATATCTAGTCTTAATGCTTATCTAAATTCCTCGGTCCCATCACTTCATTCATTTTTACCCTTATTATCGTATTCCCGTTGAAAATTAAAAATATTCCTTTTATTAAGCTTAAGCTCCCTTATCCTATCCACAAAGTCATGTGATGAGCCTCATATGCCCAAAGTCCTTAGAAAAATGGGAAAATGTTTATAATTATTAATATTAATATCTAATCCAATATATAATTCACGTTAAATCATGGGCACGAATCTCAAACTAAGTGGAAAAGTCAAAGGGTGGATGGAAGGTGCATATCCATTTGGTGGGTTGAAAGTAAATGGGGGTTAATTTTTTGAAATGGTCTCGAAATCCAAACCATTGTTTTGGTGTTGGAGCACGTGTTCTTAGGTGATGCATTTCGGAGGTAAGAGTGATGTGGATTAAAACCACTCTTCCCAAGTCCTGCAATACTATGGAAACCATTTACTATATAGTTTGGTTTCATAAATGTGCAACATATGAGGATAGATTTTCCAGGAGTGTGTTTCAACACAAATAATGGAATTTGCAAGAAATAAAATTATTTTCACGGTGGAAAATTTTCACAGAGGTAAAAATTTAATTTTACAGAGTAGAGAAATTAATGTTTATTGCTATGGAAAATAATTAAATGGGAAAATGCACGTGAACAAAAGATTTGGATAATTGTTTATCCAAAGTTTTTATAGAAGTAAAAGAAGAGGATCAAAAATATTTTACCAAATATGGTTGAAGACATGGTTTTCAAAACCATGGGAAGCAAGCAATAAATGATTTTTCAAAACCGCGGGCATGAATCAAATTATGGAAATGTAATTGTAGATAAAAAATATTTGGGAATCATTTTTATTTAAATATATTATTCCCAAATATTTAAGGAGAATATGGATAAATTAGATTTGAAAGAGTACAAGTGACATTTCAAAGAGGATGTGGCAGTCCGTTTCCGCAACAGTTGAGACTTACAGGATGATTTTTGAGTGAACCAGAATGAATTTTTAAAATTCAAAGAAGGTTATTGTCAAGCACGGACCAAAGAACATTAACCTTGTTCATTTTTCACACAGGTGTCACGGATTGGAAGAGTCGAAGGAATCTTGGAGCCCTATTTTTCAGTTTCATGATTTCCTGTTTGAGACATGTTTTTGTGATGCGTATTCCGGCCAGCTGGAGATGAATTTCAAGAAACCAAGAGAGGTTTTTCTTTAGAACAAGATTAGATACAAAAAACGCTCTCATATTTTACACAACTATTAGGGTTTGAGAATTACAGGTGGCGTTTTGAAGCCTATGTTTTCTCCTGAAAAGTAGGAGATCAGTTAAAACATGTCATGTTCTATTTGTAATTGTTTCTATTTTGGGAAAGGGGTTGGAGTTTGAAGTTGTGAGCTAGAAGGGGCCTTTAGTGCTATATATTTCATTGTAAAAGAGTAGAGAAGAGGGTGGGGGGGACTTTCAACCAGGAAGGCGAAGGGACTGTGTGTAAATTAATACATACATGAATTAATACATGAGTACATTGCTCTCTGATAGCCGAGATTCATTACGATGTATTATTTAGTGTGTTTTCCTCTGTTTCACATTCATTTAATTTATGTTCTTTCTTCTAATCATAGCTAAGAGTACATGACTGGAATTCATCCTTGATAGATGCTCCTTTCATATGGTTAATGCAATTGTCATGTTTAATGATTACAAGTCCAAAATTCACTCTCTGTTAAGTGCTTTGTTCATTGTAGTCAGCTTTATGTTATTTATTTTAAAGTTACAATTGAGAATTCATCCTTGTTTGTTTCTCTCATTTGTAATGGGATTTTCTCTTTTCTGGCTTGCCATCATCTGAATACTATTTATTGTTGAAGAATATGCTTATTTTTCCTTTGTTCCCTCAGGAGTACATTAGTTGTATTAATATTCATAGTATGTCTCAGGATTTGACCCCATTGCCCAATGTTTTCTTCCTTTTGTTTGTCCTACCAACCCTTTTAAAAACCTAAACAAACCTTTCCTATTGTAGAATCTGACCTTTGTGTGCTCATTGCCAAATTGTTTTGAGTATTTTCAGTCTTTACATGTTTAAGAGAGCCCTCTCTGGCTGAAAGGGTCATAATCCAACCTTAAGTTGGTTTGTAGATTACCTTGGCATTTCTTTGATGCAGCCCAAAGAAATTACCGAGTGATAAAATTTTGGCACCATTGTCGAGGAGTGAAGGTGAAATCTTCCTTGAGATAAACAACAAAGTTTAGATCTAAGTACTGATGGTGAAAAGTATTCAGACAAAGAAAGTTTGTGCATCATTCACCTGGTGACTCCATTTTCAAGAATCTAGAATTCAAAATTTTCATGGCGACTCCACTGTCTAAAGACTCAGTAGCCTAAAGATTTTATTGATGACTCCACTGCTTCAAGATGGATTACAGATCTACAAGGTATGCTCCAATGAATCGCTCTCATATTCCTGGATTTCCAAATCACATTCCTCACATAGATTGGAAATCTTATTTGCCTAAATTCAAATATGGTAAAGGAAATGATGTTGCCTTGCACTTGATTAGATTTCACATGCACATATGTAAGCTGGGGGTCAAATTTCATGAGGATTTTTGATGAAAATGTTTATGGATACTCTAGAGGGGAAAGAAAGATTATGGTATGAAGGATTAAAACCAGGTAGCTTATACTCTCTTAAGGATTTCCACATAACATTCTTTAAGCATTATGGAGAATTTAATCCTTCATTCTTGGTGTTTGAAGATTGTTGTGAATTTTGTGAACATTTCATTAAGTACCTTGAAAATGTTTTTGGTAATGAAGAGTGTATGGATGATGAAATCATAGAATCCCTTTATGAATATTCATCCCAACAAAAAATAGTATCTCCTCCTTTGGCTGAAGATAAAGCTGATCAAGAAATTGTTGCTAAAAGTCATTTTCCTTTTCCTGAACTTGATGAATATATTCAACAAGATTTCCAACAAGACAGAGTGTTTCAAAGTTTTCTTTCTTCCCCTGTGAATGATTTGGTTGTTCAAATTTTAAGTGTCTTAGACATGGATGAGGGTTCTAAAACTGCATCTATGGAGAACTAAAGAAGTGAACCAATAAATGACATAGAATTTTAGGAAAGCAACAAAACAATGTATGCCACTTTTCAATCAGAAATACAGAAAGACAATGAAGAGGCAGTTGTTTTATTTTATTCCTTTGAAAATCATATTTTTGAAAATGCATCCATGGGAACTCTAGACTGTGAAATAGTTCATGTTGTTATCTTTTCACATTTTCAAGAATATTATGAGCAAAAACTTATGTCCCTTCATTCATTTGAAATTCAAAATGACAGTCGTCCTCAAGAAAAACTCCGGAAGATTAATAAAACCAAATTAGAATTGTTTGATGAACAAGAGGATAGCCTTGATACACATAATATGGTTGTTAGATTTGAAGATGTTCAAGGATGTATGGATGTTTTTTTTGATATGCATGGAAGAGTAGACAAACCTATTGCTGCCATTTCATTTGACAATTTTCTCAGAACTGAAGAAATAGAGAAAGAACAACAAACACTTATGAATGAGGCTTGTCTTTTTGTTTTTGTTCATCAATAAGAAATGATTTTTCATGGTTTTCAAGATCCTAGTGCCATCCTATTACAATCATCAGTGAAGGAGGAATTTGTTTCATTCATAAGCTCATATTTTGGATTCAATTTTTGTTTTCAGCTGTCATCTTTTACATTTGTCTTCCTGCTTAAGGAAAATGTGAGCAGAGGACAATCCAGAAGCCAATTGCTTGATTGGTTTCATTGGCACTTTAGCATCACTTGATTGAGTATTCGTTTCAATATTTTTAGAGTAGATAGGAGTGTGAAAATAAGCTTATCATTCAAGAAGTTTTCAGTTTCAGTTTTCAGTAGTGTGTACATTCATATTGTAGTGGTGTATTTAGCGTTCAATTTTCAGTTGAGAGCAGCGTACAAACTTGGGTTTTCAGTGGATATTGGTGACAATCTAGATCAGGGTACACACATGTTTTGGGAGCATCCCAATGGATCATGCATTGGGTCTATGATTTCTTTTCTACCTCACTGGGAGGATAGCAACTGTTGAATAGGATAAGTCAACTGAGAGGGGCGGGGTGAATCAGTTGTATAAAATTTCTTTAATTTTATAAGAAGATTACTTATTAATCAATAAATCATGCCTTTAACATTTAACTTGCAGTAATACATTTAACCAATAAATGTACAATCACATAAATGAAATAGTGACACAGTGATTTTTCATGAGGAAACCCAAAAGGGAAAAAACCTCTTCTTCTTATGAATGAAAGGAAAGCTCCAACTCCTCTTTACATTCTTATTTTATCTAAGCTACAACCCAGATGAGGCTGCTACCTATGTTTCTTCAGCACCTACTGAATGGAAGCTACAAATCCCAAATGTACAAGCACCAACTTGTACAGGAGACTTTTACAGTCTCCCCTTGCTCCTCCCTACCACCCTGAAATCATTCTTTGTCACTAAGAACATACATCTGTTTTAATTTTTCAACACGTAATAACCCTTGAGCACTTTGGAAAACCAATTTTGCTAACCCATATGTCCATTGGTCATGACCACAGGTTAATCAAAATGCATTTCGCATTTCACATTTCGGCAATTTGACAATCCTGTGTCGAAGAGTCTTGACACTTCAAGTTACGAAACCCCAAAATAGAGCTTAGCTTCGTGCTAGCTCCTCCCTCTCACATGACCATCGGTGGTAACCACTACCTACACCAAAAAGGTATTTCAACATTTCGCATTTCGGTGTTTCGACATTTCTTATGATAAAGTGTTTCAATACTCCAAGTCACGAACCCCAAAATTTTTAGTGTTTCTCATTTCGGCGTTTCAACATTTTGCATTTCGGCGTTTTGGCATTTCTGTGATGAAGTGTTTCGACACTCCAAGTCAGGAACCCTGAAATGATCTAACGGCTTCACATTTGATTTGGTGGACATATATCGAACGGTTCTCGTTAACTTCTTGAGTACAAATCAACGGTCATATACAACTCTTATATTACTCCTCTAATGCTTAATCCAATGGATATGAATTAATCATTCATCGAGATGGATGGTTGTCATGGTTTCGGTATTTCGGCATTCGTGACTTCGTGATGTTGAATTTTTTTCTTACCATGCAAAAATATCGAAATAGAAACTCCCAGAATCCCAAAATAGAAACTCCTGGAATCATGTGACATGTGTCCCTTTCGGTATTTCAGCATTCGAGACTTCGTGATGTTGGAGTTTTTCTTACCATGCAAAAATCCCCAAATAGAAACTCCCGAAATCCCAAAATAGAAACTCCTGGGGTGATGATCTCTGAAATTCAAGCTGTGCCTGTGCAAATTGATCCACGGTACCTGTTCAAACCGACCAACAAACTCCCCCTTTGGCATTTTAAAGTTTGACATTAATGACAAAAACAAGTCTTGTGCAAACTGTGTAAGCTGCAATTCCTACCAACAGCATCCCCATTGGAGCCAATGTTATCACATGCTAATTTGTATTAATTTTTCCAAAGAATCGTTCCGTTGTGCTATCTCTCCACTCAGATTTTAAAACATTTTCACCAGCTCCGTCAAACTCCCATCACCTAAATCCTTCACTTGACTAATCATCCAAAATAGTCATATCCTCCATGAGTCAAAGTTGACAAATATCCCAAACCTATATCTAGCCTTAATGCTTATCTAAATTCCTCGGTCCCGTGACTTCATTCATTTTTACCCTTATTTTCGTATTGTCGTTGAAAATTAAAAATATTCATTTTATTAAGCTTAAGCTCCCCTATCCTATCCACAAAGTCATGTGATGAGCCTCATATGCTCAAAGTCCTTTGAAAAATGGAAAAAGGTTTATAATTAGTAATATAAATATTTTATATTAAAATATTTATATTAATATTTAATCCAATATATAATTCACGTCAAATGATGGGCACCAATCTCAAACTAAGTGGAAAATTCAAAGGGTGGATGGAGGGCACATATATGTTTCAGGGGTTGAAAGTAAAGGAGGGTTAATTTTTTGAATTGGTCCTAAAATCCAAACCATTGTTTTGGTGTTGGAGAACGTGTTCTTACATGATGCATTTCTGAGGTAAGAGTGGTGTGGATTAAAACCACTCTTCCCAAGTCCTGAAATACTATGTCAACCATTTACGATATAGTTTGGTTTCATAAATGTGCAGCATATGAGGATAGACTTTCTAGGAGTGTGTTTCAACACAAATCATGGAATTTCCAATAAATAAAAATTTTCTCACGGTGGAAAATTTTCACAAAGGTAGAATTTTAATTTGTTTATTGCTATGGAAAAGAATTAAATGGGAAAATGCACTTGAATGGAAGATTTGGATAATTGTTTATCCAAAGTTTTTACAGAAGTAAAAGAAGAGGATTAAAAATATTTTACCAAACATGGTTTTCAAAACCATGAGAAGAAAGCAATAAATGGTTTTTCAAAACCACGGGCATGAATTAAATTATGGAAATGTAATTGTACAGGATAAAAATATTTGAGAATTATTTTTATTTAAATATATTATTCCCAAATATTTAAGGAGAATATGGATATATTAGATTTGAAAGAGTACAAGTGAGATTTCAAAGAGGATGTGGCAGTCAATTTCCACATCAGTTGAGACTTACAAGACAATTTTCGAGTGAACTAGAATGAATTTTCAAAATTAAAAGGAGGTTATTGTCAAGCATGGACCAAAGAACATTAACATTGTTCATTTTTCACACAGGTGTCACGGATTGGAAGATTCGAAGGAATCTTGGAGCCCTATTTTTCAATTTCATGATTTCCTGTTTGAGACATGTTTTTGTGACACGTATTACGGCCAGTTAGAGACGAAAATCAAGAAACTGAGAGAGGTTTTTCTTCAAAACGAGCTTATATACAAAAATTTCTCTCAGATTTTACACATCTATTACGGTTTAAGAAATAAAGGTGGCATTTTGAAGCCTATTTTTTCTCATGAAAAGTAGGAGATCATGTTCTATTTGTAATTGTTTATATTTTGGGAAAGGGGTGGGAGTTCGAAGTTGTGATATGGAAGGGGCCTGTAGTGCTATATATTTCATTGTAAAAGAGTAGAGAAGAGGGGGGGACTTTCATCCAGGAAGGCGAAGGGAATGTGTGTAAATTTCTCAGAATGTCCTTATGAATTACTACAGGAATACAATGCTCTATGATAGCTAAGATCCATCACGATGTATTCTTTAGTGTGTTTTCCACTATTTCAAATTCATTTCATTTGTGTTCTTTATTTTAAGCATAGATAAGAGTACATGACTAGAATTCATCCTTGATAGATGCTCCTTTCATATGGTTAATGCAGTTGTTGTGTTTAATGATTACAGGTCTAGAATTCACTCTTTGTTAAGTGCTCAATTCATTGTAGTCAAACTTATGTTATTTCTTATAAAGTTACAACTAGGATTTCATCTTTTTTTGATTCTCTCATTTGTAATGGGATTTTCTCTTTTCTGTCTTTCCATAATCTGAATACTATTTATTGCTGAAGGATATGCTTATTTTTACTCCATTTCCTCAGGAGTACATTAATTGTATTAATATTCATAGTATATCTTAGAATTTGACCCCATTGCCCAATGTTTTATTCCTCTTGATTGTCCTACCAACCGTTTTAAAAACCTAAACAAACCTTTCCTATTGCAGAATCTAACCTCTGTGTGCTCATTGCCAAATTGTTTTGAGTATTTTCAGTATTTACATGTTTGAGAGAGCCCTCTCTGGTTGGAAGGGTTAGAATCCAAGATAAATTTGGTTTGTATCTTACCTTGTCATTTATTTAATGCATCCCAAAGAAATTACTGAGTTCTAATAGTGGTGTCTGTCAAAACCCAGTATGCTACTAGAAAACAGGGTTCCCAACCATCACAACCATCTAACCATGCTTCCTCATAGGCTAGAACTAATACCAAATCTACTTCTACTCCTTCCAAATCCTATGAATTCAATGTGGTATAATCTGAATCATCCCAACCTTCCAGAGGAAAGAAAAATAATATAGGAAAACCCAATAAGTCTTCCAATAAACAGGAAGAAAACAAAAATCATGAAACCACTACTGAGAATAAACCCAAGTGTAAATCCAAATATCCTTGTCTGATTTTTGGAGATGATCATTACATGCAAAATTTCCCCCATCATGATGTTGTTAGAAATATCATTAAAGGGGAGTCCCAACCCACGCTTTTTACCAATCCTTTCCTAGCTGAGCAACAACAAATGATTACCCAAAACCCTGCCCCTCCACATGGGAGTAATGCAGGTCATCCTCATCAAGGGGATGCTTCATCTAGTAACCAAGTATTCATGATGAAGTATGTTGATTTGACTATGAAATCCAAATATTATGATCATGTTCTGGATAAATATGGAAGTGTTGATCCCAAGACCTCTGCATCATCCACATCGTCTATCCCTCCTTCATCTTCTGGCTCTCTTTAGATTGAGAAGCCTAATATTCACTCAGTGTTGTGCCCTCCCAAGATTACAATTAATAAGTCATATTTTAATCCCAGTGGTTGTGTTGTACAAATTTACAACATCATTGAGGATTTGGCACAGGAACCTTGTGCGATGTATAACCTCAAAGTTATGCAAAATTGTCCTAGACAGCGTAAAAAATTGTCGTATTCTCTGGGAGCCATAGATCAAGATACATCTAATGTTATAATGTTTAATATGGAACATTTTAAATAGATAATCTCCCATCAACTTGCATTTGAGATTCAATCCATCGTTTGTGGGAAAAATGTCCATCACACTATTTTGGGCGAGGGAGCCTCTACCTGTGTCATGACTTTGGCCTGTTGGAGAAGTGTTGGTTTTCCTACTCTCATCCAGTCCCCACCTACACTCAAGGAATTTTATGGGCGTGGGTTTAAACCCTATGGTATTTTGAGTTCCCTCCCTATGGAAGTGGGGGGAAAACTACTTATGTAGAGGTGGAAGTGGTAGATGTCCCCCTTGATTATAATATCTTTCTTGGTTGCAGTTGTTTCTATTCCCTGATCGATGTTGCATCTTTGGTATTTCGAATGTTATAGTTTCCTCGTCAAGGTAAAATTGTGACTATTGACCAACTCAACTATTGCATTCCATATTCTAGTACCCGCAACACTGATAACGTTCTATTATTCAATGATTCCCACCTCTCTTATGAGAGTGTATGGGTTGGCCTTTTGAAATACTCTACCCTAATGGGTACTTTTTCATTACCTTCCCCTACCCCTTCCACTTCAATCACCCAAGTTAACATTATTTCATTCATGGTACACCAATCCCTTATTTCTTTGGATCTTTGGGTCGTGCCAACTCTGTCCCAGCTTGAGTTGTTTGGTGACATCATGCCACTCAGTCGACTGAGGAAATATATCATGCTATTAAATCTACCTATTGTTATAATATTGCTAATACTCATCTTGTTGTTTCATCATACCCCTACTCTTCACAATCCTGGATGGATTTGTCTTTATCTTCTTCAGATTGTTTCCTACAATCTTTTCTCTCTGATGACTCCATTATGGAAGTATTGAGTATCGAGGACCCTCTATGGGATGGTATCCATCATCGCTCATCTTTCCTGCTTACTCCAAACCTTACGAAGAGTGGTAGTAAATAAAGGCCTACAGTCGATATTGTCAATCTAACTGAATCTCCCATCCTAGCTTTATCTGAAGGGAATTTGGCTACTATTACAGAAACCATTCCTATTGACATTTCTGTCAAGCCTGGTGTCATAGAACATTTCCACCTTGGAAACAATTCTACTCCTGACAAGATCCAATCATATACAACCTTATTCAAGTGGTTTTGCGATGTTTTTTCTTCGATTTATGAATAGATGTCGGTTATTGATGCATATATTGTTTTTCATGAAATCAAGACATACCCAGAAGATAAACCTGTTCACCAGAAATTGCGCCAAGTACATCCTCAGAAAACAACAACAATCAAAGATGAGGTAGAAAAAATTCTGAAGGTTGGTTTTATTTATCTTATCCCCTTGATAGAATGGGTGTCTAAAATCATTCTCGTCATGAATAAACAAGGAACTATTCGAGTATGTGTCAATTATCGCGACCTTAATAATGCTTGTCCCAAGGAAAACTATCCCACCCAGTTCATCGACCAAATCATAGATAATTGTGTCGGGAGCATCCTATTTTCATTCCTGGATGGATTTTCTGGTTATAATCAGATTGAGATACTCCCCTCCAACCAGCACAAGACAACTTTTATCTACCCATGGGGTACGTTTTCCTATCGTAAACTCCCTTTTTTCCTTAAAAACGTTGGGGCTACATTCCAATGGGCCATGTCATATTCTTTCCATGATATTAAACATATCGTGGATCCTTATTTATATGATTTTCTCGCTCATTTGCTTCATCGTGATGACCACATTGAACATATTTGAGCCATCTTTCTTTGGTGCCTCTATTATAGGATCCTTCTTAATCCACATAAATGCATTTTCTACGTTGAATCTGACCATCTTATCGGATTCATAGTTTCCAAGGATGGGATCAGAGTGGATCCCTTAAAAGTTGAGGCGATTACTTCATTACCTCTTTCCATCACTATTATCCAGCTTCAAATTTTGCAAGGGGAGGAAAACTTTATGCGTCGCTTTATTCGCAATTATGCAGAAGTCACTAAGGGATTCATGCATCTCTTGAAGAAAGGTATCCCGTTTATTTGGGATGATTAGATAGAATGGTCTTTTGATTCCCTAAAACATGCATTGACACATGTGCCATTGTTACATCCCCATCATTACACCAAAGATTATATCCTATACCTTGTTTCTTATGTTTCCACCATTGGAATGGTGTTAGTTCGACAGATTGATAGTGACCAAGAACATGTAGTTTACTATTTGAGCAAAGGCCTTTCAATTCCCGAACTCAACTATTCTCATGTCGAAAATCTATCTCTAGAAGCCACCATTGTTGTTCAAATATTCTATCACTATATCCTTCTTCGCAAGACTATCGTTATCGCATATGCTAATCCCATGTACTACATCCTTTGATGTCAAGTACTAGGGGGGAAATAGTCACACTAGATCACGATCCTTTAGGAATTCGATCTAGAATTTGATAATTCCAAGTCTAAGAAATCATTAGTCTTCGCTAAGCGTTTTTGCAACCTTGCCTGTGCTGACATAGATACCGAGCCCATAGAATCTTTTCCAGATGAGTCTTTATTTCTTATCAGTATGCCTGACCCCTAGTATGGAGATATAACTTTGTATCTCCAAACTAAACATTTTGGCCTGAAGTTTCACAGGACAACCGTTTTCATATATGTCATCATGCCCATCATTATGTTATCATTGGTGACACTTTGTATCATCACGACATTGATTCCCTCTTGTGACGTTGTCTACTTATGTTGAGGATGAAACTGTTTTAAATGATTGCCAGTTTGGAGCATCTCATGGTCATCTGGTAGAGATGGTTATGGCATAGAATATATTACATCCTAGGTATTTTTATCCTTCCATATTTAAGGATTGTATTGAGGCCATTAAGAAGTGTTTTCCTTTCCATCTTTTTCATCCTATAAAATGCTCTTCCCTTGCTCTGTTACACATAGTCATTGTTGTTGGCCCTTTTACAAAATGGGGCATATATTTTATGCAATGTAAGCCTACCTTGGTTGGGGGGCATGGTTACATTATTGTTACCTTTGATTACTTCACTAAGCGAGTTGGGCCTATGCCTACACTTTTAAATGATGGCAAGATTGTTTCACTCTTCATGTTCAATCACATCATCTCTCAATTTGAAGTCCGAAAGCTATCATTACTAATCACGGTTCACATTTCTGTAATCACATGATGACTGAATTAAGCAAAAAATTAGGTTTTCGTCAAGAAAATTGATCTCCTTACTACCCTCAATCCAACAGTTAGGTTGAAACAATCAATAAAGTTTTAAATACCATGATCCAACGTATGGTAGGGAAATATAAATATGACTGACACCTTAATCATTTTCCATCCCTTTGGGCTTACAAGACTTCCATTAATATTACCACAGGACTTCCGATTAAATGATTTTTTTTTTTTACTTTGATTAGTCGTAGAATTATTGCTAAACACTATTGTCGAAGAATAATTATTTTTGTACCTTACAAAACTTGATGATACCCGTCGAGACATTGATATTGCTAATGAAATGCATAAGAGGTGTGTCAAAATATAGTACGATAAATCCGTTCATTCTCGTGCCTTCGAGGAAGGAGACCTAGTCTTAGTTTACAATCAATATCATGACAAGCTAGGAGTAGGAAAATTGGACCCAATGTGGCATGGTCCCTATGTTGTCAAACGTGTGCTACAAAAATGGGCCTACGAGCTAGTCAATTATGACAGAATACCTTTGAAGGAGCCCTGCAATGGGCTATATCTTAATAATTACTATGCTTAGGGGAATCCTAGTGTGGTTCTTTGTACATATGTGTCATACTTTTCATGTGAATTTGGTTTGGTGTGTTTTACACTTTTTTGTGAGGATTCTTATCTGTGACTACTTATTTCACTGTGTGCTCTTGTGCATAGATGCCAACACTTTTTATTGTATGTTTTGGTTTCACATATGGTGCTAGCAGACATAATCATAATTTGGCTTATGTGGCTTGGACCATCTTTTCCTCTACCAATGAGTTGGTGAGATTGGGGGGAATGTGCCTTGGACCCACTACCAATAATGTTGTGGAATATCATGTTGTTATTAGGCTATTAACCGAGGCCTCTTCCATTGGTATCTCTATTTTGATAGTTTACCTCGATTCCCAACTTGTGGTTTGTCATCTTAATCGTATATATTTTGTTCGTGATCCATCTTTATTACATCTGTATTTGATGATTCATTGCCTTGAGAGGTTCTTCGATTATATTGAATACAAACACATACCTAGGGAATTAAATGTTGTCACACATTCTCTAGTTATTTATGTGATAAATTGGCATCTTATACACATATAAACATGTAAAAGAACACAGAGCATACATTTAGGCACCAAATAAACATCATCATTCCATTTAGTACTGAGAAATAAGTAATTGAGGAAAACATCCATATATATATATATATATATATATATAAAGAGTGTCACATCTGTCCAAAAATTTGGGCTATGTAACCCATACATCATACATTGTCTCCAAAAAAGAGTGTTGTTGAGGGGAAATTCACTCTCATAACACATTGTGCTCCTCATAGAACATTACTTCTCTCTGTACTTAGCGCATTAAATAACTTATCCCTACTGACACACCTACAACATGCCTTTACAGTGCCTTGGGATCTCTAATATACACATAGCGGGGACCCCTATTGTCAATCCCCTGATGTTTCTTTCCACGTCATGGATCTCTTTGTCCTCATCCACCTGTTGAATCTCAATCGAAAGAGGTGGGCCTCTACAGCGAGCTAATACTGATAACCCATCTCGTCATATCGACTCGTTATCTGCATAAGGAGATAAATTTTGATTAAAAACCCTTTGTACACCAATGTATGTATGTATATATACATATATATATATATATATATATATATATATATATATATATATATATAATAAAAAATTGTTGAGTGTGATATCATGAGTACCTGATGCATCCCAGTGTGCCCCTTTTGGGAGAACCAAGTCATTGCTACCTCAAAATTCAACGCTTGAATAGAGGAAGTCCTCTATCATAGGGATTTTCTTCTTCCACCATGAGAAGAATCCCTCGTCAAAAGAAAATATTGCGTGACCCTCGCCAAGTCTCAATGAGAAGTTAGTCCACTTCTCCATTCTTGATTCCATTATGGGACAATCCGGTAGCATAATCTGGGGCTGTAGCAAAGGAAATCTCTCCAAAAACAAAGAAATAAGCAATGAACTGTAGCCAAAATATTTTTTTGTTGTTGGTACTACATCGAGTGATTTGGGTTTTGAGGCTCACCAAAACACCCTCGCATTAGTTGAATACCCTAGGCTCCATGCATTCAACTAGATATGCCATCGGTTACTTCGTGATGATATGATTTGTTGTGCTTCCAACCAATTTTCTAATGGTAAATGCAATCACGTGAAGTGGTCGATTCTCGATATCTTTGATCATAATTTTTACACTAGTCCTATCAACACCCTCTCGGTAGTACATGGAAATATACTCCTTAGTGGACATCTTTGTAGCTCTCATCCCGACCAAAGAAACAAGGGGCACCTCATTTTGAAATCCCCGTAAAAAAATATATGTCCTCTACCTTGATTTCTAAGTCACGAGGGCCCACTTTGAACACTTTCTCATTGGGATCCCACATTTAGATCAGATGCTCAAGAAGCATTAGCTCCTTTCTCATGTTTTGAATTTTGAAAAACTTCAAGAGCCCACAATTTCTTAGTGGAGCGCTTGTCTTTTGATCCCTCAAGGCCATGACATCATCTCTTTCATGTTCATGCTCTTTCCACTCGAGCATTTTGTCCAAACTCACCTACAAAGCATAAAAAAATCATTATATTCATGTGGCCAAACTTTCTTGTCTTTTTACTTGCTAGAAAATTCAAAAAAAAAAAACTTATGCATTGGTCACTCCCCTTCTGTTGAATATAGGGCGACCAANGCGACCATCCCAGGGAGAAAATCGAGCCCTAATGTCGTCTCAAAACCACCCCAAAACATCATTAAATGCAGTAAAAAAGACATGAATTTGACGGGAAGGGAGAGAGTAAGAACCCAGTTCAAATGGCAAGAAGAAGCATCCACTACCCTGTCTAGAATCAACACCTGGAGATCTGCTCCACAAGAGGGAAAAAACACCACGATTTACCAATTTCTTCAAAGGCAAGGTTGTTATCACTGAAATTTCGTCGGCACATGGCGACAAGAACTCCACATCATCTGCACACAGCGACAAGAACTCTACATCATCAAAACAGCAATGAAGTCATTCATGGCACTATTCACAGCATTTCAGAAGGGTCAGAAACTATACAAAAATTGAAAGACACTTCACATCAGTAAGGTGCACGCGTATGCGCGGGATAAGAACGTGGTGTGCGCGCTTAAGCGCCCGATGCGCGATTGTCCACATAAAAAGCCGCGCATCTGCTAATACGGCACATTAAATGCTTAAGTCGGCCTCCCGACCACCAATAGACCTTCGCCCGAGATGATTTGACATCCAGATCAGGGTCGGTCCTGCAAAAACGGCGAATTAATGGCTTA
>ML776594.1:674478-715549 GCA_009831015.1 Picea engelmannii | reverse complement strand
TCCCCCTGAAGCCAATAAAGCTCTGATACCAAATGTAAATTCTAACCTTGTACAATATCTACTGCAAACTGATATTCAGAAAAGAACAGAAAAGATACAATGGCAAATATAAACATTACACAGAGATTTTTCACCTGGAAACCGAAACCGGGAAAACCAGCATATATTATATTGATACACATTGTGTTACATTGTTTACAATACAATATACATATAGGAGCCAGCGGCATCCAAAACCCTAACCCAATGACCTGGATTAGTCCAAAACCCTAATTCCTTAACCGAAAAATAGAAAACCATCAGCAAAAACCATGTGCCGAAAACCACCTAATATCATGTGGTCCCAGAAATATGTGGTCCCGGAAATATGTCGGCCGAGCGATAATATGTCGGCCTGAAACCGGTGAAAATATGTCGGCCCAAAAAAAAATTTTCAGGGGCGCTGCCCCCGAACCCCCGCACCGGGGGGCTCCGCCCCCCTCTTACCCCCCTGCGTGCCCGACGCAAGCACTCAAACAATACTACTCGTGCAAAGAATATAACACATACCCAACAAGTCTAATATTTATGGTTATTTTGTGTTAATTTTCCCCTTAAAATGAGCAGTTTTATGACATCTCTTATTTTTTAGCCATGTTCATTTCGACAGGTGTCCCAAAGACTTTTATTGGTGATCTTATTGCTCGGGCCATTTCTCTTTGACTTTTTCAAACTCCTTAAACCATAAAAGAGTCTCCCTTTTTTTGGCTTCGAATGATTAAATTACAAAAAAGCAACTTTGTTATGGAGATCCCTTTAATCTCTTTTCACACTCCTTAAATTGAAAATATTGCCAAGCAATCTTGTAGTCTTTCACGCTCGTTATAGTGAATTCGAAAGAACATTTAGTGGGAGATAGTTTACCCCTTTTTCAGTCCCATTCGACTATTTATGAAAAAGGAACACCCTGGCCATCTTGGTTAGGAGAGTTCTCCTAGGTATTGTTTTATACTTTTTCGGACCCTGGAGACCGACTTTACCAAAAATTCCATTATGGAGTCTTCTTTACCCAATATTTTTAGACTCTCTAAATATGAAAAGACCATTGAGTTTCCCTTCTCTAGACTTGTAGAACTAAACAATGAAGAACCCTTTTGGGACTAGGAATCTGTTATCCTCCTCAAGCCCGTTAAGAAACAAAGAGGCACTCATCCATCATGATGGGGAAATTGGGGAACTGGTCCAAGTTTTTAATAAGTTTTATGGAAGATTTTGTGTCTCCCTCGAACATGGCACTTTTCTACATCATCTCACATACTTGGTTAATCCACTTGTCTCTGTTCCTTTTGAATCCCATGTGTCACCATCTTATTTTGACTCCTTCAAAAGATAACCTCTGGATGTTGTCCCATTTCATGTATCTTCATACTCTTTCGTCTCTTTCTAAGAGATCCATTGGTTTTTATCACATCATTACCTCTGCTATTTAGGACTCGTTGATTCAATTTTTCCAAGTCATTCATTGTGACATGCGATGTTCAAGGGAAGTCAACCTATGCATTTTTTCGTCCATGTGTCAGTCCATGCTCTTATATATACCATCTCAAATAATTATCCTTTTTTGTTTCATGTTGATGATGGGCGACAGATCATGACCCTTCTTCAACGAGTATGTTCTTTTCGACTTCAAGACCTTATACAAGAACTAGACTTAGAAACTAGTCAGTACCTTGGGACTTGCATGCCTCAATGGAAGGTTTCCTTGTTTTCATCAATGGGCTTACATCATTGGCCTCTATATGAAATATTCTATTGGGTGTTTGACTTCAATCCCATCTACTCACATTCGATGGAATGTACTTGGAGTACCTTGGGAGACATTGTCATCATTGGCGATTTCCCTCACACTTGTTAATGGTAAACCCCATTGACCAGTAATCAAGTGGTTTCTATCATGTTCGATGCCAAAACCTTTGTTCACATTGTTAGATTCGTACTATTTGGGATCAAGATTGAATACCTCGGGGGACCTTGTAGTGGAACTCTTTCTACTTTTCATCTCCCTGGGCTATGATAGTGAGCATTTAATACATATACACTCACACGGATCCACATTATATATTTGGTGGTTGTTTCCTAAGTAATTCCTATCATGGATCTATAGTGTATTGGTCGATGACCATGCTTTGATATAGGTTATTCAGAGTATGGGTATGCCTACCTTGGAGATTTTATATGTATATTGATGTACATTTTTTTTTTTGACAGGTCTTCCTTTCTTCAAGTCCCTTGGTTTGAGCTTTGTCACAAAGTGTTTCGGCCATCGTCTTCTTCTTTAAACTCACACTTTGAGGGGCATCTGTTATACATCATTTTTTCACTTTTATCAGTGTAACATATCATAGGCAAGAATGACAACCCCTAATCATCATTGAAGTCAAAGAATATCCACATTGCCATCTATCTCCATTCCTTGTATTTTTCCCTCAGTCCTGGCTTCATTTAACCATGGTCGCTCCAATTTCCACTCTCAGGGAGTGACCATCCCCTTGACATAGTGTTAGGGGAGAAAATAAGTCTCTCTATCTTCCCTTCTAGGGGAGCGACCATATTGAAAAGGTCAAATCCCATGAATCTAGGGGCAATCTTCAAGAAAATTCTGAATGGTTCTAGGTTTGTTTTCTTATTTTCATCAAGATATGATTCAATCCTTCTTCCATCCTATCTTGGAGAAATCATAACCATGAAGATAACTCATCCTTTATCAAGCTACATTCATTCCTCAACCAAGTCCTTAATTTATCTTAAGTGGTTGCGCTCCTATGAATCTATATAACCAGGACTCTCATCGGTGAAAAGGGGGAGAGGATGAATGATGTACCAAACTTTTGATTCCATAGAAAAGATCCAGACCTTTTCTAGAGAGTAAGTTATCTCATCTAAGGGATAGAGAAGGAGATCGGGAGGTCAGAAACACCACACAAAGGTTGTAACTTTCCATATTCTTAAAAATATAACTTGTTCTGGTTCTCTTATGTTTGTCTGTTCATTCTTTTCTTTTGATCTCTTCATAGTAAGTCATCAAGTTGGATTATTATCACCTAATCCTAGGAGGTAGTAGAAGATTACTTGTTTCCTTTTGTGCTTGTAGGTATCGACTTCACCAAGGAGCTACTAGGTTGGAGCTCACTTGGATTGGAGCAATGATGACAAACATTGGAATAAGGTCCATTATTTTTTCTCTTTTCTACCTAACCCTCCCGCAAAGAAATAGAATAGTGATCCTAGAGAATTCAAGTTACCATTTTTTTTCATTTTTTCTTGCTCTAAGTAACTATAGAAAGAGAGTGAATAATTTGTCCAGGGAGTAGTTTCTCTACCACACCTATCTGATACCTGCTTGAATCAAATTCCTTCTTGATCCAAGCCTTGATATTGGCATCTCACCAAAGATCATGATCTTGGAATATCACCAAAGATATCTACCTTGGCATCTCACCAAAGGTCTCTACCTTGGCATCTCACCAAGGATCTCTTGCTCTTGGCATCTCGCCAAGAGTCTCACAATCTTGGAATCTCACCAAGGATCTCTTGCTCTTGGAATCTCACCAAGAGTCTCACGATCTTGGAATCTCACCAAAGATCCTCACCTTGGTCTCTCATCAAGGGACTTCCTCCTAAAGAGGAATATGAAACTGATTTTTTCATCTCCATATCCAAGTGTGACCCAAACCTCTCTGGTGCCCTTCTCTCTCTAACCAACCTCCGAGGTTCTCCATCATATCTCTACAAATAATTCTATGTCCCTGAATCATTTGCACCAACTATATGTATACTCAGAAAATATTAAACCGAAGTTGTCCCAGGTGGACCAGTCACCCCTAAATATAGTGTACTTGATAACTAAGTTTGTGTCCCATGAGATACAAAACTATCAATCTGTGGGACCTCCTCAACTCTGTCTATGCACCAATCGTTGGATGATGTCTCACTTTTCAAACAACCTATGAGAGAACACTCCTTTTCAAATTGAGAATTGAACTCATGCTCCTTTGTTGTTGCACCATAATACCACTTTTTCTTCTTCTTGGGACATTGTCCAACATAGTGCCCCATCTCTCTACAAGAAAAGAATCACACGTTTCTCATGTCTCTCTCTTTCCAACTACCATTCTGTTGTGGCTTGGCCCCTCCCTTAGGACCATGTCTATCACCCTAACCGATCTTATTATTTCCCTTTGTGTAAAGAGAAAGATCCTCCTCACCCTCTACAACATGATGTTGGCCTGTAGATCTAGAGATAAATATCATATTCTCTTGTACGAAGTCATCCCAGAGTCTCTCCCAACTGGTAATATCCTCCCTAACCACAATTCCTCACACAAATGTCTCCCAAGGTTTTGGAGAAGTCGTTTAAGGCTATCCTCACTAAAACCATGGGATCCAAAATCTCACCAACTATCACCAACTCATCTTGAGTCTAAGTAAATCTCCCAAGGTATGAGGTCACCAAATCTGACTCTAGCATCTTAATGCTCCTGAGCTTCTCCTGCAGAATGATGTTTTGGTTATGATTAGGACTTTGGTAGAGTTTGCACAATGAGTCCCACATATCAAAGGAAAACTCCTTACCAGTCAAATGAGGTATGACATGGTCTCTCACTACATCAAAAATAGTCCTCTTTTCCTTGGTGTTACTCTTCCTGAACTCTACTACCACCAAGGGAGTAGTAACAGGAGGAAGAACCACTGGATTCTGAACTATATCCCATAGTTCAATGTTGGTGCAGTTATTTGCATAATATATTACCAAACATAAATTATCAACTGGGATTTGTAATCAGTAGAGTTGATGCAGTATATGTGCCGATAAAAGATAGGTTCCTATGTCTGATGAGTATATCTTAAATAAGAAACATTCAATAACAAAATACTATGTTTTCAAAGATAACACTCTTCACACAATTCATAAATTAGAAAGAAAAACTTGCAATAATGCACTCAAAAGATTTTGCTCAGATAATGCCTTGTCCATTTACAAGCTCATGAAGTGGAAAGATGAACTTTGAATCTGTTATTTGTAGCTAATATCCTTAACAACAACTAACAAGCAAATCTGGAGACACTTCAACAATACCACTCCAAACTTAGAAGAGAAAAGTGATAACAAAACTTCTCAAGCAAACAATGAATCAAAAGGTTCTTTCTTAGGTGAAAAATATGTTCATTAGAGGCTCATGAAATGAAGAGTTGAACTTAAGATCTTGTTCCCTGTATTATTTGAAACAACAATCAACAATCCACTTTATCCACTCTTATAAAGAAATCAATCATAACCCTATCAATGCCAATCAAATCTGTGTAGTACAGAAAATAGTTAATATAATTGAGAGGCTTCATTAAATGGTGCATGAAGGTGAGAGATGAAGTCTGATCTCATTTCCTGTAACAACTCACTTCAAACTTGTAAGAATTTTTTATCTAATTCTGCACACATTTCAAAATTAATTGATGCATCCCAAACAGAAATTTAATACAATCTTACAATCTTGCAATTCTAGAAATTACTTCATTTCTACACAAGAAATGTAATTTTTAATGAGATGTTCCATTTAATGGCTTACGTAATGCGAATGATGGACTCCTAACTGTTCATGTACTGCCACACTTTGCAATCAATTCTAACAGTGAAATAAAAAATGAAATCAAAACAACAAGTACATGAAATAGAAATCTATGCTAATAATTTACAATAAGCTTACCAAGCTAGATCAGTGGGCCCTTGATGATGCCAACATGGAAGCTTTTAGATCAGAAGATGATATATGCTAAGAGACACACAGGATTCTTGAATTCAAACTTCCATTGATCTTCAACAAATAAATTTACAAAAAGAGTTGGTTCAGAAATCCAATTTGCAACATACTAATTCCTCTTTCTTCAAGAACCAATCTTACATCATAATAACAATTACTCCTCTACTTAGACCTATGAGGTCTTATTTATACATAAAATCCATGAAGGAATGGATGAAACCGAATCCCCAAACTAAGAAAACAATTTTTACAATTTTAGGATAAATCTCAAAAATTTGTGTTTTTTTAACAATTTGGGCAGATTTGAGTTAGTCCCCCACCCATATATCCCAAAACAATTCCAATTTTGAAAAAAATCTCATGAATTACTCAATTTTTCATATTATGGACAAAACCCATGTATTAGAATTTCTATATCTGATACCATATGCACGGAAATCGAGGTGCAAGTTGGCAGTTTGAGTTTTTTTATAATTTTGGCAAAATCATTCCCCTGAGCTAGAGGTCCACACGTGCGATATGGGTGAATTATGACTCATGTTTCCACATGAAAACATCATTTTGGACAAAACCCATGTACCCGATTTTCCTCTAGAAGCTTTTCAAAATTTTGAATTATTTCTAGTATCGAATTAGCACAGGTTGGTACTGGAATAGGTGGAGCCTTGGTACCAGAATAGAATGGGTACTAGATCATGTTGATTAAGAGTCAAAGTGATTAGGATCATATATAATCAATAATTTAATCGAATTAAGTCAATAAAACTAAACAAATCATGCTTTAATCATAAGTTACCTCTTATGCACGTGAACAAGGTCATCGAGTGTATTTATGGAGGAAACAGTCAGTTAGATACACATGGCATAGGAATAATAGGCTCATATAGAGGGTAATATAGGGAATTAGAAATTTCAAAACTAAGGATCAACATTCCCCCATGCTTAAGTCATTGCATGTCCTCATGCAACAATGGTCTTCAAAATTTCACAATTGATGATACTCTTCACTCGATCAAGCATTCCCTGAAGTTTCATCCTTCTTCAACTCTTAAGTTCCTATTTAAACAATATAAATTTCTTGTCTTATGATTCACATTCTTACTCATGGAAAAGTAGTTATGGTGACAAAGTGGAGTCATGAGTAATGGATTAGATCTGTTAGTGATTTGACGTAAAGTCTTATCCAATCTGTTGTGGATCATAGTTAGGAGAAAGGGATGGATGTGGCTCTAATTTGATTATAGGATATTGGCCAAGAGTTTTCATAATGACTTTGACTAATAGGCCCCTCTATCTATATTACCTTTAAAATAAAAGTGATATAAGCATAGTTTATATATCATTTGAAGAGAGGAACACATAAAGGAATACATCCCAAGATGATTAACACATTTCAAATCCAAGTTTTTAGAGATGAAGCTATTCTTGTTTAGGTAAGGTAAATTACACATACCGAGGGTCCCACTTCTCGTGCAAGCCTATTTTTTTTAAGATATAACTCTAAAGTGGATACTTGAAGGTTCTTAAGAACATCATCCTAGAGATATAAAGGTCATCTACTAGCCTTGATTTGATAGTGATTGCTTCATAATGAGACCCAAGGGTTTTTGTGCAGTTTTAGGTGTGTTACGTTATGTTTTTCAACTCCCTTTACCCGGCATAGCCCCACTTCCAGCAGGCCTGTTCAGTACCCCAACGAGTTTACCTTAGTACCATACAAGCATGGCCCTGCTGCCAACAAGCCTGTTCAGTACCCCAACGGGTTTACTTTTACTTCATGATACTTCATTTTTATTATATTACTCAAAAGATTTAGAATGATGTATATTGTTCATAGACAGTTTTAGAGTATAAGGAAGGCAGGTGGTACGAGAGTGTTTTAGATTTATTAGGCACATAATTAATTGTTTGCAATTATCCCAAGGGTGACATCATCCACATTCAACTTAAATCTCATCTATTCAATGTATAATGAAACATCTCGAATAATGACTAAGAGGTCCCTCTAGTTAATCCTATTGGGGTTCTCATGGAAGTTCATTGCAGTTTTGCAAGAGAGGTCCACCACATGAGGTTTTCATCAATACCTCTCAAGATAAACTTGTAAAGATAAACTTGGATAAGAACTTGTTGAATCAACTAGGTTAGTATTATACATAATGGTGTCACCACTTTTCAATGGTTATTTCAATTAGCAATCACTTCTTCAAAATAATGAGTTAATAAGACAAGTGCACCCATTATCATATAGATCTAAATGTGAAAAATATATTCCTAAAGGGAGAGCAAGGATGATTCATTTAGGGTTGAGTGTAGAAATGTAGGAGGAAGATGTACATGAGAGTAAAAACAATTCAACTCAAGACTTAAATGATCCTTGATAGAAAGAAGATGAAGATATTATCCCATACCTCTAATTACCTGAAGTGAAAACAATGTTAAGCACATGACAAAGATCATATCACTTTGGCAATAGTACCAGATAAGTAATGGAGTAGGTTTTTGTAGTACCGGAACAGATAGTATTGGAACAGAGTGACATGATGGATGATTTTTGCTCATTCATGACGACAACCACTTCACCAAGGAATTCAATGATAATATATGAGGAGATGTATACGAGGGATTGCAAAATTTCATGGTAGGGAGCATGCAATAATTGAGAGTAACCATATGTTTATTGCATAATTAGTCTAATTTCTTTTAGTAAAACAAAAAATGTTGAGTTTATATGTCCTATTACTTGAATCAAGCAAAAAAACTTGAATATATGATTAGAGCTACCAACACCTTATTACCAGTACTGGATCACCTAAGTACCGGATGGACGCAGGGTTGTGCTTTAGTACTAGAATAGTGTAGAGTGGTGGTTCAGTACCAAAATAGCACAGGCCTCCTCCTTTGGTACCAGATGAGCACACAGGCGATCATTAGTACTGAATGAGCATAGTACCGAATGAGCACGGGAATTTTTTTCAGTACCGGATGAACACAGATTTTCTCCTTTGGTATCGAATGAGCACAGAAATGACCATTAGTACTGGAATAGAATGGTACTGGAATTCTGGAAATGACTATCAAATCCCAGTACTGAACATGTTGATTTGGCCTCGCTGACGGAAGTTGCAAAAGAATATGAAGGTTTCAGCAACCACTCCCCCATGCCTAAGGTTTTGCATGGCCTCATGCAAACAATGTGAGATGCTAAAAAAGGCTTCTCAGAGAGTTGCGAACATCTGCTAAAAACAAACCAATAGAACTAATTAAAACTAGATTTTTATTCATGCTTAAAAATAGAAAATTTAGGGGAAAATGTCAAAAGTTGAATTATTAGCTATGAATAAAATAGTTTTGAATTAAAATTCAGTTTCAAATGTTATTAAAATATCACTTAATCGATCATCCTTGTGAAATAGCGGTCTTAAAATAGATAGGTAATGATAAAGAACGAATGCATCATTTTTAACAGCTTAAGGAAAAAGAAGAATTTTGAAGAAATAGGTCATGAACCACTCCCTTAAGTGTTATCTTCTGTTGACAAGGATGCCTTTTGCACTTTTGAAACCCTTCCAGTATCATGTGTGCATTCACAGGATGAAGAGCTTCCCTTCTCATAAGATTCCAAACAAAATTATCATAACTTTTAGAAAGAAAACTACTCTAGGTACAAAAGATCTTAAACCGATTTCTTTATTAGCTTTTGACATTCCCAACTATGAAAAATATGAAAGATATGTTGCATTGCAACATTTATTTATTTATTTATCTATCCTACTCTAATTGAACAAAAGAAAATTCCCTTCAATTATAGGAATACTTCTAGTGAAGCCATGTGCGTAACAGGGTTAGAAATATATTCATACTCGGGTTTAAAAGATAAATTTCAATGCATATCGAAGTATGAAGGACCAGTCTCTTTGATGATGAGATCAAGAAATAATGAAAAATAAAAGAGTGGTGTGACCTAATAACTAATTGAAACCATGTTTCAATACGATCACTATATTCTTGTTTCTCTTCTTTGTTTAGGTCACACTGAATGTCTTCCTCTACCATGCTATGCGGATTATCCTCTTCAAGATGATTGGTCTTTGGATTACATACAGGATCTACTGAAAGGCATGCTAAGGACTCCTCAATATCAGGTTCCACTGGTTCCTCTCCATTGAATTCTATCCATGATTCTTTATTCCCTTCAACAAATTGACAAGAGGAATCCAACAAGACTTCTAAATCTTCTTGTGGAGAAACTACTAGATTCTTGACTGTTGTTAAGATATGCTCTTCCTGAGAGGTAGATATCCCAGCTGCTTCCAGAACGTGAGAAAGTTCTTGGAGGAACATTCTTCAAGCTCTTGATCATCCTTGAATTACTCTAGCTGGTTGATGATACTTGTTTTGCAACACAGATTAGTACTTGGGGGGTTCTTACAACACCCCAAACATGATTTATCATTTAAAGATTTGAATTTTAAAACTATTTGCCAAAACAAAACACACCAAGCTTGAACTACTTGTGTTACTGGGATCCTGCTGTCACCATGTTATCGGTTCACACAAATTAGCTTATCATAAATAAAACTAAATTTGCAAAAATAAAAAGACACTTGCATCAAAAGAAGAGAGGACAACCTAAATTTGGAGAAACCCCACCAAAGTGGATGCATGGGCTCTCCCCACACGTATTACCATCTTCTCTCCTCCCTTAGGTCATCCATAAAACCAATCCAAAACCATTAAAGTAATCTGATTCAAATACTACCTATTACCGTTTACAACTCCCTGGCAACGGCGCCAAAATGTTGGTGCAATTATTTGCATAATATATTACCAAACATAAATTATCAACCGAGATTCGTAATCAATAGAGTTGATGCACTATATGTACCAATAATAGATAGGTTCCTATGTCTGATGAGTATATATTAAAGAAGAAACATTCTATAACAAAATACTATGTTTTCAAAGATAACACTCTTCACACAATTCATAAATTAGAAAGCAAAACTTGCAATCATGCACTCAAAAGATTTTGCTTAGAAAATGCCTTGTCCATTTACAAGCTCATGAAGTGGAAAGATGGACTTTGAATCTGTTATCTGTAGCTAATATCCTTAACAACAACTAGCAAGCAAATCTGGGCACACTTCAACAATACCACTCCAAACTTAGAAGAGAAAACTGATAACAAAAATTCTCAAGCAAACAATGAATCGAAAGGTTCTTTTTTAGGTGACAAATTTGTTCATTAGAGGCTCATGAAATGAAGAGATGAACTTAAGATCTTGTTCCTTGTAGCATTTGAAACAACAGTCCACTTTATCCACTCTTAGAAAGAAATCAATCATAACCCTATCAATGACAATCAAATTTGTGTAGTACAGAAACTAGTCAATATAATTGAGAGGCTTCATTAAATGGTGCATGAAGGTGAGAGATGAAGTCTGATCTCATTTCCCGTAACAACTCACTTTAAACTTGCAAGAAATTCTTATCTAATTCTGCACACATTTCACAAGCAATTGATGCATCCCACACAAAAATTTAATACAATCTTGCAATTCTAGAAATTACTTCATTTCTACATAGGAAACATATTTTTTAATGAGATGTTCCATTTAATGGCTTATGTAATGCGAATGATGGACTCCCAACTGTTCCTGTAATGCCACACTTTGCAATCAATTCTTATAGTGAAATAAAAAATGAAATCAAAACAACAAGTACATGAAATAGAAATCTATGCTAATAATTTACAATGAGCTTACCAAGCTAGATCGGTGGGCCCTTGCCGATGACAACATGGAAGATTTTATATCAGAATATGATAAATTCTAAGAGACACACAGGATCCTTGAATTCAAACTTCCATTGATCTTCAACAAATAAATTTACAAAAAGAGTTGGTTCATAAATCCAATTTGCAACATACTAATTCCTCTTTCTTCAAGAACCAATTTTACATCATAATAATAATTCCTCCTCTACTCAGACCTATGAGGTCTTATTTATACATAAAATCCATGGAGGAATGGATGAAACCAAATCCCCAAACTAAGAAAACAATTTTTACAATTTTAGGATAAATCCCAAAATTCCGTGTTTTTTAACAATTTGGGTAGATTCGAGTTAGTCCCCCACCCATATCTCCCAAAACAATTCCAATTTTGAAAAATGGCACATATATCACTCAATTTGTCATATTCTAGACAAAACCCATGTATTGGAATTTATATATCTGATACCATATGCACGAAAATCAAGGCACAAGTTGGCAGTTTGAGTTTTTTTTATAATTTTGGCAGAATCATTCCCCCTGAGATGGAGGTACACATGTGAGATATGGGTAAATTATGACACACACGTCTGCATGAAAACATCATTGTGGACAAAACCCATGTACTCGATTTTCCTCTAGAAGCTTTCCAAAATTTTGAATTATTTCTAGTAGCGGATTAGCACAGGCTGGTACCGGAATAGACTGGGTACCAGATCATGTTTCTTAAGATTCAAAGTGATTAGGATCGTACATAATCAAGCATTTAATCGAATTAACTCAATAAAACTAAACAAATCATGCTTTAATCATAAGTTACCTCTTATGCACGTGAACAAAGTCATCAAGTGTATTTATGGAGGAAACAGTCAATTAGATACACATGGAATAGGCATAATAGGCTCAGATAGAGGGTAATATAGGGCATTAGAAGTTTCAAAACTGAGGCTCAACATTCAATAACCTCCAACACAAACACTATTCTGGTCTTCCAAGGGGACCATTTTCTAGCTCTTGCGATCCTATCCTCTATCCTCATCTGTGTCACCGACATGACTGACCACTAAATCCCAAACTAATGCTAAAATATACAAAAGAAAAAAACCTCACTCTTGTACACACATGTGTGAAAAGAGGCTGTCCAAAACTATCCAAACCAATCCAAGAATTCTACCCACTGTACAACCTCACTCCTATACACACACGTGTGAAACAAGGTTATCCAAAATTGTCCAAAACAGTCCAAGGATTCTTCCCACTGAATTCTCCACAAAAAACATCCAACCTATCCCTTAGGCGTTGATACCATGAAAATTTATGAGGTACTAAAGGCTTCCCAATCGGTCTTTCATATGACCTCTTGTTGGGATCTAAAATCAAGGGTTTTAAACTGATTTTTCCCATTGTTTTAGGACAGTTGTCTTGTTGTCAAAAATAGTCAAATCATCACTATTTCTCATAGGCTTCTACTGTTTGAAGGCTGCTAACAGGTCTGAAATTCTTCCCCTTTGAATCTTCCTTGCTCTTATGATTGCATGCTCTTTTAAGGGTGCTCTTTCAAGTGTTTTGGTGACCAAATTTAGCACATGCATAAACCTTAAAACACACCGTTATCTCTAAAATTTCATCCGCAAATGGTCACAGGAATCCAACATCTCCAAACACCTATTTGTTTATTCATGTCCCCAAAAATGCATTTCCAAAGGGCACAAACTATACAACTAGTTATAAAATTAACATGCACAGAAATACTACAGGAAGCACGAGCACAGGCCAAAGAAGCCAAAAGAGTGCACATGTGCCCGATGCACGACAGTGTACGATAAAATTCATGCACTCTTGTGAACGACGCATTTATGGTTTTTTTCGGCCCCTCACCCACTTTTGGTTTGGCTCACAAGTTGATTTGACCCTCAAATCCGAGCTGAATCTGAGTGGGGGGATGGTCAAAGACCTAAGAGTGTCCTAAAGGGGCCCTTGATCACACTAAATACTGGTTTCATAATGCCTCAAGGATTGCTATAAAAAGATGCCATGGGTGCACTATGAATTCAAGAATCTCATTGTATTGTTATGTTGCCTCTATTCTCCTACAAGGAACCTCTTTCCTTCTTGGATCATACTAGCATCATTTCATTAAGCTATTCACCTCACCTTTTGAGGGAATAAGCTTGGATTTCTTCACCATTTACTTTCTAGTTTTCTATTTGTAAGAAGAGCTCTCACATAGGGGATTCAAGAGACCTCCCGTGGAGGAAGAGGGGATCCATAAGTCTCCCTTTCTCTTTGGTGTTTTCCCACTAATATAATTTCTCCATTGGTGGCATGAATATTGGTCAATTATTTGATTGATTTTGGTTCTAATTTCCTTATGCACTTTAGTTTTGTTTCTTTAGTTGTTATTAGCTTATTTTTTTGTTTATTTCATGTGATTGAGTCATTTGATTCATACACTAACTTCTTTCCTGTCTAGTAGACCCAATTGGACTTGCAAGTGTCCCTATTTTGTTCATTCAAGTGGCGAAAATGATACAATAGATTGGCGACCATACTGAGGATAAGGTATCAATTTCCTCCCTATTTTGTTTGTTTGAGCACTTATTTTTTATCCCTTTGCCTTGCAGGGATCATAACCGGCTTAGCCTTGCCTGCAAAGAGTTGAATTCAGAGTTGTAAGAGGAGAATTTCATTTAAATTTTTTCTCTCGGATGCATATCAGAACGTGCGTGGGTTTTCTAGTCCACAAACGTGTCTTCCAAGCATCTTGCGCCAACAACACTATGTGTCTCAGCGCATTCTACACACAGTCTACCAACGAGTCCTCGGTTCCCTGCGCATTGGCACCACATGTGCCTCTGCCTAAACTATGGCCCGCGCATCTATCCAGAAATCCAACATTGTAAGAATTTTTTGTGATGTTTTGAAGGCGCTTGTTGGCCCTTGACCAAGTTTTGGAGAACCTTGGTCATGTTTGACCAATTTTGGGACTTCGATAGGTTGGTTGAAGATGAAGCACCCTGGCAAAGCAGAGATCACGGGATCTCACCCCCTTTTGCAAGATTTTTGGGTGTTACGGTTTATGTAACGAGTATGGGATGTCGGCCCATGGGTCTTACCCATGTTTAGGCGCCTTTTGTAATGTATAAATAAGTAGCTAGGCGATGTAAGAAAGAGATTGAATAGGCTGATGGATAAGTGCTAGAGTAAGATAGAAGTAGGCTTTGTGCATATTGTGTGTTGAGAACTTGCAGAGCTAAGTGCAAGTGATTGTAAGAAGGCTTTGTGTTGTACCTAGCTCAGGGAAGGAGGGTCTGGCGAGGTGCGCAAAGATATCCTATCCTATGAGGAGTTGGTTTTGTGGCTCTATTCACGTAAGAAGATTGGAAGAAGATAATAAAGAAAAAGAAGAGTTGGTGGACATAGCACCACACTGGGGTGAACCACGTATATCCTGTGTTATGTGCTTTATGTTATATTGTTCTTGTATTTTCTTAGTGCACTGTTATGTTAGATAGATAAATGTATGTTTAGTACTTATGATCTGAATGAATGCTAGATCTACTTTGATGCTATGTGCTGAATGGTTAGATGTGCTTAGACATGGATTAATATTATGTTGTTCTATAACTAGGGTTTAACCTACGATATGAATAAAAGGGTTAAATACTAATGAATGTTATTGAATAAGTGCTCTGTCAAGTATTGAGATCATAGATGTGTGCCCCAGCTAGGTTGTAGACACTTGAGTCATGCAACCCCCCTTGCCTCTACCTTGGGTGACACTTCATCTACTTCGTAGGTGTTGCCGAAAGGGTCGGCAGTTAGGGTTTTGTTGGTATGTTGTTGAAGCATTGAACCTTGGGTCTGCCCCTATGCCAACAAATGGTTCCGTTGTCAAGACCTGAACCTGTGATTGTTGGGAGCTGAAGAAAAGAGAAATCTCTGTGCATAGATCTATTGTTGTGGTGCACAGTATTCTACATCACTTGTGAAGCTCTGTGCTAAGAAGGGAATCAGATCTGAAGAGAAGAGGTAAGATCTTAAAGCTTTGTGCTTTGATAAAGGTAAGATAAGAGGAATTTTTTTTTTTGAAAGAATGGATCTAGGTATGATTGATATATTTCATCCTAGCCTGAAAACTAGGGCACAACTAGAAGAAAGAAGATTTGATATGAATAGATTTGATAGAAATAGTGAAAGATATGTTATTTCTATGCATAGAAAGAATTTTTGGACTAACAAGTGGATGCAGGATCCTAGAAAGAATTTTTTGCAGGTTCATCACTGTGATCCCAGTGCACAGTACAGGGAAGGTTGGGGATCGTTTAAGAGAAAGAGAGGGTTGACTCTTTGTTATAGTTGCAGAAGACCAGGACATCTTGTTAAGGAATGCCCTGGTAGAAGTCCTATTTGTCTTTGTTGTAAATATGTTGGCCATGAAGTTTTGGATTGCCCTATAATGATTGCTAAAGTTGAAAAGATGAATATGAGACAAGAAAACCATGAGGAAGGTCAAGAGACTAAGAATATGCTAGAACACCAGAAAGAATCAGAGACTATATTATTGCAGATGAAAGAAACACTGAATGATCACAGAGACATCAGTTTATCAGAAATCTTAAAAGAGAAGGAGTGCATAGAAACAAGAATAGGAGACTTCGACATAGACTCTTTATTAGATGCAAAAACACAGGTGAATATCATGACATAAAGTACTTGGGAATTTTTTGGAAATCTTGTTATGATTCCCTCATTGGGAGGAATAGGATTATTTAAAGGAAAGATGATAACCCTATGTGGAAGACTTACTCATGTACCTATGGTTTCTCATGGAGGATCAACGGAACAAGACTTTGAGGTCATTAAGTTTGTTGAGAATAGTGATCCTTTTGCACTTTTGTTAGGAAGGACCTAGATTGAGAAAGATCATAACCGAAGGAAAGAAGAAGAGGAAGCTCTAGAATGGAAAAAGAAAGAATTAATGGATTTCATGGCTAGGAGAATAGCACACTTAATAGAAGAACAAGAGGAAAAGTTGAAGAAACTAAGGACCAGGGACTTAGCTGTCGAAGTTGAGAAAACGCAGGAAGGCTTGAAAAACCTATCCATGCAGGAGAGAAGAGAGCCTACCCCTGAAGTAATAAGAGAAGAGGTATTCCGCTCAAACTCTTTGAAACACCCTCAACAGTGTGAAGTTACTATGCTAAGAGAAGATAAAAATAAAAATGGAAAGAGGAACCCAGTGACTCAGATCACAGGAAAGAAGGCCAAAAATCTCAGCAAGAAGAAAGCAAAGTTAGAAAAATTGTAGGAAGTTCTAGAGAAGACTTCACAGAAAGAAGGCTTGCAGAACTTGAACCTCGTCGGAATAGCAGAATAGCGTAGACTGGAACTTCGCCATGGCAAAGAAATATGACCATTGGAGGCGTCCCAACCGTTAGAATGATGCTCAGGAACGACTAGAAACGCAGTTATTTCCAGAAAGATTGTCATTGGATTGTTGGGACCGCGCCATAACAAATTGATTGAGGCATTCCTGCCCATTCGAGGAATCCGTTATGACATTATTTATTTAACCCGTCGAATGTCTCATCGGGGAAACTTTTGCAAATTGTGATTATCCAAGCCCATAGAAAAATAATTACTATCACGCAATGCTTACTGAGACCTCGCCAACCGTTTTTCTTACCTTGAGTGTTTGTCTATCTACCCGAGATATCTTATCTTGAGCGTGTATGTCAGGCGAACGCAGTGCAGTAGAGAATTCTGTGGAGGAGATACTAATAGACCTTATGGCCAAAAAGGTCATGTCCACAAGTGCACAGGCTTCGTCGACAAGAGGATTGCAAGCATCCCATCGACTACACATCGATCTGGGCCCTCCCGAACTGTGACAAAGAAATGAAGCAAGCATCGCGACAACTTGGTGAATGTGAAGCTCATCCCATCGGTCGTGCCTAACTACATCCCGCCCCTGGCTGGCGTGGTTAGTCGTGATAGTGTTCTGAGAGACTTTGAGTACACCCTCATCACTGCATACCTCCCGAAGGGGATACACACAGTTGGACCGTAGCTAGGATTGATCCCTGATCTCAAGATCAGTGACTTTAACCTAGGAGATAGAAATAATTATGAGTTGCTCGCACCGCATAAGTACTTGACAAAGACAACAGAGAAGAAGCAAAAGATAGTCCCCCAACCATGGACTAAGGATATCACGAGGTCCACCATCCTTAACATGATGAAGATACCCCACTTCGGTAGACACCAAGAGGATAATGTGTGCGTTAAACTCCTCCTGTCATGCTACCATGGAGGTTATCTATGGTTAGACAGGCATGTGACTATGGATCCAGCGTTCATCGACATGATCACTAGATTAAGTATGCAGGGACCAGACCCTCATAAGTTCTACCCAGGAAAGGTTGTAGATCATGCCCTAGCGCAGTGAATAAAGGAAACCTACGGTGATGTGGAGAAGGGGAAGCGGGGCTACAAGGAAGCCTCCATCCAATCTGGAGCAATGCACCTAGATTTCTAGTTGATCGTTGGTAAGCTCGTCGGGAAGAAAAAACCCACGCAAGTCACAAGGTTTGTCTTCAACCTCGTAGGAAAATGCATTGAAGGGATGTAGATGAACTGGGCGAGCTACGAGTTTCAATTTAGCTAGTTGTTGATTCTCATTTCCTTCGTCACTTGGAAGATGCCGGAGGGAGAGACCTTCCCTAAAGTTGAGCCATCTGAACCATTGGCTGCAAAATTCACTACCCTCTGGTATTTGAGCGACATGGCGAAGCAATGGAAGTCAAATGCAGTGTTCCACACCTATTACTTGCAGCTGAAGAGGGCCATTGAATCCTTCACTCACATGACGTCGAACACACTCCATAGGTTCAGGCCACTTGCAAAGTTATACGCAGATAGGCACTTCATTTACATCACTACGCTCAGGGATGAACATAAGGAAGAGCTCCAGTCCTATTACAAACTCACCGAGGAAAATATGGAGGAAATAACCAAGGAATGGCTTGCAGAATTCCTTGTACTAGTCGAACAGAAAGAACTCTCTGACACTGACCTCATCGAAATTCATCTGGTCACTCGGGAAGAGTATGATGGACCAAGCAGTAGAAAGAAGAAGAAGAAGGAAGAAGTGTAGGAAATGAAAAGTGCATTGGAGGAAATTGCTCCTGATTCACAGAGAGGAGGAGGAGGTGACGAAGTGAACCAAGAAGAGAACAAGGAAGAAGACAAACAGAAATAGGGCAAAGTGACACCGCCTAACGATCCCATTATGGAGGCCGAGACATCCAATAAAAGAAAGGTTTCTCCCAAATAAACCTGTCAAAGTCAGAAGTCACTCCTGGATTGCTTGCAGAAGCAGAGCCCAATGCCCATCATTTTTATGTCACGACAGTTTTAATGGGTGATCAAATGGGTAGAGACTCGAGAAGATATCTCTCTAACTCGGGAACTGAGTCTGGTATGTAAGGAACAAAGGAGGTCTTGATCTAACTTCAGTCAGTGAGTTGATTAAAAGATGAGCAAGTGGAAGACTTGGTAAGAAGAGTGAGCAAACTACCTCAGGCGATAGGTCTTTCATCAGTTTGTAGGAGAAAAACTCTGAATGCAAGATCCTCTTGGTTCAGGGCTTCAAGAAACTGAAAGGGGGACTTGACTGGCTCCTCCAATTCCAAGTTGTTTAGCGTCGAGAAAATCACAAGACTGATTAGAGACAATGCAACTGTTACAATGATCCAACCTACATCATCCTATAACAGCTACGACTCGATTGGATCCTCCAATTCTGAGCTGCTCTAACACAGTGTAAACAAAGACGGGAAGGAAACTGACATTCATAAGGAAAGAAATCTCAAGAGTCCATGCATAACCAGAATAATAGTGCTTCATTAAAGTTTTACAACTGGGAGCCTTGCTCAACCATCGATGATTACAAAATACAAGGACTAAGTCTATATACTCAGTACAATTCACCTAACAGAGGCGTGCTCAGTCATTCAAGGCATGGTGTCCCTTTAGTCAAACTCATACTGATATTCTTCGCTAGGTGCTACCTTAACAACGCATGGCTCCTGCAAGGGGAGTAGCTGAGCCATTAAGTGTCGAGTTGGTGTGTGTAGACTTCTCTGGCTAGTTGAGGACTTCGGCATGGCTCCTTTGGAAAAATGGTACACAGGATCCTCTCGGGTAGACAACTTGCCAAATATTCCATACCTTACACTTAATGAGTGAGGAGAGGTTTCAACCACCCCCTCTCTCCTTCATTTACTTCGAGCGAGAAACAGGATCGGGATCGGATCTGATGGCACCTGGAGATCGCGATGACCCCCTCTGTGACTGAAATCAATGCCTTTGGCCTCTCTTGCACAACTCTTTTTATTTTCCAAGTGACCACGGGCTGTGACCCTATGTTTGCTCTAAAATGCGGTTTCGGTGTTCGCGAATAGGAAGGGGTTGATCCTTTCTCATCACAGTAGCGATGAGCAAAACGCCGAGATGGCTTAATCTAGCACCACGCGCCCCTCTCAGATTTGATGGTCCTGAACTCACTCGGCGATATTGTGGGCCCGGGTCCTGAATGCTCCTAGCACTTCGCATTTCGGGGATATGAAGGAGCTACTCCTTGTGTGTTGGAGTCGCGATGGGCGAAAAGGAGAGGGGCCTAATCGTGCACCACGTGTTCCTTTTGGATGGACGACTGAGACTACTATGTGATGCTGTGGGCTCGACTTTCAGTGCTTTCGAGGTTCAGGGTTTCGAGATGTAGAATGACATGGAACCTTCACCCTTCGAACTCCTAAATGCCGAAATGTCGTTGTGATTAGATCTCGCGCCACGCGTCCTTCGGATGGATTATTGTTGTCCTTTCCTACATGCAATATAGGTGTTATCCCTCGTGCTAATCTACTAACCGTGATTTCCTGCCGACCATCGATCTGCTCTTATGGATGAATCTGGATCGTCGACAATATAATTTCGCTTGCCTACTTGCTTGGAAGCCTGAAACGAGATTTTTTTACGTGATGTGCTTGGGCACTTCTCGCGCAACCTGCAGACCTAAATACTCTTGTGCCCAGGACAAGAATTGTTACTAACATAAGGCTCCATGGGGGATAGAGTCGTCCCTGTGATTCTCTAAGGACTCATTTTGCAGTTCTAGTGCCTTGTTGTTGGGCTATGGGGTCATTTATTCAAAACTTAAAGACGGAAAGAAAAACTATATTTACAACCACGAAAGAGCCATGTGCGGCTCAAGAGAAAAATATTTTTAGGAAATTCCCATTCACAGGGCCATTGAAAGCTTCTCGGTCTTTCAAATCCCGTAACCTGTAGGTATTATTCGAGAATACTTCGGAGACTTTGAAAGGCCCGATCCACAGGGCTTCAAATTTTTCATGCTTGCCTTTATCTTGTTTAGAAGCATCCCATTTCAGCACCAGGTCTCCTATCTGAAACTCTTCCTTCTTGGCCTTCTTATCAAAAACCTGCTTGATCTTTTGTTGACGGTCCTGCATCTTGCTCATTGCCTGTTCTCTGACCTATTGAACTTCCACTAGTTGATGAATCCTTCTGATCATGTCATCAGACTCTTCTTGATGATCCTGGAGGAATTTTTCTACGGGTATGGGTAGCTGAGAAGGAAAAACAACCTCCATTCCATAGACTAATTGGAATGGGGAGATGCCTATAGATCTCTTTGGGGTCACTCGATCAGCCCATAAAGCAAATTTCAACCTTGAATGCCAGGCCTTCTTGTTGTCCTCCAATAGTATTTTGATGATCCTTATCAGGCTTTTGTTGGAGGACTCTGCTAAAACATTGCCCTGGGGATAGTATGGGGTAGAATGAATCAACTTGATCCCAAAATGCTCACAGAACTAGGATAATGGCTCAGCCCTAAAGGAGGCTGCATTATCAGTGACAATTTTACTTGGGCAGCCAAACCTTGTGATGAGATCTTCCAGGAATCCAATGATTACCTTGTGGGAAGCATTCCTGGTGGGGATAGCTTCAATCCACTTGGTAAAGAAGTCTGTAACAGGATCCATCTGTGCTACCCACTGGAAGTGAGGTGAATTTCTCCAATAAAATCTATGACCCATTGCTGGAAAGGTCCCGAAACAACCACAGGATTTAACGGCAAGGACTTGAGTTGTTGTTTTCCTGCAAATCTTTGACATTTGATGCAGGCTTTGACCCTTTTGCAGATATTAGTGAACACGATGGGCCAGTAGTATCCAGCCCTGAGGATTTTGCAGGCTGTGGTTTTCCAGAAATGATGCCCTCCACATAGGCTGTCGTGAAATTCAACCATGATCCTATTAGCCTCTTGCGGATCTACACATTTCAAAAGCAACCCCAGGGGGTCTTTCCAATACAAAACTTGATCGACAAAGTAGTATCTTACTACTTTGAGCTTCAGAGCTTTTGCCTTGTCTCTTTGCAGGCCGTCTGGAGGCTGCAACTCTTGTATAAAATATATGACATCCTTATACCAAGGACATCAAGTCAATGGGGGCTCCCTTTGAGGGTCTATTTTAGATAGTTGATCCTGCTGAGTTCCTGAGCATTCATTGACGAAACTTACCCCCAAAGCTTGGCAATTGGCTTCAGCCAACAACTTGGCTAATCCTTGACCTTTGATCAATTTGGTAGGTTTTATTTCCAGGTCAAATTCTAGAATCTTGGCTATCCACTTGCTCCTCCTCCCGTCTATGTCAGGCTGAATAAGAATGTCTTTAATAGAAGCTGAGGGGACATAGGCAATGATTTTTGACTGCAGGACGTAGGTTCTAAAGGCCTTGAGAGCCTTTACCAGGGCATAGGCTTGCTTCTCCATAGCTTCATACCTGACTTCGACATCCCTCAATTCTCATCTTAAATAGGCAATAGGCTATTCTAGCCCAACCTCGTTTGTCTGTAATAAAACAAAAACCATCATGTCAGGTGAGGCAAAGGAGAAAATAAGGAAATCCTTCGAGTAGTTGGGACTAATATGCATACGGGCTTCAGTCAAGGCCTTCTTTATTTTCTCAAAGGAATTTCATGATTCCAAAGTCCACCTTACTTCATTTCCCTTTGCTGCTCTTAATCCCAGGACAAGAGCTTCATATTCTGCCACATTGTTGGTAGCTTCAAATTCCAGTTTGTATGACAGAGATATGGTTTCCTGAGTAGGTGACACAAAAAACACCCCAACACCAACGCCTTCCCTGGAACAGGCTCCATCAAAAAATATTTTCCAGGCAGGGATGATGGAGGGAGGAAATTGATGGGAAGTGGTGGGCAGCTTTTTGAGTTTCAGAGGAGTCTCGAAAGCATTAGTGAGTTGTAGTACACTGGAACCTAAATCAATGTCCAAGGCAAAAATGGGATGGTTGGTAGGGTTGGCTTCATCACTGATTATATAGGCCAGTTGGGCTTCCCTGTATAGCCTCCTATGTTCTCCTCCAAACACTGGGATAGTAGAATATGTGAGGTCCATCTGTAAATTTCCCCCCAGTATTTTTATCCAAGATCTTGACAAAAACATAACGAACTTGGGGGGGACATCAGCCACTACAACATCCATGACCACACTTTTCATGGGCAACTGAAACAAGGTCACGACCAGGTCTTTGATAAATCCTAGACATATAACTTTCTTGGAGTCAAAGGAATAGAGATCATGATAAGCTCAAGTGACTTCTAGCCCTAACTCTTCCATGACATTTTTGGGCATGAGGTTGTGAGAAGCCCCCGAATCCATCAAGCAGTTGTGTAGTACCTTTTCATGTATGTTTAAGGAAGTGTAGAAGGGAGGGGATGAGTCATTCATGTCTTCTACCATAGGACCTAGAATAACTGCAGGCTTTTCATCTTGCAAATTGATGGAGTCTATGGGAAGGCATGAGACCTCAGACTCTAGAAGTTCAGAGAAGCGTTTCTTGAATCCTTCATGTTTAATTAATTTGGTCAGGGGGACAGGGATCCTGATCTTTTGAATCTCATGCTCGAAATTAAAAGAAGATGTAAGCTTCGGGATTTCTCTTATTTCGGAAACCTAACTCTGGACTATGGGAGAGAGGGGTTGAGACTTCTTACCTCTGCGACTGTCTGCTACTTCATTAACAGGTTTCTTTGTTCTAGTGAACTGTTCATGAACCTCAGGTGCTACTGTCTTTTTCTTGGACCTTAGGTCATACCTGCCTTGGCTGCCACCAACCTTGTCCCCCTTACTCAATTCATTTAGCTAACTGTCCATGAGAGACTCCTCGTATGTTGATTGAGTGAGATGAGGAAAAGGAGGGGTGTCTCCGAAGTAATGGATTTTAGGGTCAAGCTTATCTGTTCCCCCCTCTTCCTCCTCGGCCACAAAATTGTTTTGAAAAGGAGCCTGAATTTTCTAGTCTTCTCTGTCTCTTCCCCTCTCTCTTTGCATAGTTGGGGGAGAAATATTGTTTGGCCTCCTGAAACCTCCTTTGTTTTCGGTGCTTTGAGGGCCCTTGTACGCTTTCCTCCCCTCCACCTTCATTCTCTCCATCTCTGCAAACAGAGACTTCACCATCTTGGTCAGTTCATTCACTTGAGGGTGGGGCACCGATGGGCCAGAAGTTGAGGCTTCAGATCTTCCCTTTCTCCTATCTGTGTCAACCCTGTTCCTCAGTCTGTCAGCTGCTGATACATTATATTCCACCTCTATGGCCACATATTTCATTTGAACTAAGGAGGTGGCTCTTCTTTCTCTCAATAAAATACAGAAATTGGGGCCAAACGCACTAGCATAAGAAATCTTGGCCGAGGCTTCTGAGGGTTTTATTTCAGCAGGAATCTTATTATACATCTTATTGAATCTTTTGGAGAAGTCAGAGACAGACTCTCCTTCCATCTTCTTCAAAGATCCAAAATCGGTCATGTAATACATGAAATCCTTCCTATCTCCCCACTGCCTCAGGAAAGCACTATCCAGAGCTTCAATTCTAGCGACAGATCCAGGGGTCAATCCTCTGAACCACTTCCTCACCTTGCCATCCAGACTCTAGACGAAACCTCTCATCCAGACATCTTTGTTTTCAATGTTCAGGTTGTCTGCATAACTGTAGAAAGAAGCCAAGTGCTCTTCCGCAATTATATCTCCTTCCCCAGTGAACTTGGTCATATACTTCAAGTAATCTCCAGCAGGGAGAGGATTCATAGGATGGGGTAGGATTAAGGGGGCATAAGGGGTAGCAACTATAGCATCCATCCTATTTAGAGGGGGATTACCACCAGCCATAGGAATAATAGGTGGAGGAGAACTTGGAGGAGAAGGAGTGCGAATAGGGAATATCGGGAATGAGCCTCTGAGTGGAATGGGAAACAATAGGGGATTTAGGGAGGAGGCTAGCGGGCTTAAGTCAGCAGATGCTCTTCTTTGTGCAGAAGAAGCAACAGTAACAAGAGGAGGAGTGGGGAAATCTTCTGTGGTCCCAGCTCTACGCCAAGGTACATTTTTAGGGGAGAGGGGAGTGACAAGGATTTGTCCTTCTGATCCGAGACCAGGAGAGGAAAACTCAGCAGGAACACTCCCAAAATTTAGGAAATGGGAAACTTCAGAAACAGGTCTGTCAAGAAATTGAGGAGGAGAAAAAGGAATTCCTACAGAAGGATATGGTGGATTACCTGGTTCGGCAGTGGAAGCTTCTCCTTCAAAGGCCTTTCCTTTCCTGAGACCCACCTCCAGATCAGTTTCAGGTGTAGCTAGAGGCAATTGTGGATGGGACCGCGTGTGCCTGCCTCTGAAAGCCACAATTAACATGGTAGGTTCACCATAGTGGAGTCGTCACAATGGAGTCGCCACAATGGAGTCACCATAATGGAGTCGCCAGGTGCATAGTAGCAATCTTCAAGGGCTCTGATACCTAATGCACCTTCAGAATCAGAGGCTCAATGTCGTTCAATCCCGGGGAAAAGTTTCAACTTCGTCCACAGAAATGGCACCAGAAATGTTAGCGTCAGAAGTCACTCCTGGATTGCTTGCAGAAGCAGAGCCCAACGCCCATCAGTTTTATGTCACGATAGTTTTAATGGGTGATCAAATGGGTAGAGACTCGGGAAGATATCGCTCTAACTCAGGAACTGAGTCTGGTATGTAAGGAACAAAGGAGGTCTTGATCTAACTTCAGTCAGTGAGTTGATTAAAAGATGAGCAGGTGGAAGACTTGTTAAGAAGAGTGAGAAAACTACCTCAGGCGACAGGTCTTTTAGCAGTTTGTAGGAGAAAAACTATGAATTCAAGATCCTCTTGGTTCAGGGCTTCGAGAAACTGAAAGGGGGACTTGACTAGATCCTCCAATTCCAATTCGTTCAGCTTCAAGAAAATCACAAGACCAATTAGAGACAATGCAGTTGTTACAGTGATATAACCTACATCATCCTATAACAGCTACGACTCGACTAGATCCTCCAATTCTGAGCTGCTCTAACACAGTGTAAACAAAAACAGGAAGGAAACTGACATTCATATGGCAAGAAATCTCAAGAGTCCATGCATAACCAGAATAACAGTGCTTCATTAAAGTTTTACAAACGGGAGCCTTGCTCAACCATCGATGATTACAAAATACAAGGACTAAGTCTATATACTCAGGAAAATTCACCTAATAGAGGTGTGCTCAGTCATTCAGGGCATGGTGTCCCTTCAGTCAAACTCGTACTGATATTCTTCGCCAGGCGCTAACTTAACTACGCATGGCTCCTGCAAGGGGAGTAGCTGAGCCATTAAGTGTCGAGTTGGTGTGTGCAAACTTCTATGGCTAATCAAGGACTTCAGCATGGCTCCTTTGGAAAAATGGTACATAGGATCCTCTCGGGTAGACAACTTGCCAGATCCTCCATACCTTACACTTAATGAGTGAGGAGAGGTTTCAACCACCCCCTCTCTTCTTCATTTACTTCGAGCGAGAAACAGGATCAGGATCAGATCCGATGGCACCTGGAGATCGCGATGACCCCCTCTATGACTGAAATCGACGCCTTTGGCCCCTCTTACACAACTCTTTTTATTTTCCAAGTGACCACGGGCTGTGACCCTGCATTTTCTCTAAAAGGTTCTTTCAGCGTTCGCGAATAGGAAGGGGATGATCCTTTCTCATCACAGTTGCGATGAGTGAAACACCGAGATGGCTTAATCTGGCGCCACGCATCCCTCTCAGATCTAACGGTCCTGAACACACTCGACGATATTGTGGACCCGAGTCCTGGACGCTTCTAGCACTTCGTGTTTCAGGGATATGAAGGAGTTGCTCCTTGTGTGTCCGAGTCGCGATGGGTGAAAAGGCGAGGGGCCTAATAATGCACCACGTGTTCCTTTTGGATGGACGGATGAGACTGCTCTGTGATGTTGCGGGCTCGACTTTCAGTGCTTTCGGGTTTCAGGGTTTCGATATGTAGAACGACATGGAACCTTCACCCTTCGAACTCCCGAATGTCGAAATGCCGTTGCGATTAGATCTCGCGCCATGCGTCCTTCGGATGGATGGTTGTTGTCCTTTCCTGCATGCAATATAGGCACTATCCCTCACGCTAATATACTAACCGCGATTTCCCGCCGACCGTCAATCTTCTCCTATGGATGAATTTGGATCATCGACAATATAATTTCTCCCACCTACTTTCTTGGAAGCCTGAAATGGGATTTTTTTACATGCTGCACTTGGGCACTTCTCACGCAACTTGCAAACCTAAATACTCTTATGCCTAGGACAAGAATTGTTACTAACAAAACCCTTAGTGCATAAGAAGTCACGAGCCAATAAGCCCCAGTTACAGACTGTGCTTACAATGGATGACATTGATCTCATCATCACCATTGTAGCAGACACCTCGGAGGATATTTTGCAATGAAACGAAGAAAAAAAGAAGACAATGTATGATAGGATCGAGGTGGAGCTAAAAGGGGTACAACAAGCCCTATATTCGAGCCACGCAGTGTCTACTATGCCATCGTCATCAGAAGTTATAGAATTGGGAGATGAGCCTGCCTAGCTATGCAGATTAACATATGCGACAAAGGCTCGCCTTCGTCATGTTCAAGAAGAAAAAGAACAGGCCACAGAGGCCTTGAAGCAAGCAAAGGAGGAATCCCTAGAGCAATGTTGGGTTGCGCAGCAAGAGAAAGATGACCTCCAGGTGAAGTTTGCAGAGGACAGAGAGAAGATCCAGAAAGAAAAAGAAAAGATGCTCGCGAAGCATATGGGAGTTAAATAATCAGTCAACCGATCATTTCGCTCTGTGTCGAGCCTAGTACAGATGAAAGAAGAGACAATGGAGAGCCAAGTAGGGAAGCTCACTGAATCCATTCAATAGCTTCAAGCAAAAGTAGCACAAATTGAACTACAAGTAGTACCAAGCACTCTGCAAGAAGTACGCGATCATAGGGAAGAAACTTCCATGAGCACACTTGACAGAATCAAGGCATTGGCTTTAGAATGAAATCAACTAAGTAACCAAAGTGTGTTGACCTATGAACACCTTGCAGAAGACCCAGAACTGAGGACATTGGAGTCACAGCTCCAGGAGGTGAACCAACAAGCATCGACAGTACAATCAAAGTTGAAGGTGCTTTCAGCAGTAGACAATATGAAAAGGTCACAGGAGGTGCACACAGTTCAACAACAAGTCAATGCCATCCAAAGTAGAGTCATGGAAGTGACCCAGAGACTCCAGCCGGTGCAGGACGAAGCTTGCACACTTTTTGAAGAGATAGAAAGACAAGGTGCACAGCTAGAACAAGTGGTCACCATGGTGGAACAATGCTTGGAAGGACCTGTCACCGAGAAATCCATTTAGGAGTTTGCCGAGAAAGAGGCTATGGCGAAGTAGCAAGTCGAGGTAGCTTGAGCCAAGCTCTAGGCCTTTGAAGTAGAATTTCCCAGATCAGGGTGACTCGAGATGAGTCACAGGTGAGTGTTGGGGGCCTGTTGGCCCCTGACCTATTTTGGAGAACCTTGGTCATGCTTGACCAATTTTGGGACTTCAACATGTTGGTCGAAGACGAAGCGCCCAGGCGAAGCGGAGATCGCAGGACCTCACCCCATTTTGCGGGATTTTTGGGTGTTAGGGATTCTGTAATGGGTATGGGATGTCGGATCATGGGTATTACCCATGTTTAGGCCCCTTTTGTGATGTATAAATAAGTATCTAGGCGATGTAAGAAAGAGACAAAATAGGCCGATGGCTAAGTGCTAGAGTAAGATAGAAGTAGGCTTTGTGCATACTGTGTGTTGAGAACTTGCATAGCTAAGTGCAAGTGATTGTAAGAAGGCTTTGTGATGTACCTATCTCGGGGAAGGAGGGTCTGGCAAGGTGTGACTAGATCTCATATCCTATGCAGAGTTGGTTTTGTGGATCTGTTCATGTAAGAAGATTGGAAGAAAATAATAAAGAAGAAGAAGAGTTGGTGGACGTAGCCCCACACTGGGGTGAACCACGTATATCTTGTGTTATGTTCTTTATGCTATATTGTTCTTGTATTTTCTTAGTGCATTGTTATGTTAGATAGATAAATGTATGTTTAGTACTTATGATCTGAATGAATTCTAGATCTACTTTGATGCTATGTGTTGAATGGTTAGATATTCTTAGACATGGATTAATATCGTATTGTGCTATAACTAGGATTTAACCTGCGATGTGAATAAAGGGGTTAAAGACTAATGAATGTTATTGAATAAGTGATCTGTCAAGTATTTAGATCACAGATCTATGTCCCAACTAGGTTTTAGACACTTGAGTCTTGTAACCCCCCCTGCCTCTACCTCGGGTGAGCCTTCATCTGCTTCGCAGGTGTTTCCGAAAGGGATGGTAGTTAGGGTTTTGTTGGTGCATTGTTGAATCATTGAACCCTGGGTCTGCCCCTGTGCCAACAGCCCCTATCCTTCTAAATATTGATTCTATGCAATTTGTAAATGCACCACACTTAGATTCCCTCTCCACATGAAGTGTTAGTCAAAACATAGGCACTTAGGGGTTAAAAAGAACCATATTTCTCCTCTTTTGCTTTCATTTTTTCACATGGATGGCTTGTTTTGATTGTAAAAGTTAAGTTAATATCATTTTCCATCACATATATAAACACTTGCATTGGGACCAGAAATCAAACTTCAATCATTGAGTATGCTCTTCTCTTGCACCATAGAGCGATCTTGAGAATCAGAAAAATGATTGAGGGAAGATTTCATCTCCCTTAAAAAAAAAAGTTTAGGAGAGGACAAAGCCCCCTAGGGCACCTCTTAGTTTCTTCTTTAAAACATCTTAAATTTGTAAGGGCCCATACATGCCCATATGTTGCAAAATTAGGATAGTTTTTTAATCTACTTTCTTAGTTTACATCACTAGGGAAGTTTAAAGATTATTGTAACGGGCCCATAGATGCCCACATGCTTGCAATCTAGGATAGTTTTTTGAATCTTTCTTAGATTAAATAACATTAGGTATTTTAAAGGACTGGTAAGGACCCACATGTCCACATGCTAGTTCTTTAGGGACTTTAAAATTATGTAAGTTTGTACCAATGACATCTAGTAAGATAGGTAATCAAGACTTGTAAGGACCACACGAAGTCCACATGCTGCAAGGTGACACCTAAATTATTAAAAATTTGGCACATTTTATCACTTTCTCACACACAAAGTCACCACTCACTCACATAATTTCATCTCAAATTGTGGAGGTTGAAGTAGCTTTCCTCCAAAGGGATCCTGAAACGTCCCACTATTTCTTGAAGGAATTATCCACTCCCACTTAATTCAAACGATATTGCTTCACACCCCCAATATCTCAAACAACCACATCTAAATTTTTTCTAAAAACCCACTAAGTTTTCCTCCATAGGAGGTGCCAAAAGAATTTTTTTAGTCTAGGTAGGATCTCGGGGATAGGCATCCAAATAAATCCCCGTTATCTAGTTCTCACATCTTCAAACATTAGAAGTTGACAAATAGGAAACTTTAAAATCCTCCAAGTCAAGTATTCCTAACACTGTAAGGCAGGGATATACCCATGAAGGTTCGAAGGCTGAGGTCTGGTTGTTCTATGCGTCCCCACATGAGGCACCCACCTCTTGGACGGGATCTAGCCCATGACCCATTTCTGAGACCGAAAATCTAAATGTCACACTTTGACTGAGGTACCTAGTGGCCAAATTTTAGGACATCTATCCAAGTGGCAATTGTGGGCTGCAATTGCACCTTGATCAAATTTTTTGTGGCTATTGGGAAATATCACCAGCTCTTTCAGGATATGAACCCTTTACTCCTCATTATAACTGATTATTTCATCCTTCATTAGTTCCTCTTCTGGTTGCTTCAAACCCCATTATTGAGGGCTATTGGAAGGTCCATTTATATTTGAGAGGAAGGAAGTTACATCTTTTTAGGACATGAGCATTTGTTTTCTTTGTTCTCCCACGTGAACAAAAGCCACCTACCCACATGTATGATGATTTTCAATTGATTTATGTATGACTCTCTTGTAATTACATGCGATTGTGAGATACATTGTGAAGGTCCATATTATACAAGTCTCTTATACATTTTCTCCTCTCATCACCATTTTGCACACATTTCACTTTGCTAGTCGGACATCCTAGGGGACCCACAGAATCCCCGTCATTCCAGATGCTTGCAAAATCTCCCTCCTATCCTAGGAGGATTTCCTAGTTTCTCCAACTCACCGGCCCAACCATCTCACACCCCTGTGAATGCTACTATATTGGGATCAGCTTTGCTTGGTTCCACTTTACTTGGGTCCACTTCCTAGGTCATCCATCCACTAGCTCTCCTTCACAAAGAGGTAGAGGGTACACTTCTTCCCAAGGGAGAAGTACACCCCCACCAAACCCCCCTCAAGAGTTAGGTCCACTACCTACTCACACCATGGCTGGAACTAATCCTCCAACACCACTCCATATGCCATATTTGGCCTCCCTCAACATATCAGATCTAAGTAAGCTCATGAATGATCCTATATTGCATGACCCCACATGGCCTGCAATGCCTACCAAACTACCTTCGAACATTCACAAGTTTGAAGGAAAGGCAAGAGAAGATCTCACCAACCAAATCATGACCTTCCACTTATGGTTCTCTTCAAACAACATCATGGACAACTTTTTCTGATTAAGGTTATTTCAGTGCACATTCACAGGTCCATCAAGCAAGTAGTATGTGGACAAAAAATCAGGGTCTCATGTGACTTTTGAATCATTGGCCAAAACATTTTTGACCTTCTTTCAACTACCAGTTCGCCATGAAAATGGTCTAGAACTTCTCTCTGAGTTTAAACAAACCTCAGCAACACATATCGTTGACCACATTCACGAATGGCGTTGACGACGTAGTTTATGCAAAGAAGAATCCACTAAAGAACAATGCCTCAATTGGTTTCTCAGATCACTAGTCCCTCTCCTTGCCAAAGACGTGGCCTCCACCTTCTCCCAAACTGAAGACGTAGCCATTAGAAAGGCTCAACAATATGACCTCATTTATGCATAGTCAGGATACTTATACATAGTACTACCTGACGCCCCAAGACCCATACCATTCGACCAGGACAAACCATGGATGTCTCACTCAACAAATGGATTGATTGGTACCACAACACACCACAACCCATACATCCAACCACCACCCATGTACAGTACTCTCCAATATCCACCAATGTATGGAGGACCCCCTTGTTACCCTCCCCCCGCTTATCAATAGTCATACCCTGATGTCCTCCCTCCACCCATAAGTGGACCCGTGCCAACACCCATGATGTGCCCAACTGTTCAACCAAGTTCTAGTACCCCCTCTACCTCAGCTTACACCCTGAACACTAGTGAAAGTGTCACTCCTTCCTATGTACCCTACGGATCATTACCACAAAATAATTCGTATTTTCCATTTCCTGGTCCTCCACAACCCATTTCTCCTCCAAAAGGACAACCACACATTGGGGCTAACATTGTTCATCCCTCTCCCATTCAGCAATTTAAAATTTTTGAACAAACTGAATACGGAAAATCCGACCCATTAGCTGAATAATTCCAAAAAGAAAGGAAAAAACCGAAACAATAATAACCCAGGACCAGGGGGCAATAACCCCCAAGAAAATCAACCTACTGGGGGAAACCATAACCCCCAAGGGGGAAATAACAACAAACTCCAAGGGAGGAACAAAAACAACAACCTCTGAATGAACTTCCCTTGTGCTCTTTGTGGTGAACATGGTCATTATACTCACCATTGGCCATAAATTGCTGACTTCAAATGGATGAAAGATTCCATGAATGCACCACGTCCTCCAGTGCCACGTGCCCCTCAATAGGCCCCACAACCATGGATGATTTTAGGGGCTAAATTTCGCTCATGGGCTAATTTTCCATGGTTTTTCCAAAAATGAGATTCGTTATTCTAAAAATGATTCGCCCAAAGTCTATAGGATAAAATTATTTTACCTTAAAAATCGCCAAAATTTTATAAAAAAATATATAAAATCCTTATAAATTTGAATATTTTTACAAAAATATCGCCAAACATTTATAGTTGGCATATGAAGGATTAGTAAGATTCGCTAAGGTTTCTACATTTTAAAACAAATTTCCATCCTTAAAATCATCCCTGCCCACAATAGTATTTGCAAAAAACACCCTCGATGGTGTTGCAAAACCCTATTCCACACCAAGGTGTGATGAATACCCAGCAAGAGATGAATCCTGCCCCACTGCAAATGGGACAATATAAACTCCCTGGAAATCCAGCGAATCGCACTACCCTCCTCACTAGCAAAGAATAAATTCTTCTACAAACGCGGAGTCATCAATACAACACACCCCCCAAAGCTACTCCCACCACTTCAGAAGAAGCTCTAGTTACATCCAGACAACCTTTGATAATTCCACGCCCTAACACTAAACTACCCCTTCATATTCCTTGCATCCCATTATGATGGAATGTCAACAACCCTCAGGCTAGGGAGGCACACAATTACAGTTTGGTCGATGACTTGGCGCAATATCCTGCAGCCATGTCATTCTTGGAGGTCCTTCAAACCTGTCCCACTCAACGGAAATAATTTCTTTCTACCCTAGGGGCAGTTGACCCTACTGATACTAGACTCATCACATTTGATCTAGATTGTGGGGAACCCCGTCTCTCCACTTTGGTAGCTTTCCTGATACCAGTCAAAATTCAGAACATCACATTTCATCGATGTATCATTGATGAAGGTGCATCCACATGCATCATGTCCAAAATGGTATGGCAGAAACTTGGCTCCCCTGAGCTAATACCATCCGCCATCACTTTGAGAGATTATGATGGATGACCATCTTCTCCTGAAGGGCTCTTTAAAAATGTCCCCATTGAACTCGAGGTAAAAACCATTCTTATTGACATTGAAGTTATTGACGCTCCGCTCGATTACAACATCTTGTTTGGACGTAGCTACATTTAAGCTATGAAGGATTTGGCCTCTTCTGTGTTTCAAATGATGATGTTCCCCCACAACGGGAAGATCATCACCATCGACCAAGTTTCACATTACGAGCCTAACCATTCCTCCAACATCGATAACATCCTACCTCTTGTCCACACTAATTTCGACACCTACCCACTCATAGATATGGTCCTCGAAATTTTCAAAGACCCATCCTTGTTGGGGACATACCATGGAGCACCACCGCTCATACACCCCTCGGCACATGTGTGTGTCGTATCTTCCAACAAAACTAAAAATGGAGATACCATTCCTCCCACAGAGGCTTCTCCACTCCCTGACGTCCCACTAGCAGAAGAAATCCTACCTCAAGAACCCCCTGAGAAACCTTTGACACCACACACCCCTGATTTCACCCTCCCCTAGGGTCAAATCCCGGTTTGGGAGACAATCCCCCAAGCCATTACTCAAATCCCCTTCTTCTACCCCCCAATAGGGAGTACAAGATTTCCGATAGCCACAACGCTTACCCTTCCCAACATGGTGCTCGTCATTCCGGTATGGTATCTACACCCACCCACAATGGTTCCTCAACCATCCCTCCCTCCCCAAACAGAGGGAATCTTGATGCAGATTCCATTCCTAACTCTGACGACACCACCCTCATCCCCACTTTCCAGCACCACCGCTACAACTGGGGGAAGACAGAAGAAGAAATATCCCACCGTTACAATTCCTCCCCGATTTCAACCTCCTTGCGCACTATGCGAGAGAGAAGGACACCGCACAAATAGATGTCCCTCTCTCCCCGAGTTAAGCAATCTGATCCAACTCCCTCAAGCGACCACACCTCTCATTGCTTCACCATGAACACCTAGTACTTCCACTGTGTCCCCTACTATAGGCAGTAAAGGGATATGAAACATATTCACATGTGCCATTTGTTCAGAGTATGGTCACTACACTCACCATTGTCCTACACTACCTCAGTTTCGACAGACACTAATGGTAGTACACCAAAGCTTTCAGGAGGACCTCTCTCCACCAGTGTCATCTAGTACTCATGTCATTGACATCCATTATGTCATGACCTCAGTCAACGAATGGATGAGCTGTCCTTTCTCTCTTTTCGAATGAATTGATCATTTCACATACCAGTGTCTTACGATCATTGAATATAGGCGTCATCAAATGGCCCTTATTCAAAATCCTCCAACTACACCACTTCCTGTGATCCAAGTGATTCCCCCTATTCCTTCTCCAAATGTTCACATCCCCTCTCCTGAAACTGAGTCACTTCCCATCCCTCCATGCTTCATGGATAGAATGTCTAAGGATTTTCCCGTAAATCCTCCCAATTCTTCGGTTCATTTCCCCCAGGAAATCTTACCCCCGACCACATTTTTTAACCCACAGTGTATGGATATTTGGTTTATGTCAAGCACGTCATCACACCATAGTTTCAATACCCCCTCTATGTCTTCACAACCTGAAGCCAATCACACGGTGACAGTCACCAATGTTACTTCCCTGGATCCCCTATCTTCTCACATTTTCCACTACGACAAATATATCCTAGAGGAACTAACTACACCCGATTTCCCATGGAACGTACTCCAACATAGAGCACTCTTTCTCTCACAGAAACCCTTTGACCCCCCTAGCCAAGCCTCCATCTGTGCAATCAAAACCAAGGATTTTATTCCATCTGGGCATATAGACTGGTTCAACAACCCTATCCCTACCCCCAATGATTTTGAAGAAGGAAACATGGCCAACATTTCCCCCACTTTCAAAATTGATATTTCCATCAAACCTGGAATCATAGCAGAAATCACCATTGGCGTCACATTCTCCCCTGAGGAACTCACATCTTACAAAGCTCTCTTTCAGGAATACCAGGATATTTTTGCTTGGTCATACACAGAGATGTCTAGCCTCGATTCTTCTATCGTTGAACATCGCATCCACACATGGCCAGATATCACCCCTGTACGATAAAATAAATTCCCACTACACCCATCCAAAGTAGTGGCTATCAAAGCCGAAATTGACAAACTACTCATTGTCGGGTTCATCTACCCCATTGCATACACGCCATGGGTCTCCAACCCCATCCCTGTCAACAAAAAATAGGGCACTATTTGGGTGTGCACCAACTTTCGCGATCTCAACCATGCTTGTCCAAAAGACAACTTCCCAACACCTTTCATCGACCAAATTATCAATGACTGTGCCGGCCATGAGGCCTTGTCCTTCATGGATGAGTTCTCTGGCTTCAATCAAATCCAGATTCATCCAGCAGATCAGTATAAGACCACATTCACTACCCCATGGGGTAATTTTTCTTATCATGTCATACCTTTCAGACTCAAAAACATAGGTGTGACATTCCAATAGGCCATGACTTACGTTTTACATGATCTCTCTTGCATCATCCTCACTTACTTGGATGACCTCACCGCTCGATCCAGGAAACAAACTCAACATCTAGATGACTTACGAGTCATCTTTCAACAATGTCAATAGTACAATATCCACTTGAACCCCCTCAAGTGGATATTCTGCATCACCATTGGGCGCCTCCTTAGATTTATCATCTCCCAACACGGCATCACTGTGGAACCCCTCAAGGTCCAAGATATCACAGAAATTCCACCACCTCGGAATATATGACAACTACAGAGCCTACAAGGCAAAGCCAACTTTTTACGACACTTTGTCCCAGATTACGCCACTCCCGCGCATGGTTTCCTTCACTTATTGCATCATGATATCCCATTTTGATGGGATGAACATTCCCAGACCGCTTTTGATGATCTAAAAGAAACACTCTCCACAGCCCTTTTGATTATTCCACCCGATTATGATTGCGATTACATAGCCATCTCAGTAGCAGGAGTTCTCGTCCAACTAGGGGATGATGGCCAGGAGCATGTTATTTACTACATTAGTAAAAACCTTTAAGAACCACCTCTGAAATACAATAATGAAGATAAACTCACCCTCGCAGTCCAAAACCTGCATCATTATATATTGCTTCGCACTACCAAAGTCATGGAAAATTCCAACCCCATGCAGTACTTGCTTAGTCGACAGAAAATTAATGGAAAATTTGTCCGATGGATCATCATCCTTTCAAGAATATGACCTAGAGTTCACAACTCCCAAAATATAGAAATCACTTGTTCTCGCTGAACTCATCATGGCATTTCCCTCGGATGCAACAAGTTCACCCATCAATACATATTTTCCCGATAAACACCTCTTCTACATCCCCTCGGATGACCCCTAGTATGGTGAAATTCTCGTCTATCTTTGGACACAGAAGTTTGGATCACACCTCTCCCGAGACGATCGTCATTGAATTCGTCATCAGGCCCCTCGCTACCTCCTCATCGTTGACATTTTGTATCTTTGTGGGGTCGACACCATCGACGAAGCCGACTGCGTCTTGAATGATTGTCATAGTGGCGCTTGCGTTGGCCACCTCTCAAGAATGTCCACTACCCAAAAAATATTCACGTTAGATACTTCTGGCCCACATTGTTTCATGACTGCATCCATGTTGTTAAGCGATGAAAAAAATGCCAGGTTTATGCCAACAAAGAATGAGCGCCACCCCCTCTTCTACATCCAGTCATAATTGTCAGCCCCTTTTAAAATTGGGGCATCAACTTCATGACTTTCAACCCTCCATATAGCAATGGACACAAGTACATCATCGTAGCAGTCGATTACTTTACCAAATGGGTCGAAGCCATGCCTACCTTCAACAATACCGCTGACACAACAATGAATTGTTTCTCCAACCATGTCATTACTCTCTTCAAAGTACCACTACAGTTAGTCTTCGATCACAGTAAACACTTTGAGATTGAGATATTCGTCGAGCTCTCCTCAAGGTTAGGCTTCTCCCATGAGTTTTCCTCCCCATACTACCCTTAGTCCAATGGACAGGTTGAGGCTATTAACAAAGTCCTCAAAACCATGTTGCAGTGCACTGTTAACAAACATAAGATCAATTGGCATCATATGTTGTTTTCAACACTATGGCCTTACAGAAGTTAAAACTGCCACTGGTTTTACACCATTTCATCTCATCCATGGGGTCAAAGCCACTCTCCCCATTGAGTGCTAAATTCCCACATTGCGCGCCACCATCGAGCTATTACCTGACACTGCTCCAATGGAGCAGTGCTTGCTAACCCTAGAGTTACTGGATGAAGATTGTCGATCCTCATTACAGAACAATGAGGCAGCTAAAAAATGATCTAAATCCACCTTTGACCACCATGTCAACCTTCTCTCCTTCAACGAAGGAGATCTCGTCCTATCCTATGATATCACACATGATACTTTCGGCCATGGAAAATTTGAGTCATTATGGCATGGACCCTACATCGTCCAACACTGCCTCACTAAAGGTGCATACATCCTAGCCTCTCCAGAAGGTTATCCTCTCAAAGAACCTGTCAACGGGTTGTACTTAAAAAAGTTTTATGCCTGAGCGTAGTCACTCTACACTAGGCTTTTTCTTTTATATATATATATATATACACATTTTTAGATTTTTTAGTATTCTTTTGTTCCCTCCATGCCTTATGTCTGATCTACCATCCTTGTTATTGATATATGTCTCCTCCATCGGCCTACCACATCGGTTATGCTGACAAAGCTATCCATTGGACACAGAATCTCGCTTTGGCCACTTGGGCCCTCTACACCCCCTCACATGAACTACTCCAATCCAGCAGCATAAGTTTGGGTTCGGAAACCAACAACCAAGCAGAGTACACAGCCTTCATTGGCCTCCTCACCGAGGCCAGTCACTGCCACATTCGTCACCTTAGTGTTTTATTAGATTCTCGGTTTGTTGTCCTCCAACTCAACAATGTGTATCGTGTCCGCGATCCTTGCTTTTTCGCAAATACATGCAAGTTAGACTCTTATCTCAACATTTTGATTCGATTACATTTACACATATTCCATGAAAATTCAATCAAATAGCATATAATATGGCTAACCTAGTATTATATTGGCATTTATCACATCAAGACACCATCACACATGCATAAAGCATCAAAAGTTTGTCACAGCATATAGTTTAGACATCATAAAAATCATCACAAAAAACACCATCACATGTGAACATCACAGAGATCATAAACATGTATATCCATATATATATATATATATATATATATATAACGATCAGTGTATTATCAATGTTTACAAAAATGGTACAAAATGTACATTGCCCATAGGTAGGTGAGCCCCCTCATCCCTATAGGAACAAAATAGGTGTCACACTACCCTATACCATGGGCACGCAGGCCTATATAAATACAAAAAAACATATACATCAAGCACTCATGGTTCCTCTAGAGAACCACCCCTAGGTCCTCTATCTAGAGGAGGTGCCCCACCAGCTGGGGGTCCTCCAGGTCCAGGGGGCAGTCTCCCAGTCATAGCTGCTCCCGCTACAGCTACTCTGCATATCAGGGTCCGCAAATCGATCGAAAGTTCTAGGCACTGCTCCAAGAATCCCTCGTCCTAGATCTGTGTCCACATGCCCTCGGGCACTCCCTGTAACACCACCTCCAACTTGCCGTAGAAGTCCTCTAACACCCAAATGGACTCTATTGACGACACATGCGACGGCCCTGCACCAGGTTCGTCAAATCTTCATCTCCTGCCAGCTATTGCATCATCGGTTGGCCTTGCCCCAACCTCATCCCTTTGACATCGCTCTCCCACCTGCGACAGTCTCACTGGACCCTGATGAGCTGGCTATGCCACCACTTGTGCCTCGTGGCCCCACATCTGCAAAAACACAACCAAATGATAGCATCAACATCTGTACATAATATAAACATATGCTAGACTATCAAAATCACAAAACATAAAGTACACCAACATACCTCTCTGGTCCCAAACCTCCATAGGAAGCAACCCCATACTTGGGTCCTGGTGGTAGTCCATCCCATAATACGGGTACCGTAGTATAATCTAAGGCATCTGAAGCCACACATGCGCTAAGGTAGCTGTAAAATAATGGCCACACTACCCACCTCCATGCCACACAAACATTGATGCCCACTGCATCAATCATGGCTCTCGTGCTTCAACCGCTGATAGTAGTACCCCAGGGCACAACATGGGCAACCTCTCCAAAAACCACGCCACCAAAATCGATCCAAAGGCAAAGTCACCAGAGTCGGTCGTCTGACACCAGTTTATCTACCCAATCATCTTCGCATGTAGAAACTGTTAGGGTCCTATAATTATAGGCGAGTCGATACTTCGACTGTTATTTTGACATCTCTCCGGGTGACGAAGTATAGCTCAGGTGATTCTGCTTTCCTCCCTTCATTCTTTTCACTCGACCCTTCATCACCTTGTTGCATCCTTCATCCGCTGCACCCTCTCCCCCTCGTCTTTCGTCAGCCTCCATTTTTCCGCCTTCCATCCCTGCACAAATGGACTTAGGATAAAGCAATAAAGTCAGTCTAGGTTAAATTTGATTAATAAGTGACTATTTAATAATTGATTAATTATTAATTAATTGTTAATTAATTAATTATTAAGTTAGTTAAGAAACTAGGTTAACAACTAGTTAGTAACTAAGGTTAGTTTTACATTTAAATAAAATAATTAAAATTAAAAACAAAACAAAAAAATTAAATAACATTTAAAAATATTAAAAACATTAAAAAATAACAAAAAGTAAATAAAAATTAAAACATTAAAAAATATACAAAAAGCACAAACATATTAATAAAACAAAATAAAACGTAACATAAAAAAAAAAACATAATATAAAAACATAAAAATTAAAAAATAAAATTAAAAACCTAAGTCTAAAACTACACTACCCCCCACGTACCCCACTCACTCCCCTCCCACGTCATTTCCCACTAACCTACCCCCCGTTCCATCTCCCTACGTCATCTCCCCTACTCCACTACCCTCCCGCCTATGTTATACTCCCGCGCACCTTTCCATATGCGCCCCCCATCCACATAACCCAAAGTTT
>ML776594.1:641427-662862 GCA_009831015.1 Picea engelmannii | reverse complement strand
CTTCCGGTGTAAACACGGTGTTGTTTAGGGTTCACTTAAGCCATTAATTCGCCGAATTTGCAGAACCGACCCTGATCTGGATGTCAAATCATCTCGGTGGAAGGTCCATTGGTGATCGGGAGGTCGACTTAAGCATTTAATGCACCATATTATCAGATGCGCGGCTTTTTCTGTGGACAGTCGCGTGTCGGGCGCTTAAGCGCGCACAACACGTTCTTATCCCGCGCATACGCGCCCACCTTACTAATGTGAAGTGTCTTTCAATTTTTGTATAGTTTTTGACCCTTCTGGAATGTTGTAAACTTCATTCTGTGCCATGAATGACTTCATTGTTGTGTTGATGATGCGGAGTTCTTGTCGCCCTGTGTGGACGAAATTTCAGTGATAACACTAATTAAGGGGTAATGTGCCACTATTTAGGGCTTAACAATGATCATCGCTTGTTGCACTAATAATGACCCATTGTTACACATTATTTTTGTCACAACTATGACCATTGATGATGTGCACCTACCCTTTGTCATTGAAGGATTATTTCCTAAATCCCTAAAGAATATGGAATAAAAACCTTTCCTAGAGAGATGAAACTACGAAAATTTCCTTTAAAAACATTAATTTATGAAAGTGTCACATGTTGCACCACTGCAGACTGCGACACCCTTAAGGTGTAGCATGTTGCACCATGGTAGCCTACAATAGTGTCACATGTTTCTAGTTCATATGGTGTGACATTGTTTGTATGAAGGAAGAAAGAAGAAATTCGAGAAGTTTCTAGAATATAAGCTTCGAGGATGAGGTGTCCTCCGATTAGTTTGGATCTCACTTGTTTCCTTGATTTGGTGAGATCCTAACCTCTCATCCTAACCTTCTCATCCCTTCCTTTTCAAATATATAAAAGGAAGCATCTCTCATGAAGAAATCTAGTTTTTGGTTATTCAATCATGAATAATGGTCAATCCTGACTTTAGCTTTTTCTTTGTTAAGGTGAATTTTGACATGGATGGGTTGGTATCAAACCTATGGTGTCAAAAATCATAGAAGAAAGGGTTGTAGAAAGGTATCATTGGGAGGGACTTCACAACATCAAGGCTCTGGTTGTAATCTCTTCCATTATTATTAATACAACAATATATCTTTTTCCCACAAATGCTATCCATTTTAGGTTATCTTTGTTGCATTTTTCCTTGATCATTTTCATAGGTTTGATCAAATTATACTTTTTTTTCTTTCGTTTTTGTTGGCTTGTGTTTTATTATAGGTTATCACCCACAAGTCTTAAGAAGAATTTGGAAACTACAAATAGTGAGGACAATCATTGATTAAAAGGTATGATCTCTTGCTAGCTAGTATTTTTTATTACATAAACCTAGGGAAAGTTATATGTTCTTCCCTGTTTTTTTCTAGTCTTAGAGTTCGAGTCTAGGGAGATCAGTCTGTTTCTACATAGACCAATTTGTCTAAGAACACCCATGATGACCATCGCTTGTTTTCCACTATGTGTCCCATGATGATCTCCAAAAAGGGCTCAAATATTAGGCAAATGATGTATTTTGGCTTCTATCTTCTTGTGAACTCCCTTTCAGCTTGTAGGGTGGAAATTAAGTCTACAATTATGTTTTTGATGCAGTGAATTCCCACAATAAATACACTACCTTATGTAGACACCCCCCCCCCCTTCTCTATGGCCTATTAACTCCATAGTTTCCTATAATGAAATAATGCCCATCCTATCCCATACATAGATCCTTAGTTACCATTGAATCCCCAACAATAGAGATATGAAATGGTGGAGAAACTAGTGTAAGTAATCATAGACCATCTCTATAGGTCTTGGCTCTATGCTCCAATTCCTTAGATAGAAGGTGGCCACAAGAACACCACTAAAACTGTCTTAGCCTTAGATCTTGGTAAGCATGTTTTAAAATAAGGGAAGTGTATAGACCTTATGTGTCATGGATGGTAAGTTTGGGTTTGATTGTGGAATTTCCTTATAATTTTGGTCAATGAGAGGATACCAATGAGATATTTTACAAGTTAGCGTAGGTTTTGGACACCTCAATAGAGGTGGAAGAAGGCACTCTATTCATTGTGTCAAGAAAAAGAAAAGGAACGGGAAGAAAATAGGTTGAATGCAATCATCAACATATACAAAGTAAGGTATATAATAATTGACTTAGGATTCGACATAAAAATCTTTATTAAAAAGTATTGGGAGCTAATGGGATAGCCAAAGTTGGTCTATTCACTAATTCAATTGCATCTTGCAAACCAGTGAAGGATCTATCCTATTGTCTGATTCGAGTGGGTGGAATTCAATTTGGATGGTGTAAACACTTTTGTAGATTTTGAATTCAATAAGATAATGGATGCCAAGGATCCCTACCTTTCTCTATTGGGCATAGACTAGGATTTTGATAATAAAAAAAATACTAAATTTGAATTAGCATCGAATGTATTTTGAAGCTGAGGGTAGTTGCATCATCTAGCCTTTGGACCCTACATAAAGAGAAAGGTTTGTGGAGAGAGTTGTATAATATTTTTCTAGTAGTGAGGTTGATCAATCATATAGTCTAACGCCACTACATCAATTAAACAACAATTGGGGAATAAATTTGGTGCAATTTTTTCTCATTTGAAAAAAGATCAAGAGAAGTAATGAATCACTTGTAGCACAAATACTATGAGTGATCTGGTTGGAATTTCACAATGGAAATATCATTAAGATAGATATACATCAATTAGATAAAGAACCCACCAAAATTTAATGTAATCATAAGAGATGTCAGAGAGTTTTTTGAGGTCATTATTGAAAAAATGGACCTAAAGTAGCATATTGAGGCATTAGACATGGCATATCTACTCTAGTGAGATGGTGGGAAACACACAAAGGCTCCTTGGATACTTAGGAGAAGGATAGATCACTTTTTCAAACATGGTTAATGTCATTGAAAGAGCAAGGATTATGCCAATATTTCATTGGAAAAAAAGGGACTATGAAGAAACACACTATGAGGAGTATATGGTTATTCATGGAAGAGAACAATCTAGTGCAACATGTGGATACTTACAAATTCATTTGAAGTGAGGTTGGTATCTTAGTTAATCATTTGGTTCACAAATTTGTACATGCATTGGGCCCTAATCCTTCTTTCCCCATGAGACAAGTGTACGTTAGATGTTCTCCACTTACTCCCTCCTTCCAAATTGAGGCATTGTATTAGGCAACCCTGTCCCCTCCCTCAAGAAAAGTGGAAATGCAACATATCACTTGTTCCATTTGAGTTCACATTCAACATGACCCCATATCTAAATGTGTGAGAAAATCATATTTGGTATTGTTGTAATCTAATGGATTACGCATGTAATATAATCTATTCTTGTATTTGTATAGTAATAAAAGAAACAATTATATTTACACTCTATCTACATAATATATTACATACAATCCAAACATGCACATATGAAGGGATAATTCATGGTCATACAGATGAGGAATAGGAATCATTTATTATCACAACTCAATCCTCTAAATCTCCAACCTTGCAATGTTATACTCAATGTCTTTATATATTGTTTATATAGAGAAAGAGGAAATTATAACTATTGAAATTGCCACTAGTCGGTTAATCGACCAACTTGACTCTACAACCAACCAATATATATATATATACCAAGAAAACGTATACTTACCCAATTACATTTAATACTTTAATTAGGGCATATTTATCTCTTTAATATCTCCCCCAGCCTCAAAGTCTTCTTTTCCCCTGAAGAAGCTATGTAAAATAACAAAATTTTACATATGTCTAGTACAATAAAATTATTCTAATCCTAGAACCTAAAGAAACAAAAGTGGATAGGAATTGTAGTGTAGATGGAATCTAACTATTGTTTTGTAAGTTCCACTAAAATCTATGGTGGTGATTGGTCAAATGATACTTCACGTGATTGTCCTACAATACCATTCATGCATGTGTTGTAATTATTCAACATCACAATACTTAATTTGTTCTCAAAATCTTACTAGTCTGTCAGTGCTTGATCTAAAACCACATTAGTACTTTGTAGTTGTGTTAAGTGCCACAAATTGTCTGTCATTGGTACAACCTATATATTCTATAGAGTGTATTCTTTTTGAACAATCACTTGACCCACTAATTTTTGTGCTTCCTAGACACTAGAAAGAAAATATCTTCTAGTGGAGGTTTTTGCAGAACCTCCCCCAAAATTCTCCTTTATATATTTATAGTGGAGGTTTCTTCGGAGGAGGGAAATAGGAGATTTATCAGAGGTTTTTGGTTGGTAAAATTAAATTTTATTATGCACATTAGTGCACTCACATATCTAGTGCATTCCCATTATATGCACACTGGAGGTCATTATTACTATTCTATAATAAAATATCAATTTGAATAAATTATGAACATACTATAATTGTTGCATCATAAAATGGTAATTTCATTGGTGCTAAAATGAACCAAATGAGGCTTAGACATTTTTTAACACAATATCAACTTTTATTTTTAAAAATTACAAAAACTTATCAATGTTCTCCCATAGGTGCATCAATGCATTCCCACTATAGGTGCATAGGAGGTCATTTTTATTATTTCATGATAAAAATATAGTCAATGAGTCTTTAACCTATAACCACACTGGTGACTCCTTATATAATATGCATGGAATAAGGTTTATCCATTTTGTTATATAATATCAATTTTATTTGAAAAATTTACGAAAGCTTATCAGTCATTTCCATCTATGGCACACTGATGATTTCCCGATATCTTTGCATTGAAAAATCATATTTAAACCGATACATTTATGAATGTAATTACAATAGTGCATCCATATATAAGATACACTTAATTAGGTTTAGTCACTTTTTATTGAAATTTAGTTTTATTTAAAACAATTACAAAAGCTTATCAGTGCACTTCTCCATGGGGTGTACTAGTGCATTTTTGCTATTAACACACTATAAAACATTTAGTAACAAATACATTTTTACACCCTAAGTGCACTGGTGCATCTCTATGGAAGAAGCACCAAATAAGGTTTAGATATTTTGTTATAAAATATTAGTTTTTATTTAAAAAAATTACAAAAGCTAATCAATCCACTTAATAATTCACACCTACACTGATGCATACTAATAGATGGAGCACCAACAGAGAAATTTTTAAAAACCTAGTAGTGGGAAATAGAAATATACATTTTCATCAAGCATACATGAAAACCCTTTTGATTATTGATTGTATGACAAGATTCATTAAAATATAGGGGACTTAATGGTTAGTTACCTTAGTAGTGCCAAGAAACACCCATATAACATACCATATAGTGATTTAAAGTTGTAAAATAACAATATTGTTCCTAGTTGGGTAGACCTTTATTGATCTCTAGAGAGAGGGGTCATGGAAGCAAATTTCAGGCTTTCAAAGAAGGTATTGGTGATATGAGAAATTTTCCCTAGCTCATCTTGCTAGAGTGCAGTAACAACATTCCCTCCATGCCATTGGTATCCCATAGTAAATAATCCATACCAACCTCTATATCATTGTATTCATCCCCCAACATGTGAAGAAACATTTTTTTTTATAGATGTTCAAAATTGGTTGTCGCATAAATAAATTTTCATATAGCTAGGGATGACTATAACAAAGAAAACTTCAAAGAACAATGTAAATATTTCCCAAAAATAATCTACGATGTTATTTCAATAACTACAAGTTAGTTACAAGAGGTCTTACCCGGTTTAGATGATTGATTGGAGATGATCCTAGTCGATTGTCCTTACTCCAATTGTCCACGTTCATTCTTCATATTGTAGACTTGCATACATAGAAACAACAAACCTTCCTCAAACTATGATAGAAATTAAAATGAATACAAAATAACTAATTTAATTAAATTAATCATGTAAATTAGTTCCTCAGCCAAATACGGAAAATGAGATTGAATTCAACACAAACAACTCATAATTTAGGGGAGGGAAAGAAGAGAGATCTTCATTTTATTATTGAGAACAACAATACAAATAAATGTACCTGATTTTACTATCGACATCGTCCATAACCGCCATCTAGATTCATCCAACCCTATGCCATTCATGACTACAACACCTCAAACATTCGTTTCTTTGTGAATATGAGGAAGATTAGGGGATATTATGTTAAGCCCTAAATAAAGCTCCATGTTATGTATAAAACCCCTTATTAAGACCTAGATATTGAAGTATCACATTTCTATTGTTATATGTGTATGTAGGCTAAAACCCTTCATTTCACCCTTTCATTATAATTTCACCCTTTGTCTCCTATATATATACCAAGGAGACCTAGTATTAGGATCATATTATCATGTCTCATCTTGTGTTTTGAATTGGATATATTGTAAAAGGAGGTTTCCCCCTCGAAGTGGACTGTATTCATTCACTTCTTATCATTTATAATGTGTTGTATCATAACATTTGGTATCAGAGCATCGATCCTAGGGTTTTTCTTCAAGGGATTCATCTTGGAATTTTCTCTATATCATTTTTTTAGGGATGCCTTAGATAACACAATTTAGAGGTTACTTGTAAGACATATCACAATACCTCTGGTAAAAATTTCATTTTTTGGGTCATTAGAATTTCGTAGATATATCCTATGGAAGATAAGGTTTTGACTCATCTTGAATTCAATTTTAAACAAATGATCTTTGGATTTCCTCTATAACATTTTTCTCCGCAATTTCAAATAGTGAAATTTTTGGGAGATTGAGGAGACATGTCATAGTACATGTGGTATAGAAGATCCATGGAAACCATTCTCTTATAGAAGATCCATTATAGGGATATGGATATCCAAGGAACTCATGAAAATAAAGATAGTGTTCAAGTTGAACAACCTTCCAATAATAAGAACTATCCAGGGGGATTTAACTCCAATAATGGAGTTACTTATGGATGGTGTCCAAAAGTATTTTGTTGGAATATTGAGAGCGGGGGTGAATCAGTATAAGAACTTTTATCACTTTTAACCACTTCCAATCACAATGCGTAATCAAAGAATATAAACATAAACTTGATCAATTACCATTCAATAGTTTATAATCTATGTTTAGTATATCATCAACAATATAAATTAGTTTTGCACAATAAAATAATCCATATACATAGTACACCAATATTTATGTGGAAACCCAGTGCGGGAGAAAACCACAAAATGATTTTCTTATATGTCAGAATAAATGCATTCAAAGGAAGCACCAACTTCCTAATATTCCATCTCCAACTCCTTGATTTACCAGCTACAATTGGAAGGAGGCTATGACCTGAAGGAAGCTCCAAATCTTTGATTCCCCTTCACTAACCAGAAGGAGGCTACAACCTCCTTTCCTTTCTCCATCCTTCCTCCCTGAAATATAAATGTATACCAACCTGTCACTGTCCTTGTCATTGGACTTATATACCATCACTGTCACTGTCAACCTATCATCACAACCTATCACAACAACCTATCACATCAACATGTCGTTGTCAACCTCATCAACCAAACCGGATCTACTCACATAGATCAATCATCGAGAACAACTCTCAACCATATGCACTATATCAAAAAGATGTACATCAACCAAAACAACTCACAACCATCACCAAGATGTGATTCTAGATCATACACCAAAATCACCAAGATGTGCTTTAACCAACGAACCAATATATGTATGCCACATCATCCATAAACCATGAACCATGTACTCTTCACATAAAAATATGTGCCAAAACATCACTGATATACAACCAACCAAATGTCCAACATGCACCTCAACCATGTGCCAAAAAATGCATCAAAAGATATACCAAAGTATCCTAGATATGCACCAACAATGTGCATCAACAAATATGCCTCAAACAACATGTATAATGCATCCAATATGTACCACGAGACATACCAAAAATTCACCAAGACATGCCTCAAGCATGCTCCACAAGATCACCAAGATGCAACTTAAAACTAAGCATATAAACATACCTTTGATCATATATCTAACTTGGTGTATGTGATCATAGACCTACATACCTTGCTCAACTTCAAGAACAAGAGAATAACATCTTCATCAACCTTTACCTTAGTCTCACTGGACTAGTTTTGGATTAGTCACAAACCTTAACTTTCAACAAGCATAAATCTATACTTGTAATGAATAAAGGTCTGAAACTTGTACCCAACCTTATTCAGTATGTCTTATGAAATTCCTCCAAGTTTCACTCTTGAATCATTCTCAAAAAGGAGTTATAGATCAAATGGCATACCTTGTTGAATTTTGTCCTACTCTAGAGAGTGAAATTGTATATCATGCCACGTGGTCAATATTTCATATATTATTCTAAAACTCACACAAAACAAACTAAAGCGTGTACATTTTACATTTCAATTATTATCACATCATTCATAATCTCTATGAAGAAGTTATGAGTGTTTTTCCCGGAACACCCGTTTAAAACTAGTTTCAGGACTAGTCAAAATCCCTATCTTCCACAAAGTGTATCTCCAAAAGTAAAACGACCCAGAAGAGAAAATGTCTACCACGTGTACCTTGATATTTCTTATCAACAAATTCTGATTTTCGCTATCTGAATCATTCTAGAAAAACAGTTATAGAAAAACTTGTAAGATGACTTGTAAATAACATACCTTAGAACACATCATCAAAAGACTTCATCCTCCCTTGGATTTTTGGCCTTCTTTACTTCACCTTCCTTTTGAAATTCACCTAAAATACCCTTGGTTACCTTAGTCACTTATATATATTCAATATGATCAATAGGTGCTAATGGGAGTCTCTTGAAGTCTTATTTGTACTTCCCAAGTGACTTCCTTTAGGGGATACCTTGCAATTATTTTACCCCTTTTCCTTATTCTAGGGATAACCCACTTTCTTGTTGTAACTAACTTTTACTGAATTAGTCAAATCATAAATACTTTGTGGAAACTACTTTATCCTTAATTATCTTCTTGTTGCAACCACTTTACCCATAATTAATTTCTTGTTATAACCACTTTAACTAGAAAACTTCTTGGTGACTTTCTAGGAGCTTCTAGAATAATTAACTTTTGCTTGACCTTCTAGGGGCTTCTAGATTATTCTTGAGGGTCCTCCAACTTCATAATGAAATAGATCCCTAACTGTTAATAACCACGTAGCATACCACATATCACAGGAAATAGCATGACGTGTAGTATCCATCTATGATAGTCTTACCTGCAATTACATTGTCCTTCATGTCCATATTCCTTAATCAGCTTCAGGTTCCTTAACCACACCTTTGGGTTCCTTGTATAATTCTTCAAATGCACCCATCACATCTATTGACATCAAGCAACTATCCAATGATCTTTCCCACATGTCTAGGGATTTCAGACTTCTCCAAGGGTTGACATTAATCTCCAAGGATTGAAATCAATGACAACCAATTGTCCAACAATATCCCCCTTTGGCATTGATGGAAACACTTAGGAAAAACAACACTCATGCTCATGCTCCCTATATGATCATCGCTCCTCATCAATGTTTCTCTTTCTCCCCCTTTGAAATCAATCAAAAATGGTATCTCTTATTGGGGTTGCTACCCTATCTTCAATCCTTTGTTCTTTATCTTCACATGTTTCTCTTGATGTTCCTCTTGAAGTTGCTCCCCTTGTCTTCATGCATCTATTTTTTCTCTCATTTTCTAAACCTTTGTTCTTTCTCTCCCTCTTTGAAAAATGATTAATTCCCCTTGTTGATATGTCTTCTCTAAATGATCCTTCTCTGACTCTATGTGCTTGTCTCCCCCTAACAATATACTTTCTCTAAACAATCGTCAGCAACATGGGTAACTCCCCCCATTGGTATGTCTCCCCCTATCTACATGTTACTGCTATTCTTTTCTGGATCTCTTTCTGTGATGATTTGTCTTCTCTTGAATTCTCTACAAGATGTCGTGTAGATTAATGTAGGGATACTTGTACATGTTTACTTTCCTCTCTTCTAGTGTTGCTTTTTGTCCATTGGTGCTTCCTCTTGAAATTCACTGACATATATAAAAATCATTCATTATTTTATTTCTTCAATCACTTGTCATATTCACTTTTACATACTTGTTCAATGATTTCCTTCTGATGATATTTCTTTTGTTGACGATTTATCTTTCCTTGTTCTGCGTTTTTCCTTTTCTTGCTTTCCTTTATGTGACCAACTAATTCCATCTGTCAAATGATTCCACTAATTCCAATTGTAACTATACTTCTATGCCTATGACTTGTGTTTCCTATACCTACTAAGTATCTCACAAATCCATCTTTCTCCATATATCACAAACTTTCCATAACTCTTCTACTCAACTATCCACAATGCTGACCCATCTATCAATGAATTGTTCTGAAGACTTCTCTTGAATATACTACAACTGACCTCACATATTCTTGTTATTTAACTTAATCAAGTGTGTCCATCGATACGATCTATCTACACATGGAACTCTGCATGTCTAGGACAATCTGTACTAAATATATACGTGAAATAATACATGAATGACTTACAAAATGTGTGCCACTGATGTTCTGTGCAACTGTTCACTAATACCTGCATGGAAACATTGTTTCTTAATCGATCAACATGTCATTTTGTACTTCTGATATTTGACTGCTCTAGAACTGTCTCTACAAACACTTCAAACTGCTCAAAATATGGTTCTCTGATATGTCTTAGATACTGCATAGACTCCCCCTATTCAATATTCTTGTTACTGGGATTCTCCAATCCAGATGGCTTAGAAAAATACTCGATCTAATGTGGAGTAATCTTCATCTTCATTTGTAGATTTATCATCTCTCTCAACTATGACTTCTTCCTTTTTTCCTCTAGATTCATTGTGATCTTGCACTACAATTCCTAAGAGTACAATCTCTTGGGCTTGTTCTTTATTCACCTTCTCTTATTTTCTTTCTCGTACTACTACAAATCCTATGATCTATGAGACCTATTCTTTATTCACCTTCTCTTCTTGTCATTCTTTTCTTCTCCAAACTTTCATGTATCTAGCATCAATGTTTTCTTTCATGGAGGGATCTATCATGCTTCTACAATTTTGAACTATGTGCCCATATTTGTGGAATGTTTAGCACTCAATCTTGTATGGGTCCACATAAGCATCTCTTGTCTGAACATTTTTTCCATATGCCCTGCAATCTACAACCTTATGTCCAAAGTTAGTACAAATAAAACAATGACCATAAAATAAATTTCCATATCTCAGAGTGAATGATCTTCTTTGTGGTGCATTCCTTATAAATTCATGCCTCGGTTGATCATGATCATGATTGAAGCTTATTTGTTTCCTGAAAGTGGATGGTACTCTTGAATATGTTTCTCTATCAATTTTCTTTGATTTTGGTTGACCATGATTTCTTCCTTTGAGTACTTCTACATAACTCTTACCTTTTTCTCCATTCTTCTTTTCTGCCACCCTGGAGTGCTTCTCTTCAACATTCTCTACTAATGATGTGGATGTTTCTCTCTCTTCAAAGTTCTTTCTAAGCTTGATGATTTTAAATCTCAATGTGACAACTTCTTCTTCAAGATTCTCAATCTCTTCTTCTTTCTTCATCATTTGAATCTTCATGACTTCTTTTGTTCTTTTTGCTTCTTCAAGTTGGGTCTTCAAATTGATTATTTCTTCTTGACCAAATTTTGCTTCAAGCCAGTTTAAATCCTGAGTTCTTTCCTTGAGATGATCTATCAAAATATTCTCTCTCTTTTTTGTTTCCTTTCTTTGTTCAACAATTTCATCTTCTAGACAGTACTTTTATTCCAACTGACTTTTGTATGTTTCTTCAATTCTTTTGGCCTCTTATACTTGGGATTTTAGGCTGGTAATCATCTGTTGAACTTATTCATGGCTTTGAAAACTTTCCTTTAAATTGATTAGTTCTTTCTTGAGTGATTTGTTTGTTTGTTTTTTTTTCTAGTTCATCTAAGGCACCAATTAGTTTTTCTTCAAGGTCTACTATGCCTTCTTCACAATATTCTTCTTCTGAATATGTCTGAGATGATGAGTGTCTTTCTTCTTTTCCTATACCCATATATTATTTAGAATTCTCTGGATTTGTGATGGGCAATTCCTCAAAATAGATGTTATGTAGCTTATCCCAAAGTTGTTTAGCTGATGAGCATTTTCCCACTTTTTCTTTTTTTGAATCACATAGTCCTTCCAAGATGAAATCCATTGCTATTTTGTTGTTCTTCTTCAATTCCTTCTTAGCTGCAACATTTGGTTTCTTTGTAGCATCGTATCCTGTCAAAACGGATTTCTGAATATCATATCCATGTGCCTTTAAAAACACTTTCATCCTTGAGTTTCGTATATCATACTTTAGACCATTCTGACCATTAAATACTGGTACTCCATTCTCACTACACTTTGTGATCTACCTTTTAGTAGTTAAATTGTTTCCTTGAAGGAACCTGTTCTGATACCAATTTTTGGAATACTGAGAGGGGGGGTGAATCAGTATGAGAAATTTTATCACTTTGAACCACTTTCAATCACAATGTATAATCATATCATATAAACATTAACTTGATCAGTTAGCATTCATTAGTTTATCATCTATGTTTAGTATATCATTGGCAATATAAATCAACAGTGCATGGTAAAATAATCATAGATACACAATACACCAAGATTTATGTGGAAACTCAGTGTGGGAGAAAACCATGTAATTATGTTCTTATATGTAAGAATAAATACATTCATAGGAAACACCAACTTCCCAATTTTCTAGCTCCAACTGGAAGGAGGATCCAACCCCCTAATTATCAGGCTCTAACCTGAAGGAAGCTCCAACTCCCTGATTTATTAGCTACAACTAGAAGGAGTATCCAACCCCATAATTTACAAGATCCAACCTGAAGGAATCTCCAACTCCCTATTTCTTCATCACCAACGAGAAGGAGGCTACAACCTCCTCTCCTTGCCTCATCCTGCCTCCCTGAAATATAAATGTAGACCAACCTATAATTGTCCCTATCACTAGACTAATATACCATTACTCTCACTCTCAACCTGTCACTATCAACTTATCACAAAAACATGTCACAACAACTTGTCACTGTCAATCTCATCAACCAAATTAGATATACTCACATAGATCAATCATCGAGAACATCGCTCAACCATATGCATAATATCACAAAGTTGTGCCTCAACTAAAACAATTCACAACCATCACCAAGATGTGTTTCTATATCATATACCAAAATCACCAATATGTGCTTTTACCAATGAACCAAGATATGTATGCCACACCATCCATAAACCATGAACCATGTAGTCTTCACATAAAATTATGTTCCAAAACAACACTAATATACAACCAACAAAATGTCCAACATGAACCTAAACCATTGTTGGTTACTTGAGCTAGCCCAGGTTCTGATCTCAAATAGGTTTCCAACAAAACCCTCAAAACTATCGGCCCTCTTGTTAAACCAGAAGGAAATGTTGCACACAGAGTACACAGTGCAGTCTCACCCAAGATAGATTTATGGGGGACTACAATACTCAGGTGTTTGCAGTCTAGGAATGAGTGGAGATGGTGCTTAGATCCGTTTCCTTGTACATCATCATCATTAATCATTCATCTACTTCTATGATTTATTCATATTTAACCCTATGCATGCATGTTGTTATAACTAGATTTAACCATTAATTATTGAGCTAATGATTAACAAAATAGTAAAACATTCATTAAAAATCACATAGACAACAATATTTTACTGTGGTTCACCCCCTCTTGGGGCTATGTCCACAAATATATGGCTGCATTGCTCTTTTGTTTATTCTGTTGCAAAATTTGGGTTGGGCGCATTACATCTTCAAGATTACAATAAAAAATGAGGGTAAGTACCCTCTCGAAGGCTAACTAGATCACACTAGAATTTTAAACCTATGACCTAACCCTCAAAATATATCTTATTCCACTCTACCACAATCACCATAAAAAAAATCACTACAATAAATAGTTTCTGAACCATAACAACAACCAACCCTGACCTAGACCTCCTAGGTATTTATTTATACTACTCTACTAGCCTATCTTCGTTACAATATTTATCAAAAACCCTAACCCTGACATATTTAGGCATGTCTTCATGTGTGCCATGTTTCTTTTCCTCCTGCATGTTGTTTTTCCTCTTGCATGTTGCTTTTCCTCCTGCATGTTGTTTTTCTACCTCTCAAGGCGCGTGCTCCAAAAATAGACATTTTCTTCAAAATTAGGTTTACGCCTAAATAGATCCTTCTTCCCAAAATAGGCATGCACCAACAAGCCCCCAACACTAACATGTGGCTCATCTTGAGCCACTCAGGTAGTGCATGCTCCTTGTATAGCCTTCTCCAAGCTATATAACTTCTCTGCTAGTTCCTTCCCTTTTTCTTTCACCTGTGCATCTTTATCTGTTAGCGCCTCAACCATCTATGTTGTTATATGTTCTTGTATAAATTTTGTGCTCTCTAAATGCGCCTACACCATCCTCCATCTCTTCCAATTATTTGTGTCACTTCTCTTCTCTTCCTCCATCTCTGCAATTATTTGTGTCGCTTGTTCCTAGTGGGGTTCCAATTGGGCTTGTCTTTCTTGCATGTTGATATGTGTAGTCTTTAACTTTGTCTGCAAGGTATTCATCTCCTTCATACGCTTCAAGCGTTCGATAATTCTCATGTTTTTTTTCATTGCTTCAATTCTTTCATGGAAGAATTGATTTTCTCATCTTATTGGTCCAATTGTTGGACCTTTTCATATTCTTCCAAAGTGGTCCAAATTTGCGTAGTTATGTCAAACAATTATGTGACTTTCTTGGTTTCCCTTGCCATTTCATCTATCTGGAATATCGTTTGTTGTTATCTTTTCTCTTGAACCTCAGGAGGAGTCATAGAATTTTAAGTTTTTCTTTTAGCTCCTCGATCTTCTGGCCATATCCTTCAATCATCTATGCAAAGATCTTTATCTTTTCATCTGCGCTCCTATCCGGTGTTTGCGCACTATCTAGAATGTAGTTGTATACCATTGTTAGCCCCTTCTCTAGCTTTTCAACACATTAATTTTCCTCCTCCTTATCTGAATTCAACTAGTCTTAGGTGATCTGTAACATCTCTGCGACGCCCTTACCAACTTCCAAGTTGGTGTCATCTGCACAGGATCTGGATTTGCACTTCCTGCATTATACTCGCTTGGAGTCCATATAATGTTTTCTTAGGTATCTATTCCATGACTACCTCGAAGTGGTCAATATCCCCCATGGGTTTCTGTGTGGTCTCTTGATCAATCATGACCATCTGTTGTGTGACCATGAATGTATCCTTGCACTGCACTACTATCTGAACTATATCATCTTTTTCTTTCTGCACAGGGGGTCACTGTGTCTTTTCAGGTTGTTGCATTATGGCCTGCAGTACTGTATGAATTTGTAATTTCTATAGAGTTTCATGGACTTTTATGAGTTTGACCATGATCTCTTCTCTCTGTGCTTCTATAGTGCAGACCAATCTTCTCCCATGTCCTAGATCTTGTCCTCCACAAACTCAGCATCATCCTTTGTCAAGGTGATGATTGGGCCCTCCTTGGTGTACTTCATCTTTTTTCACGTCTCCTCTACCTATGCTATGGTTCTTCTTGTATGTGGGGGATGCAACCCACTCGTCATCTCTTTTTTCCCCTCCTCATCGTCCTAAGACGTGTCCCCCTTTTTGGAATCCTTCTGAATGTCTACCCTGAGAATTGTTGTTGTCCTCCTTGGTCTCTTTGGTAATGTGTTTCTTCCTGATGCCTGAGTGCATGTCACAGCCTTCCTAGTGTTAGCAGCTGGGCTATTTGTCTTTGTTGAAGTAACTAATTTGGCTTTCCCCTTAGGTTTGGATGATTTCATTTTTGTTGGCCTTCTTTATATTTTTGCTACTGGCATGTTCCACTGTGCAATAAAGTCTTTGATTATCCAAACAATATCTTCCCTTGTGATGTAGTATTGCATATCCAACCATTCCTTCTTTGGATCCCTTGCATCTTGGATCCACATATGCTGCCTGGATGCATTAAACCTGCTTATCCCTTCTGATTACTGCACCACTTCCACAAGAATGTGCCACACATTGGTTGTTCATTGTTGTATCTCTTCCAGTAGCATAGCAAACACCGTGTTATTTTCCTGCTGATTTTTGGTATCCTTGGCCTACCAGAGGGATTCATATCTGGTTGCATAGAACTTCCCTTTCCTATCCAGAAAGGATGAAAATTTTGGATCCTTCCATAGTGCCAAGACTATGAGGATAATTATCCAATAATAATGGAATTTAGTTCCATTATCATGCGCATCTTTGCAGTCAATCGAGAATTGGTTCAAGAGGTAAGGTGCCTAACTAAACATTACACCTTTCACACACTGTGCGGAAACTACAATGACTCCTATTAGAGCCTCTTATTTTTTGTACTTCCTTAGCAACTTGCAAGCCATGAGATTGTTGGTGAACCTTTTCACATCATCGTTGATGTCTCTAAGCACAATTCCCATGTTCCCTCTATCGGTACCAAACTGTGCCTTGAATATCTCCTCGATCTCCTTCTCATGTACTTTGTTTTCAAAGTATTCCTCTAGTTGTGTGACCACTGTGGGTAATCTTGTAATTTTGGCGATCAACACCACATCGATTTGTACTCGCCTATCTGTCCAAAGAATTCCACCAAGTACCTAGGCTATAAATTTTTTGATGTAGAGCCCAACATTTTTACCACGCCCAAAGTGCAGTATATCCAGGAGGTTCATGATCCCAGATTTGTAGAGCCCTGTTATCCAATGCACGGGCTCCATGATTGGTTTTCCTAGGGGTCCAATTTCCCCTATGTTTTCCAAGTAAGCTTCCTCGGCCAAATCTGGGAAATTTTTTTCATCGTGCACATCGTATCCTGAGTACCTTAGTTTAGGCACTTTCCCATGCATGTCCTCCACAGTCACCACTACATCCAGGAGGTAGGGAAGTGTATTTTTTGTGGCATCCTACACCTTTCTTTTCTTCCCAATGCCATATTGGCCTTCTTCCACTATTTCTATGTCATATTCTTGATCGTCGAATCCTGGTTGGTTGGTGATGTCCTCGACCAACACCTCCTCTTGGTCATGGCCCTATTACTGACCCTTCATTTCATCTGTTTTGGACGGTGTTTCAGGATCTGTGTTTGTAATACCATTTCGAGTCTTGGAGCTATGCCCTACTTCCCCTTGTGTCATTTTCGACGTTTCCTCCTCAATCCTCGTCGAGCTAAGTGACTCTGTCTCTCAGTTCATAACATATTCGAGCTCGACGACGTTCTCGGGATCCACCATCTTTTCTTTCCTCTTTTGGCTCTGTCGAGTAACCCGTATGTACTGCGCTGGAGCACCAAACTCCAGTGGTGTCATGTTGTATGTGGTTTGAACACTTTCTCTCTTCTTCGTAAAATTACACCTAGGGCACACACTTCTATCTCGCTCTGTGATACAAAATCACTAAGTGTCAAGATAACCCATGCTTTATGCACTTTATAGACCCAATCATAATTGTTTTTCACTTTTTTTGTGCCTTTGCTCCGAGTCCAATTTTTCCTGCATGTTATCTTTCTATGTTGTCTCAGTAGTTTTTGTGCATGACTTTTTTCCGCTTTCTTGTTGTTCAACCAACTTCTGCCTCTTTTTGTATTTTTCTTCTTTTTCTACTTTTGTATTCCTTTTTTTTCTTTTTATCCTTTTTATTTCTTTTTATCAATTTCCTTTCCTAATATCTACTATAGTACACTATATACATGAATTTCTTATTGTGTTTTAATTACGAAGAGTTAGTAGGTCGATTGTCCTTGTACAATTTCATTCGACTAATATTCACCATTCCTTTCAGTTATGTGTCTCCCAAGTCCTTGAGATGCACAGATCCTCCATCTGTGACAATATTTACTTCATATGGCCCTAACCAATGCATTATGAACTTACCGGGGTGTTGCAAACATTTTTTGTCATAGAGAAGAAGTAGGTCTCCCTCCTTGAATCTCTTCTTTTTAATGTGTTTGTCATGCCAGGATTTCTCCCTTGCTTTCTATAACTCTTGGTAAAATCCTTCCAGAATCATGTCTTCTTCCATTTCCATCAGTTGAATTAACCTCTCTTATACTGCGCCCCTTTCTGTCATATTGGTAATTGTTGTTGTGCGGAGACTGGGTACCATAAATTCTAATGACATCACATCTTCATATCCATACACCAATATGAATGGTGTTTGTCCTATCAAATTATTGCATGTGGTCCTCTATTCCCATAGTATTGTTGGTATTTTCAAATCCCAATCATCCATGTTAACATTATAGATCTTAGTCAAAGCATTTTCTAAAATCTTGTTGAAAGATTCTACTATCCCATTTTCCTGAGGATGATATGGTGTACTCTTCTGGTGATAGGATTCAAACTCCTCAGTCATAGACTTGATGGTATTATGAATAAAATGGTTGCCTTGGTCATTTGTCAGAATCCCAGGACATCCAAATCTTCTAATCACCTACTCAAATAAGTGCATTGTTGTCTCTGCGCTACAATCTTTGGCTGGTGTTTCTTCTTCCCATGTGGTTAAGTATTTTGTCGCATTATTAATATATCTAGCTCTTGACCTTCTTATTGGTGGATTAATAGGTCCAACAAAATATGTTTCCCATTTGTAAAATACCTACAGAGTTAATTTTGGTCTTAGGGGTATCTCATCCCTCTTGTTGGGTTTTCCAACCCTCTGACAAACATCACAGTTCTGGAAATATTCCTTGGCATCTTTATGAACTGTTGGACACCATAAACCTGAGTGCAATACCTTCTACCTAGTAGCTTTTCCTGCATAGTGTCCTCCAGCTATACCTTCATGAGCCTCTGGTAAAACCATGGGTCATTCATGTTCCAATACACACCTTCTCAAAATGTTGTCTATGCCCATTTTGTATAAATGACCTGCAATGAGTTGATAGTTTGCACCTTTGACTACCAGATTTTTCTTCTGTGCAGTACTAAACTCCTGTGGTGAAACTCTTGTACTTAAGAATTCAATGACATCAACGAAGTATTCATTAGCAACATGTACTGAAAAATAATTGTGCATCAGGGAAGTTGTCTTCCAAGTTAGTAGCTTCTTGTCCATTGGTTACCCTTGACAAGTGACCAGGTCCTATATTTAGCTTCCTTATTTTGAATATTGTGTCAAGATAAAATTCTTGGAATAATAACAACCATATAAGGATCCTCCCCCCCAACACTGGCTTGTTGACTAGATATTTGAGGATAGAATGATCTGTGAACATTTTAAAATGATTTCCCAATAAATAATGTCTGAATTGTTGAAGTGCATATACCATGGCTAGGGCTTCTCTTTTTGTGGTGTTGTAATTCTGCTCAGATTCTAACAACTTCCTTCTGGCAAAGGCTATAGGATGGTCTACATCCATTGCTCCTAGTTGCGCCAGAATTGCTCCAAGTGTTATTGTTCATGCATCAAATGCACAAGAAATGTCTTTTCCTAATATGGAAACACTAATATAGGTGTTTTCACCATATTTTCCTTTAGAGTGTCCAATCCTTGCTAATAATCCTCATTCCACTGAAATCAAGTGTCCTTCTTCAATAATTTTTCCATCGGTGCAGTAAGCTGCGCATACCCTTTTTTAAACTTCCTATAGTATCATGTATGTACTAGTGTGGCTCTTAACTGGCACACTAACTTTGGTGGTGGTAAGTTCACACTGACTGCGATTTTAGCAGGGTCAACCAATAATCCATGTTTCCACGCTATATGTCCCAACAATATCCCAAAAGGTGTACCAACAATGAATTTCTTGATGTTTAATGAGATCTGACATTGCCTGCATATTTCCAACATTAGTCTTAAAACTTATAGATGATCTTTTATAATGATATACACATTCTATTCATCTAGATATAATTCTAAAAACCAATGTATGAACTCCCTAAAAGAAGCTATGACCACCCTTGAAAAGATAGTTGGTGCATTCTTCAATCTAAAGGGCATGACTGTATATTGGTAGGATCCCCATTCTATAGAAAAGGTAGTCTTATACCTATCTTCTGGAGATATTTTGATCTGATGGTAACCTGAGAATCCATCTGTGAATGAGTATTCTTACTGACCTCCCACTTTCTCGAAGACCTCATCTGTAAAGGGGTAGGGAAAGGATCATGTAATCAAGCATCATTAAGTTTTTTAAAATATACACACATCCTTATCCCTCATTGCTTCTATTCTTGGACTACTGATCCAGGTGGATATCAGTGGCCACCCACCTTTTCAAACTGGCTCAAAACAATTTTCTGGCAATTTTGGTAATTTACTATTTTTAGCAATTTTTCACTTCCGAAGCCGTTTTGAGGCCCTAAACGATGTTTTTTGGGAAAACAGGTTGCAATACTCAAGTTCCTTTTATATTTCAAATAAAATGAATCTCCTCGATGATACATTTCCAATGGGCTATCATACGCCTAAAACAAAGATCGTATGCAAAAGTTACGACCACGGGAAGTTGATGTACTAACTTACCCAAACGGGGCACACATGACTTTTGGTGCTTCATCTCCTAGAGTTAGGTTTTTTGATGTATAGGGTTTTTTGCATTCATGTTTATCGTAAAAAGGCCTTCAGAGCCTCATTGTAATAATCTTCTTGAGAATGAGCACAACTGTCACATCTCTTCTCAGAGATAAGCCGCCACCATTCCAGCAAGCTTGTTTCCACTGCATTTTACAGTTTCATCTTATTTCCTGATTGAATAGAAAACCAGTTTTACTATATCTTTGTTCTTTTGTGTTAAGAAATTATTAATAATCTGTATTCATTTCCTTCTTCTCATAAAATCCAGATTAGTGGTATTAGAGTGGTCTGCTCCTTGTCGTCTTAATGCATGTCCCCAACAAGGTCGGAGTACAAAGAGTTGGGTCTCGAGCTTCTCGCACGCCCAAGAAACCTCTCATGGCAGGAGAAAAGAAAGATGATAGGATAGTGTTAAGAACCAAACATCAATATAGCATATAAAAACTTCAGCAAAAGTACTCAACGCCTTGAAAAAGAGATAATTTCAGATAATAAGCCTCTTTGAGGGGGAAACCTCTTTTTACCCCACTTAAATGTTCAAGTACAAGATGATTCAAAATGAAAATGTCTCCTTGGTATATATAGGAGACTAGGAGGTATAATGGTCTAAATCCGACATAATTAAAATAACATTACTAATCTAAATTACAACTAATGGCCTAAAGCCGACATAAATAAAATAGCATTACTAATCTAATATGCCCCAATTAAGGGGTAATGAGCCAACATTAGGGCTTAACATGCCCCTC
>ML776594.1:594109-637688 GCA_009831015.1 Picea engelmannii | reverse complement strand
TGGAGATCAAAGAATTGCTCCATTTGAAGTATCCATGTGATTGGGTCCTTTCCATCAAACTTCCTCATATCAATCTTAGGAACGTGGTTGGTCTTCAAACCAAAGTTGGAGTTTCTCCATTCTTGATTCACCTTCCTTATGTCATCATCATGAATTTCATGGGATGAATTTTCACTTTTGGGTGTCTTCTCTGTTACGAAATTTTTCATTACTTCCATGATCTTAGCTTCCATTGAATCCATCTTAGTATCCAACTTAGCTTCCAGTGAATCCATCTTAGTATCCAACTTAGCTTCCATTGAATCCATCTTAGTATCCAACTTAGCTTCCATTGAATCCATCTTAGTATCCAACTTAGCTTCGATTGAATCCCTCATCTCTTGTAGTTCATCTTTGGTTACGGTCTTCTTTTGTAAATCATTTATGTCCCTACGCATTTCTTCACCTTCATAAAGAGTCCAATTAGGATTTTCTGGAGGCTTATTTGGTGTAGGAGGTCCCTTTTTGGGTGGCATGTTGGTCGAATATCACTTTTGAGTCTTGATTTTGAGGTGGTTCTTCTAGACAATATTTATTCTGTTATATCTCCCAATTTTCATCCCTTCTAGGTATGAAACTTTCCTTTAGGTAGTTCTCTGATATTTCTTCTCTGTAATGCCACAGGTCTGATCAAAATTGGATGTGCCAAGTGGAATTTACGGTAACTTCCTCACAACTTGCCGATTTTTGTCCTTTCCAGGAGATCTCACTTGTATAGAATTCCCCGCACACAATAATTGATATCAAATTCTGAAACTCACACCCAAAATACTACAAACTGTCCACGATCCAATGCAACCAGTCCCACTCAATTTCGATACTCTAGGAAGAAGTTATGATTGTTTTACCTAGAACACCTTCTTGAGACTAGTCAATAGGGCTAGTCAGATACCCTATCTTACACAGGGTGTATCTAAAAATTTAAAATGAACTGGAAGCTGAACTTTTTACCACAGATACAATACTATTTTCTGTAAATTTTCTCCAGAGGGCAGGGTCTGGAACATTACAGAAAAGTTTTTATAGCGAAAATGTCTCAATGACTCATTTCAAGATGATTCCATAACCCTATCTTGTACAAGCTGTATCTCCGAAAGTATAATGCCTCAGGAGATGAATTTTGAACCCAACGTACCTTGATCCATCTTCTAAATACCCTCCAAGAGGTTCCTTCTGAAACATTGTAGAAAAAAAGTTATAGTGAAAATTCCACGGTGTCTTAGATGTAGCAGCGAAACCCCAAGACCTTGAGCTCTGATACCATATGTTAAGAACCAAACATCAATATAGCATATAAAAACTTCAGCAAAAGTACTCAACGCCTTGAAAAAGAGATAATTTCAGATAATAAGCCTCTTCGAGGGGGCAACCTCCTTTTACCCCACTTAAATGTTCAAGTACAAGATGATTCAAAATGAAAATGTCTCCTTGGTATATATAGGAGACTAGGAGGTATAATGGTCTAAAGCCGGCATAATTAAAATAACATTACTAATATAAATTACAACTAATGGCCTAAAGCCGACATAAATAAAATAGCATTACTAATCTAATATGCCCCAATTAAGGGGTAATGAGCCAACATTAGGGCTTAACAGATAGGATATCCTTTCAAACTATTGATTGAGGAATCCCTCACGCAACAAAGGAACGAGATTATGGATAGTTTCGTGCAAATCCTTCGGCGGCTACCAACAAGCGATGCATCTTCTTCGAGCGGAGGCGCCACCCTCTTCAAGGTAAAAATAAAATTTGATATTCCTATATTTGAAGTTTAGATAGATGTAGATGTTGTGTACAAGTGGTTGAATCTACTAGAAGGGTATTTTTATGTCCATAACTTTTCGAATACAGAAAAGATTACTTTTTCGTTCCCCAAAGTCTTTCCCCATGTCAAAGATTGGTGGGAAACTTTCTGTGAGCAAAAGGAAATAGAGGAACCCTCATTATTTATAGTCACGACCACCTGGGAAACCTTTAGGGATGATATTGAGGAACAATACTACCCTGTCAGAAGTTATGATGACTTGTATACCAAATGGACCACACTACGGCAAGAAAGAGACCAAGCAATGCCAGATTTCACAAATATCTTCCATACCTTGTGCACCAAGATGGGTGTCAAAGATTTAGAGTGACATCTAGTGTTCAAGTATCGTGGTGCTATTCATAGATACATCCATACCGAAATGGAATTTTTGGACATCTCATCCTTGGGCCCAGCCTACCGATATGTCGTCAAAATCGAAAAGAAGCTCAAACAAAAGCCACGGCAATTTGGGCTTGGGAACCCCACACAACAAAAGATAGAAACGGGCAGCCCCAACCCACAGAAAAAAGGATAGAGAAAATATGGACAGTATCAAGACAACCAGTCCAAGCCTTAAGCAAAGAAGTACACCAAAAAGACAAAGAAAGATACTGGGAAGTGGTGTGACTTCCATAAGATCCCTTAGCATAACACCGTTGACTGTCGCTCAAAGTAGTCATTGGTGGCTGAAGTGAAAGCCTATGAATCAGATGCAGGTTCTGACTCTGAGCCAGAACCAGAAAATGGTAGATGGATCATTGACACAGAACCCAGTGCCACTGTTGCTACCACCAAGCTCTATCCTGGTGAACCAGACAAGCCAGAAGAAGGAGAGGTCTCTTCCATTCACAAATGTGGGTAAAAGGCACCCCACTACACTTCATCATTGATAGTGGTAGCCAGAAGAACCTCATCTCAGAATAGGTTATCAAGTGACTCACCCTGTCGACAATGCTGCACCCACAACCCTACACCATCAGATGGCTCTGCCAAGGAAGCGACATCTGCATCAGCCAACAATGTTGCTTGTTGTATGGCATCAAGCCCTTCAAAGATGAGGTATTGTGTGATGTTTCTCCTCTAGAAGTTTGTGATGTTCTTTTGGGCCAACCTTATTTATGGAAACATCATGTTGTATATGAGTCTAGGCCTCATAGTTTTATTATTACTTTGAATAGGATATTGTACAGGATACCCAAGGAAGTCCCACCTAGTTTTATTTCCTTGATCTATGCTAAGCAATGCAGGAAGGTTATCTCTTAGATGGGGAAGTTTTTATTCTTCATGATTTAATCTAAGAATAAGAGAAATATTACAGCCACATCTAGGGTCTCTGCGGCTAACCTCTCCACATAGCAAAAGCAAGTAGATAAGGTCATGGAAGAATACTCGAATATCTTCTCTTCACCTATCGGGGTACCTTTGCACTGCCAGGTCAAGCACCCCATCGATATGATCCCCAACGCATTGCTTCCCAATGGGCCAGTCTATCGATGCTCTATGTTAGAGAATGATGAGATCAAGCAACAAATCCAAGAACTGCTCCACAAGGGGAACACCTGTCCCATCTCATCACCTTGCGGAAGCCCAATCATATTGGTACAAAAGAAAGATGGAACCTAGTGAATCTACATTGATTACTAGGCTCTAAATAAAATCACAGTTAGAAACCGGTACCTGATTCCCTGAATTGACGACCTCCTTGACCAACTCATGGGGTCCAAATACTTCATTAAGATTGATCTGAAGTCTGTCTACCACCAGGTCCTGATAGAATAGACAGATGTATGGAAGACCACCTTCAATTCAAAGGAAGACCTTTTTGAATGGTTGTTCATGCCCTTTGGTTTGACAAATGCTCCAGCCACTTTCATCAGGATGATGGACGATATCTTACAACCATTCACCAATACTTTTGTAGTGGTGTATTTGGATGACATTCTCATTTAAAGCAAGACTTGGGTTGAACACTTGCATCATATTCAGCAGGTTCTACACACCCTGTGGTAGCACAAGCTATACGCCAACTTGGAAAAATGCTCCTTCGACATGGACAGGGTCCATTACTTGGGCTACATCGTTGATCAACATGGCATACATGTGGATCCAGCCAAGATTCAAGTCATCCATGACTGGCCATCCCCAACCACACTCACTAAGCTTCATAGATTCTAGAGCCTTGCCAATTTCTACCACAAGTTCGTGTTGGGATTCTCCCATATTGCATGGGCCCTCAGCCAAATAACCATAGGTGGTGGTAAGGCGAAATTTGCATGGGGCCGGTCCCAACAACAAGCATTCGATGATTTGAAGTAGCACTTTTGCTCAGCCCCAGTACTTTCACTACCAGACCTACAACAACCCTTTGATATCGAGATAAATTCTTCAGACTGTTGTGGGCATCGTTCTCACTCAGCACGGCCACCCCGTGGCCTATCATAGTGAGACATTATCATATGTTGTCCGTAAGTACCCTACTTATGACAAAGAAATGCACTCCATTGTGCAGGCCTGCCTCTAGTGGAGACATTACATTCTTGGGAAGGAGACAGTCATCCAAACTGATCATAAGCCATTGCAGTTCATGCAGACACAAGGAAAATTGCAGAATGACCGCCATCAAAGTGGTCCACATACTTGCAGCAATTCCACCTCAACATAAAGTATAAAATAGGAAGCACCAATCGCATCGTCGATTGCCTCAGCAAACCTCCACTCGCGGCACTCACCATGGTGCTAGAATATTGAGGCCATGAGACCTCTGGATGGCCCCAACTCTATGAGATAGACCCAGACTTCGTCACCACCTACCAAATGTTGGGTGCAAACACAGTTGTCGATAATTTCCATCTTCAGGATGGGTTGTTGTGTCATTTGGGCCATATATGTGTTCCATCAAGAGAGCGAGCAAAGATGATCTGGGAAGCCCACTAAAGTCAGGTGGCAGGAGACTTAGATGTCCAAAATACAATGTTGATGCTACAAAAACATTTCTACTCGCCGAAACTTCGACAAGAGGTCAACAAGTATATATATTACTGCACTGCCTGCACTATTTCCAAACCGACCACTAAGAAACAGGGCCTATAAACCCCTCTTCCTACTCCTGACAGGCCATGGGAATCCATCTCATTGGACTACATGTTGGGCCTCCCATCCACCAAGTGGGGAAATGATTGTGTTTTTTTGGTTTTTGATCGCTTTTCTAAGATGGTGATTCGGGTTGCCTGCAAGAAGAACATCACAGCAGAGGCCACTGCCAAGCTCTTCTTTGAATGATTTTGGGTACATTTTGGAATCACTCAAATCATTGTCTCAGATCAGGATAGTCGATTTCTCAACACATTCTGGCCGAGCCTCTAGTCACTGCTGGACACCAAGATCACCAAATCCACGGCCTTCCACCCCCAGAAAGATGGCCAAACATAGGTCGTAAATTGAATGATTATGCATATCCTTCCCATGTATAATTCAAAGCACCCTTGCACATGGGATGAGATCCTTTCCTATGTCCAACATAGCTACAACTAAGCCCTACATAGCTCAACCGACCACAACCCCTTTCAAGCAACAAAGTTTGGTTGCACTTGCAGAAAGAACGCTTTACAGGACCCCATCGGAAGCTTCACCCACTCTATTATGGGTCGTACACCATCACCAAGGTCATGGGGGATAATTATTTTGAGCTCAACATTCCTCCTTTCCTTGGCCTGCACCCAGTGTTCAATGTGGATCTCCTTCGTGCTTATTTCCCACCATTATTGGACACCTCAGAAGTAGCAGAACAACTGACACCAATAAAGCTCAACCCCAACTGCATACAACAGGCATCCAATGATTATCTTTTGGACACACATATCAAGGTCACTCAAAAAAAAAGGATCCCGCTTTATCGAGTTGTCAAAGCAGGGTAGCTCCTGCACCAAGGCAAGTGGCTCACCCGGGGCCAAATTCAGCAGAAATTTCCTTATCTTCTAGGATAACTCAACGCAATGGATACAATTTCTCCCTAAGGAGGTAGGATTGATCTAGGTGGATATTGGTGGCCACCCACCTTTTGCAACTGGCTCAAAACAGGTTTCTGGCAATTTTAGTAATTTACTATTTTTAGCAGTTTTTCACTTCCTAAGCCGTTTTGAGGCTCTAAACGATGTTTTTTGGGAAAACAGGTTGAAATATGCAAACTCCTTATATATTTCCCAAAAAATGAATCTCCTCAATGATACCTTTCCAATGGGCTATCATACGCCTAAATTAGAGATCGTATGCAAAAGTTACAACCCCGAGAAGTTGATGTGCTAACTTACCCAAATGGGGCCCACATGACTTTTGGAGTTCATCTCCTAGGGTTAGATTTTTGGATGTCTAGGGTTTTTGGCATTCATTTTTATTGTAAAAATGACTTTAGAGCCTCATTGTAATCATCTTCTTGTGAATGAGCGCATCTGTCACATCTCTTCTCAGAGATAAGCTGCCACCATTCCAGCAAGCTTGTTTCTGCTGCATTTTACAGTTTCATCTTATTTCCTGATTGAGTAAAAAACCAGTTTTATTGTATCTTTGTTCTTTTTTGTTAAGCAACTTTTAATAATCCGTAGTCATTTATTTATGCTAATACAATCCAGATCAAATACCATGGGACTGATCCATTCAAATTCCTTTATTAGTTTTATGATGCCAACTTCCAACATTCGGTCCATTTCTACTTTCACTTTCTTCTTATACATTGGATTCAGCTTGTAAGGTCTCTGTCTGACAGGTCTAGCTTATGGTTTTAGGGGTATCTTCATCTCATCTAAATCACCTTCTATTCCTTTCATATATGTAAAGGTTGTTGGAAACAGGTCACCATATTCGCGTAGTAACTCTTTTATCCTTTCTAATGTTTGCTCATCCCAGTAGTCTCCAATACTTTCCATTTTAGGATTGTATTATGTCCCAATGTTGACTTTATTAACCTTGATTAGTGTATAAAATGCCTCTGTATCCATACATGGACCTTCCACCTCTCTTTCTTCTTCAATCTCTGTGATCTGAATGTTGCGCAGATCATCTTCATTTGGTGCTTCCTCTTCGACATGATAACATGAGAGTAACTCTTTGACTATATGTTTGTTCTGTTGTTGATATTATGTTATAATTTTGACCTCTGGTTCATCAAAAAATATCACTTCCCTTATCATCTTCAGGGATGAATCAATGTTGGGGTTCTCATGCTCAAATGAGAAGGTTACTACAAAATTCTGTAATAGTAATTTCCATTCTGTAGTGCCCCTGCGCATCTCCTGGTCTATGTACCAGTTCCCTCAGATCCCTTCCAATGTATGAACGAAGTGATGAGACCATTCCTCTGATGGTTTCATCCTCCATTGTGTTCTTCATTTCTATAGGTGCTCAACTGGTGTTCCTTTCCCATCATACTTATGTACCGTAGTTCTCCCATGTGTTATTCCAAATCTAATGCGCAACAGTCGTCGTTTACACTGATACCAGTCCTAAATTGTTTATTTCTGTGCACCCCACCATCTTGCAGGTGTTTCCTTGAGTGAAATATCAATGGCTAATAACCTCTTATTTTCCAACACTTCCTCCTCATATTTTGTCAAGAATTCCTCTAGGTTGTTCAACCCATGAAAATTGGGAGGTTCCCTTATATTTGTACCAACCCATCGTACTGCACAGTCTATTCTTCCACACCTCCTTGTGGAGACTTCATGTAGTCTCTGCTGCCAATTCCCAAAAATTGTATCTAAGTATGAAGCACATGATGTAATGTTTTTCCAGCTAAGTACCCCATATGTAGTTGGGTTGACATAATATTCTTCTCGCACAGTCGTTCTGTATAACTGATTTATTCCTTCCAAATCCAAACAGGTCATCTCTACAAACCTTTCTCCTTTTGAAGGATCCAATGGTTCAATAAATTTATATTTGATTGATTCAAAATTCATTTTCCTTGTCTTTGGGTTGATCACATCCTGGTTATCAAATCCCCAATCCAATCCAAGTAATTTTGGGTAAGGTGTTGTGCCATCTATTATCTTTGTCACTTCAAAATCTGCCAGAGTGTGCACTCCATCCAAATCTACTGTCACACCTTTAAGCCTTCCAATTGGTAACACTCTATGTTGATTTGCTAGTTTCAACTGGACAGGTGAATGGCCTAATGTGGGTTCCCCCATACATTTCCATGTATTCTTGGGAAAGACATTTACTTCAAAGCCTAAATCTAGTATGATATCTCCCATGTTGAAGACCTCAATGTTGGCATTTATCCTAAATTATATGTTTTTCCTTCTTCTTGTATGGAGATGATTGATTGTTTTCTTCTCTAACTTCCCCTCTACCTTTGTGTTACATCTTTCTAGCAGATTCTTTAATACCTTAATAGATGATGGATCATTCAATAACTTAACACATGATTACAAAAAAGTCTCGGTGGTAATTACTTGCTCTAAAGGTTGCCCTTTACTAGTGTGATCCGTTGAATATTGCATCTCGTACATTGGTGGGTCCTGAGTTTGTTGCACAACTGATGTATACATAATTTTATCCTTAAGAAGCTCTTATCTGGCCTCCTTAAATGTTTACTTTTCTTTCAGCACGTCAAATTTTTTATGTGGCTCAGTATTCTTCTTGACCCATTGGTGTTGAGATGGATCTTTTTTTGTTGCATTCGCTCCTGTCTTGGCTCCTCCTCGAGTAAATATATTGATATTTTTTCCATCACTCCTAGATCCTAGAGAAATCCACTGGACATTCTGGTTGTTCTGGTTCATTTTTTCTTGAATCTTTCCCAAGAGTGTTGGGCAGTCTTCTGTATCATGGTCTGTATCATGGTCTGAAAATACATACATGTTGTAGGTGGAAGTGGACAATCCCTTGCATAATTTCCTGGTTGTTGGCAATTATGGCATGCTACTAGATCTCTACCTCACCCAAATCCTCCTCTACCTCATCCTCCACCTCTGTATCCACCTCGATCTCCTCATGGTGTGTTGTATTGGTGTACCCAGTTATACTGCACAGGGTTATATTGTGGTTTCACATTGTTGTACTACGGCTATGTTGGCTTGAATGATGGTGGAACCTGGTTGAACTGAGGTGCATATTTCCCTGTCATCATATCTACTTGCACCCTATAAGTGTCTGAAGTTCTTTCTCTCACCAATTCCAATGTTCTACAGTCCTTATCATCATGACCTATCGATTTGCAAAAATTGCAATATGAACTTTTTGGTTCCGTCTTATACTTTAGCATCATTGGACAATGATATGGATCATTCCCATGCATCTTACAAATCTCACACCATGATCCTCCTATTGGAAAGGGGTTTGGCACCCATGCTTCCAAGTACTATGCAAAAGTTGGACATGTGTTCTTATGATGTCCTTTTGTCCCGCATAGCATACACCAAACAAGTTCTCTTTTCTCTTTTTCATTATTCTGGTTCAGTTGAAATGTCAGATTCTTCATATCCTCCTTCATCTCCTCTATTGTTGGATCTGTCTGTTGATATTGGTTTTCTTCCAATTGTAGGGATTCTTGCAGGGCCTTTGCTTGATTTTGGAATGTTTATTGTCTCAAAGGATACTTCAAGTGTGGTAACAATGAGTTCACAAATAAGTTCCTATGTTGCATGTCAGTAATTGAATATTTCAACTTACCGTTCAGAAGTTTGAACCTTTGATCAATCTCCTAAACAGACTCACCTTTTTTCTTCCTGATTTCAATTATTTGATTCATGTATTGGTCTTCTAATCTTGGATTCTTAAACTTGTTTACCAGTAGTTTTTTCACGTCTGCGATAGTCTTTGGTACTCCTTGTGGACTGTTTACATCCACTCTCATGTACCAGTCTACCGGGTGGTCTCTTAGTGTGATAGATAATTGCACAAACTTTGTATCCTCTTCTGTGATCTTATTTTCTTCCCATATCTTCTCACAGATGAATAAATGATTTTCACAGTCCTCTGATGCCTCTCCCTGAAATTCTAGTAATTTGATTGTGGGATCTTGTCCTGCCATTTTGAGCTGTGTCGAACTACTACTTCTACACATTGTAGATAATTAAATGTTACTTCATGAACTTGCTCCCCCAGTTGATTATCCTTGATTGGACCCTTGTCCTGTTGCTCCTATTTCACTAAAATGTGGTTTTCTAAACATTGGTGTTCTCTCAGGTGTATTAGTTGCATATGGGGTTGTAGGTTCCACACTGACGGTGATCTGGACTGGAGTTCTGCCTTGTGTTCCTGACCCTGGACCTCTTTTTTTCCTTTCATATGTTGCGCGTAGGATTTCCTAAATATTCTCTACAAACAGGATATCCTCTACCTCTTCTTCATCGCTCGCCAATACCTCTCTGTCGGCTATGGCCCTCTTCTTGTTATTCATATTATATTGGTAGGGTCTTTCACTGTGCGTCTTTCTAGATTTTTCCATTATCTACTTTGTATGTTCCTCTTCCATTATGATTGGGTTCATGGCATCCTTCTTCTTCCCCTCATCGCTCTCCTTATCCATATCTCAACCTCCTATCATTGCTTGCCCCCTTCTCCCATGTGTGGAGGGAAGTTTAGCTATTTGATTCCATGGTCATCACACCTTTTTCACACAATAAAATATTGATTGAAGTATACAATGATCTGATGTACCTACCTCTAGGTCCCTTCAGAAACTCATGCTCTGTAGCAATGTAGGACTTCGCAACATCTACTACAAATTTGGTGATAAACCCTGCAACAATATTGTCTAACTAGAAATCTATTGCGCACGTGAATTTGTTATTAACTTGTTGTAACTTCACAATATCCATAGGATGCCACTCTAGTTGTCTGATCCAATTTTTAGGGTGGTTTTCCTTCAACCTCAATAACCACTCCTGCAAAAGATGTGGGAAATCACATAAAAATACCTCATGCAAGTCGCTAAACACGTATTTGTTGAGATACTTGCGTGGTGTTAACTTACGATTTATGTTGTCCTTGTACACAAACTCAAATTCCTTTGTCCTTGTACACAAACTCGAGTTCATTTATCCTTCTACATAAACTCAAGTTTCAATCTCTGCCTTCGTTGGATTCCATGGCCTGAACATTCCCTTTTATGCTTCCATTCTCCATGCTTTTGTTCCACAGATCACGTCCACTCAATTCTGTGTAGTTCCAGCCGATAACGAAACCATTTGTTGGTTACTTGGGATGACCCAGGTTCTGATATCAAATAGGTTTCCAACAAAACCCTTAAAACTATTGGCCCTCTTGGTAAACTAGAAGGCAACGCTGTTCATAGAGTGCACAACATAGTCTCACCCGAGATAGCTTTATGGGGGACTGTAATACTCAGTTGTTTGCAGTCTAGGAATGAGTGGGGATGGTGCTTAGATCCTTTTCCTTATACATAATCATCATTAATAAATCATCTAATTCTATGATTAATTCATCTTTAAACATATGCATGCATGTTGTTATAACTAGATTTAACCATTCATTCTTGAGCTAATGATTAACAGAACAATAAAACATTCATTAAAAATCACATAGAACACAATATTTTACAGTGGTTCACACCATCCTAGAGATACATCCACAAATATATGGCTTCTATGATATTTTATTTATTCTTTTGATCCAGATGGATTTTGGTGGCCTCCCACATATTCCAACCAGCTCATTTTGGCAGTTTTCTAGTTTTGCATTTTTTTTCCTAGTTTTCGGGTTCCGACTTCTGGGGTCGTTTTGAGGCCCTAAATAGTGTTTTTAAGGCTTGCCATAGTCAAATAGAATACAAAGATGGAGTCTCATGGAAACATGTGTATTCCTTGGATAGATCTTTCCAATGGGATATTGTGCGCATAAAATGGAGATCGTATGCAAAAGTTACAACCCTGGGAAGTTGATTACTAACTTACCCAAATGGGGCTCACCTGATTTTTGGCGCTTCATCTCCTAGGGTTAGGTTTGTGGATGTCTAGGGTTTTTGACATTCCTGTTGATTGTAAAAAGGTCGTGAGAGCCTCATTGTAATCATCTTCTTGCAAATGAGCTCAACTGTCACACCTCTTCTTAGAGAGAAGCCGCCACCATTCTAGCAAGCTTGTTTTCCACTGCATTTCACAGTTTCAACTTATCTCCTTATTGAATAGAAACCAGTTTTACCTAATATATGGTATTTTGTGTTAAGCATATTTTGATAATAATTTGTGTTCATTTCATTCTACTCATAAAATATGGATCAGTGGTATCAGAGCGGTCTGCTCCTTGTCGTTCTTAATGCATGTCCCCAACGAGATCAGGGTACAAAGAATTGGGTATTGATCTTTTTTCTCTTGAGGACAAAATCTCTCGCACACCCAAGTGACCTCTCATGGCGGGAGAAAATAAATATGATGCAAAAGGAAATCCCTTCAAAATGTTGCTTGAGGAAACCCTCATGCAACAGAGGAACAAAAATGATGGATAGTTTTGTGCAAATCCTTCGGCGGCTACCAATAGGCGATGCATCTTCCTCAAATGGAGGCACCACCCCCTTCAAGGTACAAATAAACTTTGATATTCCAATATTTGAAGGTCAGATAGATGCAGATGTTGTAGAAAAATGGTTTAACCTGCTAGAAGGGTATTTCTCTATCCATAACTTCTCGAATAGAGAAAATATTACTTTTGCGCTCCTCAAAGATGTTCCCCATGTAAAAGATTGGTAGGAAAATCTATGTGGGCTGAAGGAAATAGAGGAACCCTCATTATTTATAGTCGCAGTCACCTAGGAGTCCTTCAAGGATGATATTAAGGAAAAATACTACCATGTTGGAAGATGTGATGACATGTACACAAAATGGACTACACTGCGGTAGGAAAGATACCAAGCAGTGCCCAAGTTCACAAATATCTTTCATACCTTGCGCACCAAGCTAGGTATCAAAGATTCTGAGTGACAGATGGTGCTCAAGTATCGTGATGGTCTGCATAGATACATCTAGGCCTAAATGGAGATTTTGTACATCTCATCCTTGGGCGCTGCCTACCGATATGTCATCAAAATATAGCAGAAGCTCAAATGAAATACACGGCAATTTGGGCTTTGGAACCCCTCATATAAAAATCCAGGAAAGGGCGGCCCCATCCCACAGAACAAAGAACAGAGAAAAGACAGACTGCCTCAGAACAACCAATCTAGGCCGTAAGCAAAGAAGGACATTGGAAATACAAAGAAATATACCAGGAAGTGATGCGACTTCCATAAGAGCCCCTGGCATAACACCGTTGATTGCCTCTAAAATAATCCACCAGTGGCTAAGGTTAAAGCCTCTAAATCATATGCACATTTTGACTCTTATTCAGAACTAGAAAGGGGGAGACAGATCATTGATGCAGAACCTAGTGCTACCATTTCTACCACCAAGCTCCAACCCAGTGAACCAGATGAACCAGAGGAAGGCGGACGCCTTTTTCATTCATAGATGTGGGTGAAGGGCACCCCACTGCACTTCATCATTGATAGTAGTAGACAGAATAACCTCATCTTAGTAGAGGTTATGAAATGACTTGTCCTGCCAAAAATACCACACCCATATCCCTACACCATTGGATGGCTCCGCCAACGAAACGACATCCGCGTCAGCCAACAATGTCACCTGTTATACGGCATCAATCCCTTCAAAGATGAGGTATTTTGTGATTTTAACCCTCTCAAAGTTTGTAATGTTCTTTTGGGCCATTCATATTTATGGAAACACCATGTTGTATATGATTTTATGCCTCGCAGTGTTATTATTACTTTGAACAAGAAATTGTACAGGATACCTGAGGCAGACCCACCTAGTGTTATTTCCTTGATCTCTTCCAAGTAATGCAGTTGTCGCTAATTTTCATCTTCAAGATGGGATGCTATGTCGTTTGGGCCATATTTTCATTCCATCAAGTGAGCAAGAGAAGCTAATAAGGGAAGCCCACTACACTCAGGTGGAAGGACACTTCGGTGTTGAAAACACAGTGGCAATGTTCGAGAAACATTTCTACTAGCTAAAACTTTGACAGTAGGTCAGCAAGTATATCAATTCTTTCATTGACTGCACTATTGTCAAACTGATCACTAAGAAACAGGACATGTACACCCCTCTGCCTACTCCTGACAGGCCATGGGAATCCATCTCAATGGAATACATGTCGAGCCTTCCGTCCACCAAGGGGGGAAATGACTGTGTTTTTGTGGTTGTTGATCACTTTTATAAGATGGTGATTCTGACTGCCTGCAAGAAGAGCATCACAGCAGAGGCCACTTCCAGGATCTTCTTTGAATGAGTTTGGGTACATTTTGGAATCCCACAAACCATTGTCTTTTATTGAGATAGTCGATTTCTTATCACATTCTGGTCGAGCCTCTAGTCACCATTGGACACCAAGCTCACCAAATCCATGGCCTTCCACCCCCAGAAAGATGGCCAAACTGAGGTCGTAAATTGAATTATCGTGCATATACTGCACATGTATAATTCCAAGCACCCTCGCACATGGGATGAGAGTCTTGCCTATGTCCATAATAGCTACAATCGATCCCTGCATATCTCAACTCGCCACAACCCCTTTCAGGTGGGGTTGGGATTCCAACCATTGGGTCCCATAGATGTTGCACTACCCCTTGCGGTCACCTCAACTGACTCATCTCCTGCTCCAACTGAAGCTGACAAAGCCACCCATTTCATTGAGTGGATCCATCACATCCTCCAATAGGTTTAGGATATCCTACAAAATTCCAATGACAAGTACAAGCAATGCCATGATCAACAGCGGGTGCCACATAAGTTTCACATGGGAGAAAAAATTTGGTTGCACTTGCAGAAAGACTTCCTTATAGGAACTCATCAGAAGATTTTCCCACTCCATTATGGGCCATACACCATCACCAAGGTTGTGGGTGATAATTCTTTTGAGCTCAGCATTCCTCCTTTCCTTGGCATGCACCTAGTGTTCAACGTGGATCTCCTTCGACCTTATTTCCAACCATTATTGGACACCTCATAGATAAAAAAACAACTGACACCAAGAGATATCAACCCTAATTGCATACAATAGGAATCCAGTTATCATATTGTGGACAAATAGGTCAAGGGCACTCACCACTAAAGGATCCAGATTTATCAGGCTGTCAAAGCAGGGCAGCTCCTGCACCAAGGCAAGTGGCTCACCTAGGGAGATATTCAGCAGAAATTTCATCATCTAGTGGGGGCACTCAACGTAATGGATACCATTGATTCATAAGGGGGGAGGATTGATCTATATGGATTTAAATGGCCTCCCACATATTCCAACTAGAACATTTTTGCATTTTTCCAGTTTGGCAGTTTTTTTCCTAATTTTCGGGTCCCTACCTTTCGGGGTTGTTTTGAGGCCCTAAAAAACGTTTTTAGGGCTCACCATAGTCAAACTGTGGACAAAGTTACAATCTAATGGAAACATGTGTATTCCTTGGATAGACCTTTCCAACGGGCTATCATGTGCCTAAAATTAAGATCGTATGCAAAATTTACGACACCGGAAAGTTGATGTACTAATTTACCCAAACGGGGCCAACATGAATTTTGGTGCTTCATCTCCTAGGGTTAGGTTTTTGGATGTTTAGGGTTTTTGACATTCCTTTTGATTGTAAAAATTCCTTGAGAGCCTCATTGTAATCATCTTCTTGCAAATGAGCACAGTCGTCACATCTCTTCTTAGAGATAATCGCCACCATTCTAGCAAGCTTGTTTTCCGCTACATTTTACAGTTTCAACTTATTTTCTTATTGAATAGAAATCAATTTTACTGTATATCTATTAGTTTGTGTTAAGAATATTTTGATAATAATATGTATTCATTCTGTTCTTCTAATAAAATCCATATTAGAGGTATCAGAGCGATCTGCTCCTTGTCGTTCTTAATGCATGTCCCCAATTAGGTCAGGGTACAAAGAATTACATCTTGAGCTTGTTTCTCTTGAGGAAAAAAGCTCTCGCACACCCAAGTGAACTCTCATGGCGGGAGAAAATAAATATGATGGGACAAGATATCCCTTCAAAATGTTTCTCGAGGAATCCCTCATGCAATAGAGGAACAAGAAGATGGATAGTTTTGCACAAATCCTTCGACGACTACCAACAGGCGACACATCTTCCTCAAACGAAGGTGCCACCCCCTTCAAGGTACAAATCAACTTCAATATTCCTATATTTGAAGGTCATATAGATGCAAACATTGTAGTCAAATGGTTGAATTTTCTAGAAGGGTATTTCTATGTCCATAACTTCTCTACTAGAGAAAAGATTACTTGTGCACTCCTCAAAGTCGTTCCCCATGTCAAAGATTGGCGGGAAACTTTCTATGAGTAGAAGGAAATAGAGGAACTCTCATTATTTACAGTCACGTTCACATGGGATTCCTTCAGGGATGCTATTAAGGAACAATACTACCTTGTTGGAAGTTATGATGACATGTACACAAAATGGACCACGCTGTGGTAGGAAAGAGACCAAATAGTGCCCGAGTTCACAAATATATTCCATACCTTGTGAACCAAGATGGGTATCAAATATTATGAGCGAAATCTGGTGCTCAAGTATCGTGGAGTTTTGCATAGATACATCCAGGCTGAAATGGAGTTTCTGGGCATATCATCCTTGGGTGCGGCCTACCGATATGTCGTCAAAGTCAAGTAAAATTTCAAACAAAAGACGCGACAATTGGGGCCTAGGAACCCCTCACAGAAAAATCTAGGAAAGGGCGGCCCCAACCCACATAAAAAATGACAAAGAAAATATGGACCACCTCCAGACAACCATTCTAGGCTACAAGCAAACAAGGACACCAGAAAGACAAAGAAAGATACCGAGAAGTGGTGCAACATCCATAAGAGCCACTGGCATAACATTTTTGATTTCCGCTCAAAGAATCCATTGGTGGCTGAGATGAAAGCCTTTGAATCAGATGTGGGTTCTAACTCTGATTCAGAACCAGAAAGGGGAAGATGGATCATTGACGTATAACCCAGTTCTACCATTGCTACCACCAAGCTCCAGCCCGGTGAACCAGATGAGCTAGAGGAAGGCGAGTGCCTTTTTCATTCATAGATGTGGGTGAAGGGAACCCCACTACACTTCATCGTTGATAGTGGTAGCCAGAAGAACCTCATCTCAGAAGAGGTTATCAAGCGACTTGCCCTGTCGACAATGCTACACCCGCAACCCTACACCATCGGATGGCTCTGCCAAGGAAGCAACATTTGCATCAGCCAACAATGTTGCTTGTTGTATGGCATCAAGTCCTTCAAAGATGAGGTCTTGTGTGATGTTTCCCCTCTCAAAGTTTGTAATTTCCTTTTGGGTCAACCATATTTATGGAAATTCCATATTGTATATGAGTCTAGGCCTCGCAGTGTTATTATTACTTTGAAGAAGAATTTGTATAGGATACCCAAGGCAGTCCCACCTAGTGATATTTCATTGATCTCTAGCAAGCAATGCAAGAAGGTCATATCTCATAAGGGGAAGTTTTTCTTCTTCGTGATTCGCTCTCAGAAGGAGCGAAATATTGTAGCCACATCCAGGGTCTTTGCGGTTGACCTCTCCACACAGCATAAGCAAGTGGATAAGGTCATGCAAGAATACTCGGATATCTTCTCCTCACCTATCTGGGTACCTCTACACTATCAGGTCAAGAACCCCATTGATCTGACCCCCGGTGCACTGCTTCCCAATGGGCTAGTCTACCATCGCTCTCTGTTAGAGAATGAGAAGATAAAGCAGTAGATCCAAGAAATGCTCCAGAAGGGGCACATATGTCCCATCTCATCACCTTGCGAGAGCCCAATCATGCTGGTACAGAAGAAATATGGAACTTGGCGACTCTACATTGATTACTGGGCACTGAATAAAATCATAGTAAAAAACTGGTACCTGATTCCCAGAATCAACGACCTCCTTGATCAGCTCACGAGGGCCAAATACTACAGTAATATTGATCTGAAGTCTGGCTACCACTAGATCCCAATAGAACAAACAGATGTATGGAAAACTACCTTGAAGTCAAAGGAATGTCTTTTTGAATGGTTGTTCATACCCTTTGGTTTGACAAATGCTCCAGCCACTTTCATGAGGATGGAGGACGATATCCTGTGACCATTCACCAATAATTTTGTAGTGGTGTATCTAGATGACATTCTCATTTACAACAAGACTTGGGAAGAACATTTGCAGCATATTCGACATGTTCTCCACACCCTGCGGAAACACAAGCTATATGCCAACTTGGAAAAATGATCCTTCGGCATGGACAAGGTCCATTACCTAGGCTACATTGTTCATCAGCATGGTGTACATGTGGATCCAGCTAAGATCCAAGTCATTAGTGACTGGATATCCCCAACCACACTCACTAAGCTTCGGAGCTTCTTGGGTCTTGCCAATTTCTACCACAGGTTCATGTTGGGATTCTCCCACATTGCATGGGCCCTCATCCTAGTAACCAGTGGTGGTGGTAAGGTGAAATTTGGGTGGGGCCAGTCCCAACAACAAGCATTCGATGATTTGAAGCAACGCTTGTGCTCATCCCTAGTACTTTCATTACCGGGCTTGCAACAGCCCTTTAAGATCACGACAGGTAATTCAGACTATGTTTTGGGCATCGTTCTCACTCAGCACAGCCACCCCGTGGCCTGTCATAGTGAAACACTATCTGATGTTGTCTGTAAGTACCCTACTTATAACAAAGAAATGTAATCCATTGTACAAGCATGCCACCAATAGAGACATTACATTCTTGGGAATGAGGCAGTCATCCACACTGATCATAAGCCACTGTAATTCATGCAGACACAAGGAAACTTGTAGAATGACTGCCATCAGAACTGGTCCACATACATGCAGCAATTCCACCTCAACATCAAGTATAAAATAGGAAGCACCAATCGCATCATTGATTTCCCTAGTAGACCTCAAGTCATGGAACTCACCACAATGCTAGACTCTTGTGGCCATGAGACCTCTGGATGCCCCCAACTCTATGAGATAGACCTAGAATTCGCCACCACCTACCAAATGTTGGGCGCAAACACAGTTGTCACTAATTTCCATCTTCAAGATGGGTTTCTATGTCATCTAGCAAATATTTGCATTCTATCAAGCGAGCAAGTGAAGCTAATCTAGGAAGCCCACTATAGTCAGGTGTCAGGACAATTCAGCATCTAAAAGATAGTGGAAATGTTGCAGAAACATTTCTACTAACCGAAATTTCGACAGGAGGTCAGCAAGTATATCAGGTCCTTCACTGCCTACATTATTTCCAAACCAACCACTAAGAAACAGGGCCTGTACACCCCTATTCCTACTCTTGAAATGCCATGGGAATCCATATCAATGGACTACATGTCGGGCCTCCCATCCACCAAGTGGGGAAATGACTGTTTTTTTGTAGTTGTTGATCACTTTTCTAAGATGGAGATTCAGTCTACCCGCAAGAAGAGCATCACCGGAGAGGTCACTACCAAGCTCTTCTTTGAACGAGTCTAGGTACATTTTGGAATCCCACAAACCATTGTCTAATATCAGGACAGTCGATTTCTTAGCACATTCTGGTCAATCCTCTAGTCACTACTGGACACCAAGCTCACCAAATCCATGGCCTTCCACCCCCAAACAGATGGCCAAACCGAGGTCATAAATCAAATGATCGTGCATATCCTGTGCATGTATAAATCCAAGCACCCTCGCACATGGGATAAGAGTCTTCCCCATGTCCAACATAACTGTAATCGAGCCCTAGATAACTCAACTGGTCATAGCCCCTTTCAGGTGGGGTTGGGATTCCAACCATTCAGTCCCATAGATGTTGCACTACCCCTTATGGTCACCTTGACTGACTCATCTCTTGCTCAAACTGAAGTTGACAAAGCCACCCAGTTCATTGAGTGGATCCAGCGCATCCACCAATAGGTTCTGGATATCCTACAGAAGTCCAATTACAAGTACAAGCAGTGCCATTATCAACACTGCCACATAAGTTTCAGATGGGCAACGAAGTTTGGTTGCACTTGCAGAAAGAACGCCTTATAGGAATACATCGAAAGCTTCTCCCACTCTATTATGGGTCGTACACCATCACCAAGGATGTGGGTGATAATGATTTTGAGCTCAACATTCCTCCTCTCCTTTTCCTGCACCCAGTGTTCAACATGGATCTCCTTAGACCTTATTTCCCACCATTATTGGACACCTCAGAGATAGAAAAATAGTCGACACCAATAGATCTCAACCCTGACTGCATATAATAGAAATCCAGTGATTGGATTGTTGACAAACAAGTCAAGGGAACTCTCCAACAAAGGATCTAGCTTTATCAAGTTGTCAAAGAAGGGAAGCTCCTCCACCAAGGCAAGTAGCTCACCTGGGGCCAAATTCAACAGAAATCTCCTCATCTAATTGGGGAACTCAATGAAAAGGAGACTATTTCTTCCTAAGGGGGGAGGATTGATCCATATGTATTTCAGTGGCCTCCCGCCTATTACAACTAGCTCATTTTGGGAGTTTTCCATTTTGGCAGTTTTTTTCCTAGTTTTCGGGTCCCTGACTTTCAGGGTCGTTTTGAGGCTCTAAATAGTGTTTTTAGGACTCTCCATAGTCAAACTATGAATTGAGTTAGAGTCTCATGAAAACATGTGTATTCCTCGGATAGACCTTTCCAACAGGCTATCGTGCACCTAAAACGAAAATCGTATGCAAAAGTTACGACCCCAGAAGTTGATGTACTAACTTACCCAAATGGGGCCCACATGAATTTTGGTGCTTCATCTCCTAGGGTTATGTTTTTGGATGTCTATGGTTTTTGACATTCCTATTGATTGTAACAATTCCTTGAGATCCTCATTGTAATCATCTTCTTGCGAATGAGCATAGCAGTCACATCTCTTCTCAGAGATAAGCCGCCACCATTCTAGCAAGCTTGTTTTCCGCTGCATTTTAGAGTTTCAGCTTATTTCCTTATTGAATATAAACTAGTTTTACTGTATATCTGTTATTATGTACTGTTAAGCATACTTCGGTAATAATCTGTATTCATTTCATTATGGTCATAAAATTTGGATCATCTGCTAGGGGTAAACCACAACAGACAAAAATGATTGTAGAAATCAACTCTATTCTCAAGTATGCTATATAAATGAATATGCTAGAAGGACAAGATAAAAGGCCTACCTCGTCTAGAAATTCGATGAAGTCCACCGTTGATCACTTGACCCAAAGAAATAAACCTGCAACTATTCCTCAACAACCAAGCAAAGAAAGCATATGGTGATAATATACGATGTTAGCATATTCAATAGCATAATCCATTAATAAACATGACAAATATGCCCATGGAATAATAATTCAAATATTTGCAAGATATCAATTGGATGGGAAAATAGTATTTCTATTAATATATGATTAGCATAACTGAAAATGTTATATACTTCTATGTCGGAATGGTTCAGAACCGAGAAACTAAGTTCCTTCCAGCTAAGCCTCCACCACTTCAGTCCTCCACCAAAGGAAAGATCATAGAAGAGAGACAATGAAGTTCTCAATCAATAAGGGAAGATCTTGGGGGCTGAACATTGTCTTCAGACTTAAAGGACAAAGGGATGTCGACTCAATATGAAGTAAATAATTTCTCCAGAGTAACTTTGCTCTCAAAGTTGATTTTTTCTCCTCTTTTCCATAGCTCAGAATTGGCCCATTTATAGCCTTCAAGTGGAACTGAAAGGCCGAGTTGAAACGTTTCCATTATATGGAAGGCCAAGGATCATAGATCCCCTATCGTGACATGGAAACCTGACACCATTTTTCATTTTTGGGCACAAATCCTGATGTACATGGGTTGTAGTGGTGCAACTTACTTATACGCATGTTGTATAGTAGGCAAGGTGCATACATGTGGAAAAAATATATTTTTTAGCTCTAGGATTTGCAAAAAGGGATGAAAAGTCTGCATAGGGAAATGAAAAAATGCCTTATGTGAAAGATTGCATAGGGTGAGGAAAATATTGCTATAACAGATGCCCCCTAATGTGTGAGGTCAAAGGAGTATCTGTGATGGACGAAATACATTATAAAAACCTAGAAATGGAGTGATGGAGAACCAACTGGAAGGACTAGTTGCTCATTACATTCTACACTGACTTTGCATACATGGTTGCCAATAGAATTACATTGCAGATCCATGTGAAAATATACCAAACAACTGTCTATGGCCATGAATAAGCAAATACAAATGCGGTTACATGCCAACGATTATCACAATCACAAACAAGGCCCAATAGAGCCAATCTCAAAATCAATCTGAAGATATCTGTATACAATGGAGTACAATCTGATCTCTCGTGATCACTGAAGTCATATAGGTACTGGTCCAATGAAAAGGAAGCAACAGCTCAGGAAAGATGCAGCCACATACTGATGTCTTCAATTCTTTTACACAATCCACTAAAGGTGCAAGTCTACATCATGTGAATAAAGGAGTTGAGGTCGAACAAAATGAGACATCGTTTGATTACCGGTCATTGAGGTATATCATTAGCAAACACAAGACGACCTACCGATAATGAAAGTAGGTATCAAGGCACCGAGTACATTCTTACAAGTGTGAATAGAGGAGTTGGGGTCGAACACTTGAAGCATCCATCGATCAGGAGACATTGATGTATTCCCAACTTTCGATGGCAAGAGAATCTGCCACTAATGACTGCAAGCCTCAAGGTACTCATAAGAATCTAGGTCCCGTTTCCAGAATAGATAATCTGAATTCGATGGAAGGAGACCCATTGAAAGGAGAGAATTAAGGCATCTCTCATCATTTAGTATAAGGTACAAAGAAGGAGCTTCATGATTATGGAGGAAACCGAACAAAGAACATGTTCACGAACCAACAACCCTGTGCGTCTTTCGCATGAGCCAAGTGCAAGTGGTACATGGAAAAGGCCCTCTCAATAGCAGCCAATGAGTTAAATTGTTGACAAAGGTGAGGAAACCATCAATAAGTCTAATGGCATCCAAGACACTGCACGAATCCCAATGTGTGAATAGATGTCTTGTCATCGAACATAAGGGAAACCACCCAGTCAATGACCAATGATGAAATGTCAACTGTTGGGTTCAAGGTTACCTACCAATGATGAAAGTAGGGCCAGGGTGTGTGGTAAGATTACAGTATCATGTGACTCTGAGACAAACTGAGGGTATGGTTGGCATGCAAAGTCAAGATTTCTAAGAAATGGACAACACAGGTTGAGAGACTTCCTTTGAACAAGAGCATGAGACGTATGGAAGACTCCGGTATCATAGACTCAATGATGAAACTGTGAGATGTAGGAGGCATCAATAGGGACTGGAAGAGTAACTGGTCGGTAGAGAAGACTTTGTAATGAACTTAGCTTCCTAAGGCCATGCTAAACCAAAAATTATGATGACAAATGGACTCAATAACTTTGTGATCTGTTCAAAGGTGACACGACTGCTACCAATATAAGATAATACTCCCTTCCCGCCCATCTTTTTTTTTTTTCATAGATAAATGAATTCTATGATACAGAGGAGGAAACGAGTGTCGCAAGTAAGCAAAACTAATTCCAGCAATGGAACATACCTATGCTCAATGCAAGGAGATGCATGCGGGAGATGGACACTCAAGGGAATGTTCCCTCCTAGGTATAAGGTGTCAAATTTCGAAGGATATAAAGGAGGCTCTACTTGGTTGAGGATGCAAAACTACTGAGGCAAACGATTTATAACACAAAGCAAGAACCGTCTATAGGCTCAATACTGTAAGCAAGGGAATGAGATGCAATCACAACTTAAAACCAAAAAATGTCCTTTTTCATGACATTTAGTCTACTTGGTGTGAAAAATGGATAAACTTGTGCCAAATAGACGTCCTTTCAAATCCAATTTATGAGTGTGAAAGAGACAAGTTCACTCGGCAATATTTTCTCTTTTTGAAGACGAGTTGGAAAAGAGCTTAAATTAAACTCAGTTGGGAGTCCTCTAGGTATAAGGCAACATGTTTATGAGTGATAAATGAGGCTCAACATAAAGTCATGTATTAACTATAAGGGACTCTCGGTCCTATGGAAAACATTTCTGCATGGGCACCAAATGAAGCAGAGGATCTAACTAGGGCACCCATGTTTGGTAAGTCTCTACCACTTGATGACGACACGTCTTATAAAAGATGGAGGGTTTTGTGTCGCAACAAATGGGTTCATACCTAAGGCATAAAAGTGACAGTTATAGGACAATGAAAAAAATACATGATGGAATGGATACCTATCCTATATGTTGGGTAGTGAAAATGCCTTCCCGTGGTTACAAATGGTCAACATAACATTGAAATCCGTAAGAATCCCTAGTGAAAACTACAAAAACCAGCTCAATCCACTACTGTATTAGTCCATTAGGCGAAAAAATGACTCAAAAATATAGAAAATGGGTAAAAGCTGCTATAAATTGTAAGAAAACCAAAAATTACTATGTCATTTTCAATTTCTACCCAAATAGTGAAAATTGGACCAAATTACCTCCGATCTTCAACTGGTGATTGTGGGAGCATCAGGCGATGAAATCAAAAAATGTCTGGACCAGGTAATTCCTCTTCCCCTCCTCGTCCTTTCTAGTGGATTAAAATTTTAAATTAGGTTTCAAATTTTGAGTAAATTAGGGTGCAAATTGGGTAACTCGATGTACGCGGGCTACTGTTTATCGGGTCGCGTATACGTCAGGTTATACATGACTGTGAAAAATACAAGGTGTGTATACTCATCCCTGTACATGACTGTAAACGAATTAGCCTATGTACAAGTCCGTAATCAATGATTTATATGGTTGCTAACTCAAGATTTGACTTTTATCTGGCAGGATGGTGCTAGAATGGAGGGAAAGGGAGCACGAGGAGGTAGATGTTGTTGTGGACAGAGATCTGGGGGCCCAAATGGCCTTGAAAATATGTGTCTTATATAAGTTTTGGGCACTCAAAGGGATGAGGGTCCACGTGAGGTTGCTTGAGATGACAGAGTGCAAACAGGGTAGCAAGAGGAACTTTGGGTTTGCCTCTATCATATGCATCTTTTTCTTCGAGTGGGTTCTAGGTTTGGGACCTAGAGTCGAGATTCTTCTGAGAGGAATTTGTGATCCAGCCATGGCACGGTGGACCAAGGTAATGAGATGGCAGGGGAGACATAGGTCTCCCACACCCTACAATGAAGATTTATTCTACTAGTGGAGGAGACAGGTCATTGCTCTGGATGACTACCCCTATGCAGGGATCGACTTCAGAGGGGACCCTGACATGCCACTCCCACCAGGGACCACCTATGGGGACATAGGTATGTCAAATGTTTTTAAATATTTCATTTTTTTGGTATTTTTGTATAGGGAAACAAAATTATTTTTGGATGATGCTTAAGTACTAACAAGACACTTGTGTGACGCAGATGTGGGTCCATGACGGCTAGACAAGCTTCCCCGACATCATCGGAGGCACTGAGGAGATGAGGCGGTGGGAGGAGAAGCTGAGAGAGTCCTTCAAAATGTGTAGGGAAACCTGTCTCGTTTGACTCATAGGATTATGATGGTTTAGGTAGAGGATCTACCAAAAGCCATGTAGCGAAAAGTGGTTGGTGTGTCCAGATCTTGGGTGCGACTCTTTCGGCATCTTGCAAATGCCATAGTTTGTTACCATGACATACATCCAGTGCCACAAGCGTACATGTCATGGATCTTGTATTATCGATTGTATGTGTGTATTGAGGGTGTTAGCCTCAATTTTGTACTATAAACACCATATTTTCTTGAAAGATATATAAAACAGGGATCTTCAGCCTTACTTATATTACAATGTGTACATTTATGACATGGTTTTACTTTCTTTAGTTATGTGACAAATGAAAATCTAAAAAGAAACTATCATAAGCATTGGATACATGATTAGAACCCCTAGGTATGTGATAATAAGTAATAAAATCAAATTGTCGTTCTAAAAGATGTACCCATAGGAATCGTCAGATTAAAGTAGGATCACGCATGTGGTGAATGTCGTTCAACTGACATACTACTAACTGGGAATCTAGGCGAACCTCTAAAGAGAGAATACCATGTGAGATAGCATCGCGCAAAATTTATCTAACAACGCTATATTCGACCACATTATTCGTGGATGGCCCTAGGCATACGCCACCTGAAGACAACAGTAGACCTTCGGGTGAGTAAACCACCCAAGCGACAGAAGCCAAGTTCCATGTATGACGATTGGCTCCATCTACAAATCCTAATTAGACCGAAGACTCCATTGACATCTGCCAACCAAGGGAAAACCTGATAAGCAAGATGAAGATGAAAAAGACTGGGAAATAATATATACACTAAATTACATTAGTATATAAAGAGTTCCGCCCAAGCCTAGGGCTCAAGCGTTATATCTTTTCAAGTAAATCCCATTCCTGGGCTCAGTCAACATATTCCCTTCATAATATTCTAACTCATAGGCTTATTTTTCTAAGACACTTCGCATGATATAGGGACCATGCCACATGGTTTTAAACTTGCTTGCCCCCAGCGGTTCTTTGTCTTGATCATATAAGAGGACCAAGTCACCCTCAGTGTACAACCGAGGACATACAGACTTATTGTACTGGAATTTGACACATCTTTCGTTTGCCTCGATAGTCGTAGAGGCGTCTCGATGCTACTCCTCAAGACTCTCTAGGTGTACAAGGCATCGCTCAAGATCGGAAGTGTTAGGTAGGAGAATGGCTGCCAACTTAAGAGAAGGGATTTCGCATTCAATAGGTAAAATCGAATCCACACTGTGTACTAACAGGAAAGGGGAAAAACCAGTGCCAGTCTTGATCGAGGTTCGGTATACCCAGAGTGCGGGATATATCATAATGTGCCAGTCAGACTTACTTTGGATGAAAAGTTTTAGAAAAATGGTCTGGACAGACTTGTTGATGGCCTCTACCTGTCCATTTTCCTGGGGGTAATAAGGGAAAGAATGACCATGCTTAAACCCCAACTTAGATGCTATCTCTTCCATCATTTCATTCTGAAAGTGACTTCCATGATCAATGACAATATCACTCAGGAAACTAAACCAGGCAATAATTTGATTGAATTCGAAGAAGGCGATAGTATTCCCATAATATTTAACTATAGGCAAGGCCTTGAACCACTTAGTAAAGTAGTCGACGGCCACGATAATGTGTTGATGCCCCCCAGCTGAAGTTGGGTTGCAATCTACAAAGTCCACCCCCCACTTGGTGAAGGGACCGACGGTAATGACTGGGTGAAGAGGGGTTGGATGTGAGTGCATTTTCTGAGTGAACACCTAGCAAGGATGACACTTCTTAATTACTTCAATACAATATTTAAAGATAAATGGCTAGAAATAATTGGCTCGCAAAATTTTTTGGGTTGTCGCAAGCCTGGATACATGACCACCACAATCCCCACAGTGGAAATCATTTCGGACTGACTCAGCTTCTCCGTGAGTTAAAAAATGACGCAAGATATTGTCTATTCCTCGATGATACAAAGTGTCATCGACGATAGTATAATTATTAGCTTGGTATCGTACACGTCATCAGTCATCTCACGAGAGATGATGAGGGAACTTCAAAGTTTGAAGATAGAGAACAATGTCTCCATACCAGGGGTCGGATGATGAGACAAGAAAAATGTGTTCATCCACAAACGAATCAACATGGACAACATCCTCATCCAATCGTGGAAAGCCGGATATTGACTCTGCAAAGACTAGTGATTTCTTAGATTTTGTAGAAGTGAAATCGAGATCAAATTCTTTTACAATGACAGTCCATTAATTATGTTTTCCCCCTATGAGACGCCTGGTAAGGATGTACTGAAATGGATTGACATTGTCCACCATAGTAGTCTTGAAAAGCAATATATAATAGCATAAATGTGGACTGCATGAACGACAGTCAAAGTTAGCTTTTCAATGTGAGAATAATTAAGATCATGACTGACTAAGTTTCAACTAAGATAGTAGATGGCATGCTCACAGAGCTCATCATCCTCCTGAACCAAAACCATACCAATCGTCTCCTCGAACGTAGTGATATAAAGAAATTAATCCCTACTGTAGTCAGGAGACTTCAGTAGAGGTGTCGATACCAAGGCTTTCTTCAAAGCATCGAAGGACTCATGGGCTCGCTCATCCTAGATAAAAGGGGTGTCATTCTTAAAAAGACGCATGAAACCCTTAGTGACATTGGCATAGTTTACTATAAACTGACATAAAAAGTTATATTTCTCATTTAAACCTTGAAGTTGTCGAATAGTGCATGGGGGAGGCAATCGAAGTATTGCCTCAACCTTTAGTAGATCTACCATGATCTCGGTATCAGAAACTAGAAATCCCAAAAGATGACCAGACCTAACGCAAAAGATGCACTTATGAGGGTTCAACTAGATTCTATAGTAATGACATCTTTCAAAAACAAGTCGAAGGTGCATAGAGTGATCTACTCTCTTACGAGAGTGAGCAGCAAGATCGTCAAGGTAAGCTTCGACTATATGCTTAAGATCGTTGAATGTGAAGGTCATAGCACGTTGGAAAGTTCCTGAGGCGTTTTTAAGGCTGAAAGGCATTTTCCAGTATGCGAAAGTACCCCAAGGAAAAATAAATATCATCTTGTGTTGATCCTCAACTTTAATTTGAATTTGGTTATACCCTAAAAATACTTCCACAAAAGAAAACACTTTGCTTCCCGCACACTTGTCGAGAATCTGATCGATGAAAGGTATCGGGAAGTTATCTTTAGGATAGGCCTTGTTCAGGTCGTGAAATTACATGCATACACTGATAGTTTCTTGCTTCTTATTCACTAGAATGGGATTGGATACCCATTCAGTCAAGGGAACCGGGTAGATGAATCCAACATTAAGTATCTTATCTACCTCTGCCTTAATGGCAGGGGCCTTCCGGGGAGTGAAAGCTCTAAGACATTGTCGAACAGGTTTAGCATCCGGATATGTTCTAATCTCATGCTCGACAATACGAGGGTCGATTCCTGGCATCTCTTCATATGACCAACAAAAAACATCTTGGAATTCCTTGAAGAGTTTGGTGTAGATCATGATTTCTTCTAGAAAACAATCTGCACCGATATGTACGTTTTCAATCTTGCAAGGGGTACGAGAGATATCAATCGTGACGGTAGGAGAAATACTCGCCATATTTCCTTCAGCATAAATTTTGTGTGTATCAAGTGGAACTACGGCATGACTGACTATCTCATTCAAAGTAGATCGAAAGTCATCTTGTTCGATTATTTCAAGCCCTGGGAGAAAATAAGAGAGATGATGCATATCATCCCAGGGCTTGTCGGAACCATTCATGGCTTCGATGATAGCTTCATCCAAGGGTAAAGTCTCATCGAGGCAGTCATGTGAAAAAGACAACGAAGTGGTCCACACGGGCCTAAGAACGGGATCCTCCTCGTCCGTCCGTGAGATAATAGGATTGGGATCGACGGAAGAGTCAAGAACAACTTGATATGCAATCTCCACTGTCGATAGTGGCATGCTCATTCCAACATGTTATTGACCTTCACAAGATGAAGTCGAGGAAGGTAGGGTCCAAGGATCACTAAAATAGGAAGTGTGGAAAGGAATGGACCTCTCTGAAGAAACGAGCCTACTGGACATGGCGTAAATGTGGTGAATCGGTGACATGAAGTCGAAAGTGCCCATAAGGGAAGAATACATTCTGACACCGATATTCTCAATTTTCGACTGAGAATTTTTTATCACGGGGATCGATGGTTCAATAGATGCATTGGTACTAGCATACGCAAAGGATAAATCATCGATCATCATGATCTTCCCTTCATGAGGAAAGCAAAGAGTACGGAAGACGGACGACACGATGGCAGTCATAGCATAGGTCCAATTGCATCCTAGTAACAAGTTATAAAAAAGAGGTGCATCAACTACCTCAACCTCCACCTCTACTATCTTCCCACCTAACTGGACTAGAAAGGAAGGAAGAATACCGTGAGGGCGGAAGGAATGACCGTCAAAAGAAGTCAACATGTTCGATGATTTAGAAAGAGTTGGAGAACCGAGAGATTTCCAACAGATCAGGGACATCACACATGTTGCATCACCTTCATCAACAACCACATGTTTGATGGTATATTTTGAGTACCCCACGTAGATTTGGAATTCCACATGGTAAGGCAAGCGAGGCTTCACATCTGTGATGTCAAACTTGATAAATTTTGAGCCACTAGGTTCTAGATCTTCTAACGCAAATAGCAAGGAATTCCTTTATGAAGGACATGTCTGGATTACCTCCAAAGCTGACATCGCACAAGGGGTTTGACCCAGGTCCTCAAAAATAGACTTGAGTACTCCTTTTCGAATACAAGGCGGTGGCTCTAGTTTTTCGATCTGTAAATTTGTCTCCGAAGGGGGAGGAGGAGATTCTAGACCAGGTATATTCTGTGAAGAACTATAATCGCAAGATCGATTGGCTACATGAAATTTAGCATCGGCCATATTGATACACAAATGGTCGTCATCTTGCAACGAAGGGTTTTTATTCCCACTAGCCACATTTTCGGCATTTGAGGAGCTCGAGGCCATGTGCTAGTTATGTGGGAAAGGATTCATTAGCATGGCGGGCGGTAGAGATAATAGCCTCGTAGATTTCGCAATTTTGGGGCATAAATGAGTAAGGTGATCATTTGTACAAAGCTTACAGGGAAATTTCACCTTACGTCTTTCTTCTTGCCCTCTCCAGCATTATTATTCATCTTCTCATTATTACCATTGTCCTTGGGATTATTATTATTTTTCCCACCCTTACAATTATTATTGCGTCCTTTGTTCTTATTCCCACCTCGTTGTTGGTTACCATTTGGGTTGGTCGATGACTTCATGGAATGTACATATACCAACTAAGTTGGATTGGAAGACATAGACGAAGATGGCCCTCATGCAGACTGGTTTAGAGACAACTCTTTCAAATGGCTTGTCACTGAATCTGCGGATTCTACATTGGCGGAGCCTACAATGCCATTGGCATGAGGTCTAGTCTTTTGTCTAGGTCATAGGTTAACCGCGGTGCATCCGTAAGAATGTGGTATAACATCTCAGACTAAGCGTATATAAGATCTAACTGCTGGGCTTTGAAATAACTTCTTCCTCAGTGGTAACCCTGGATGTAGCAACATCCTTCGATATAAGAGGCTGCAAAGACTTGAGGAACCATTCTAAAAGAAAGGCCAGGGGTATGGAGGTCTTAATCAACCTCTTCCATCTACACCACTCCTAGATATGATATGAGATATGAGTGGGTGTGTGTTTGCAGCCACTAATTAATTTTGATTCTTATCACAATCAAAGTACCCATAAAAAGATCAAATTTTTTTGTAGTTGCCATCACCTCCTATTTGTAAATATTTATATTCTTGAGTTTCGAAGCGATGATTGGGTTAAGTTTACCTCATTGAGTTGTCGTGTGCATTTTAGTTTCTTTTGTTTTGTTTTAAATTCATCACTGTAAGCATGAATTTAAATACAAAACTTGGACTTGGTTTCATATCTTTTACCTTAGAAATATCATTTTAAAGGTACCCGTATATGTTTAAAACTCAAGACTTATGAATTGATTGATTAACACATTATCAAAATATTTGTGTATTATGGGTATTGGTTCTATAGTTCATTGTTGAAATGTTTGAATGCATAAGAACCTTGGTTAACTATTGATATTGTTCTCATGAGTTCAATTGTCATATCAACATTCATGTAAATTGGTACACGCATGTTGTACTTGCGTTTTCATTTCACCTTGTTGGCCCAAAACATTAATGAGACAATTCATTGTGCATATGGGGTTTTGTACTATGGAGGGTTTGGCACTCATTGTGAGAAATGGTTTGTAGTTTTCAAGCCCTCTGTTCTTCATTTTCCCTAATCCTTTATGTCTGAGTTATGACAGTCTGCAAACCCTGCATTGTTCGTGCCATCACAGTTTGCTTAGACTTGTCTCTGCTACTCGTCCATTGGAAACCTAAACCTACCCTTTGTGATATCTATTGTATCCTTGTCACAATGGTAATGGCACCCATGTTTCATATCAAGCCGAATGGATGCCAAGATTTTCTATCCCGTGACGACGCTTTTGACGACCTGAAGGCTCATGGGTGGGATGTGTTCCTCAAGAAGTTTGAGGGCTACAACCTCTCGGCTTCACAAGCCTTTGCACAGACTTTCGATAGTTTTAGGGCCAAGGTTGGGGATATACAGTTGGAATTAACAGAGGATTTCGTGTGCAGGGCGACAGGACTCCCATTAAAAGGCGAGAGGTGGTTCAAGAATGATAAAATAAAAGATGTCCCATGGAGTTTATTCATGTCTTCTTGAAAAACCACTTGTTGTACAAAAGGTATTCCTATTGCTCTGCTAAAACCTAGATGGCATAGTCTCCTTTTAAGTCTGAATCATTTTCTTACATGTGAAGGCCGGTATGGGCTAGTTTTTCTGTACCACATCTAGTTGCTTATGGTTTTTATAGGGTTTGAGTTGGATATGCCTTTTTACTTGTTGATGAGTCTTTACAAAATGTCTATGAAATTTAAGCGACAGAGTATCAATTCGAGTTTGTTTCACCATGGGCTCGTTAATATCCTATTGGTTTATCACTTGTCGTGAATCCGTGACAGTTGGGAGGATTTTATAATCTGAAATGGCTTTACCCAGGTTGATGATGCAGTCCGCCCTTAGTTTATTATAAGCCCTATTTTGGACAGACCAGTGACTGAAATTCAGGTCGTCAAATCACTTGATGACTCAAAAGTTAATGAACCAATTTTCATTGTTGATGAAACCCCTGTAGATAAGGAATTATCGTGTATCTTTTCACCTAGAAGATCTCTGGAACAAGTAATTATTGAATTAAAAGAAAAGGATCATCATGTGCCTATGAACGATTCTAATTTAAATGATAATGATGAACCTATTGTGAAGAATTTATGTAAGGGAAAGAAACCACATAGCACAGATTTAAGTTTCAGGAATAAGAATGTTGGTTGTTTGATTTCTAGAAAACTAATAAATCGAAAGAGTAATCATATGAGCTTGATCAATCCCATCGAGATCGATGATCAGTGTTCAGATTGGGAGATAGAAGATTTATTGGCTCATGAACACCCAGAAAATCAGTGTTCCATGAAAGAGTTTGTTACTCATGTCGAACAATATGACTTTGTGACCAATTTACCCCCATGTCTTAAGGGAAAAGAAGGTTTTTTGGGTATCATTCATGATATAGAACAAACCAAAGGAAAAAATGAAGCACCTATTGTCGACTATGTTCCACGTCGGTCTACCATTACCCTAGTGCATTGTGATAGCTGCCCAGACTGGATAGAACGTTACTATAGAGATGTCCCACTCTTACAGGCTCAAGTTAAATGCTTGATTTCTCAGAATGCTCTGTTGAAACAAGAGAACCTCGACTTGAAGACACACACAATGAGGGAACACAAAAGATTCAAGACAACCAGGAATATTATAATAAAAAAATACAACCATTTTTAAAGCTATTATAAATTCCGAACTCTCGGATCCTTCTTTGGCTAATTTCTAATGGTAAAACGATTTTTATTTTATTTTATTCAAATCTGTTATGAAAAGTTCGAAATAGGTAGATTTAATTTTTTATTTCATTTGCTAAAATAAGACTAGCTACATAATCTATTATTTTGTAGCCAGTCTCTTTTCAATAATAATTAGTACTGTTATCTGAATATAAAATCATTTTTTTCTATTTAAAGGAATTTGAATGGTTATGATGTTGATTTCATGGAACAAACACCTTGGGACATACGCTCAGTTATTCTATAGTTTTTTGTCTTCTATGTTAATAAAACTTTGGTTTATTTTTGATGAACCAACTCATGCATGAGTGGTTTCCAGTTCACTGTTTTTGTAATATCATATGATTTTTGTGGATTCAACTCTATCTTGTATGATGAGAGCTTTAGAATTATGAACTATTTTAAATACTGGTCACTCTACGTTGTAAGGGTATCTTTGATTTGGACACATTATGGACATATAACTTTCAAGACTGAAATGGGTAATTTGTTCACTCCTTGGCTTTAGGCCAGCATAGCTCTTTCCCATTGTGTTTTGCCTTTTATATTATGGAATGTTATTACATTTATACAACTTTAGTCTTATGATCGTATGATATTTTGTATTATTCATCACTTTAATTATGTCTATAATTTGTTGTTCATATATTACATCTGTGATCATTATTTCATTTAAATATCATTGATTTATGCTTGATGATTAAATGATGTATTACATGAATGATTTGTATTAAATTTCTTTTTACTATAAGTGTTCATCATAACAAGATCACCAGATCTGTAGGTTTATTACTCTGCTCTTATATTCCTACTCCAAAAATACCTTTGAGTTTGTTCTGGGAATGCTAGCACCAGCTTGTTACAAGTTTTTCCTCACAAGCAGAACAACTAGGAGTTTGAATTGCGCAGAGACATAAACTCATTAGTTGATTAATCGCAGGTTAGTGTACTCGTATTCTATTTTCTTTTGTTAGTTTATTTATCAATGAAATAAGAATAATTTAAATTTGCTTTGACTATTATTTTGTTCTTATTTCAGATTGTGTTTTATTACTATTATTTAGTTCTTTAGTTTTTAAATATTAAACAGAAAATATAAAATCTATGTTCTTTCTTTATCTACTTCATAAACAATTTCATAAAACATTGATTTCATAAGACATCCAACAAAACTTGCAAATTGTATATACATTGTTTAAAACCATATGCATATATCCATCTATCTATTTTGACATTTATAAATCATTAAATTTATATCTTTAGTATTATAGTTTCATAGATTGTTTTCACTTGTTTATTTTTAGGACTTTAGTTAGCCAACGGAGCCATTAAACCCGTCAGGTCATTTCATTCCAAACGGCTTGGGTTATTTAGACAACCCTAGTCCATATTTGAACTTCCAGTTGACAGTGTGTCACTTACGCTCGTCAACAAATGGCACTAGAAGGAGCGTCTGAGTTTAATTGATGGCACATGGAGGTCGCAAGACTCCTCCCCCACACACTCGCACTCCTGTAGTAACGTGTAGTGTCTCAGACAATAACGTTACACGTCAAACAACAACTACCTCAAACGAACCCTAATATTCCCATTAAACCAGTGACACCAATTCCTCAAGGGGTCGACGTCCAAGAAGCTATTCGTCAATCACTCATAAGAATGCATAGTGCCCTAGCCCATATCAAACAACCTGGTAGGCCACTTAATCAACCCCTTGACTTCACAGATATCCAACAACAGCTTCAAGGCATTGGTCTTCCAAAAAACCCTTTAGGTAGTATTACTACCGATCCTACTGAAACGCTTATCCTTGTAGTTGGAGGATCTTGTATTCCACCTTCCCCACCTAGTTCATCTCCATCCTCTTCAGGAGGAGAGTCTTTAGACAAAGGCAGTTCTTCATCAGAACCATCATAGCCTTCGACACCACCAAATCCGATGGAAAACCAAAACAATCCTGCCAGGCCTTGGCTCGATAAAGATAGTGTGGTTGTACCCGGACACCACACCCATTACCAAAACATCCGGAGAAATGGCTGCCCAAATTTGATCCAGATTCAAAGAAATCCACTGAGGATCACATTAAAAACTTTATGTTGGCCATTATACTCCGAAGCGTTGAACACGAGGATGTAGTATGCAGATTATTTCCGTATACTTTTGAGGGAAATGCCTCCACATGGTATTTCACTCAACAACCCCAAACCATCGTCTCTTGGGACAAGTTTGAAACTTGTTTTCTTGAAAAATTTGGAGATGATAAATATCTGGAAGTCTTGGTTATGGAACTCGTGAGTTTAAAAATGAATCCTAAGGAAAAAGTGAAATACTTTAACCAAATATTTCTTACTTTAAAGAATAAAATCCCTGCAAATTCGATGCCCGCAGAAATTTTAATTGTTTCATATTATGCTAAAGCCTTGCACAATAATATAGCCATATGGGTCAAAGGGTCGAAAAAGAACACTTTGTTAGAAGCCTTTGAGGAGGTGATTCAAATTGAAAAATATATACTGAGATTAAAATATAATCTTAATAATGAAGATGAAACAGTTTCATCCTCTAAGAAGAAAATAGAGATTCTCACTAGGCCTCCTCAAACCAAAAATCAACATGAAACTTTATACTTAGAAAGCTTGCAGAAAGATTTCCAAAAACTGTCAAATTAGGTCATCAACTTGAAGAGATTATACGAGGAGGCATCCACAAGAAAAGGAGGTTTTAAACCCCCTTTCAAAAATCCTTTTCCTCCTAACCGTCCAAACCCGACCACAGAAGGTCTAAATTTTGAAAATTTACAATATGCTTTGCAAACCATCTTAGAAGCACATGATAATTTTGCTTATGTTCCTCCTGAAAATTCTGAAGATGTAGTTGAGGAAGAGGTATTGGAAGAGGAAGACTCATCTCCTCATGTTTTCGGTCACTTATCAGACAGTATTTTCGAAGTGAATTTCGAAATCGTACACCCTTACAACATAAGAAGCAAAATGCAAAACAAACCCCTTTCTGAAGTAAGTAAAAATGTGCTTCTGAAGCAGTCTAAGCAAACTAAAATTAAGCAAAGCTTAGCAGCCCCAGTTTTAGAATACAATTTAATTGAAGATCTGAAAAAATTGAGGGCTAATATTTATGTTTTTGAACTGCTGAAATTTCCCCTTATTTTGCAGAAAATGCTTCAAAGCATCGCTGAAAACAGTAAAAAGAACAATTCTAGCAGCAACAAATTGGTAGAAATTGACTCAAACGTAGTTAAATATGTCCCAACTAAAAATATATCTGAGCCTCTGGACAAAAGGGACTTAGCAGAAAAAACTGTAGCAAATGTAGATAAAACTGTTTTAGGGACAACAACAAAAAAACAACAGAATTATGTTCTTAATGCTCAAAAAAATGTCTTTCCTTTTTTTTAAACCTTTGAAATTTTTAATAGGAGTGTACATAATTGTATGTTCGATTCCGGTGCGTCATCAAATGTGATTCCTCTATCTGTATTCCAAAAAATTAATGCAGAAGTTAAACCTTCTGATCTCAAAATCATTCAGCTAGATCGAACAAACGTTAAAGTAATTGGTGAGCTTAAGAATGTATTGATTAGACTATCATCCAATCCTAAGGTTCACCAGATAATTGATATTATCGTTGTTGATATCCCTAAATTTTATGGCTTATTTTTAAGCATGGATTGGTCAGAACAACTTCACGGTTACTTTACCACAGATTGGTCTCACTTGTAGCTACCTGAAAATGGACAACCCAACAAAACCAAGATAAACAGAGAATGTTATCTTAAGCATACCATAACGGATCTGAATGATACAATTCAACCTTTCATTACATCTGCTAATTCATTTGAAACACAGGGAATGAATACCTTCTTTGGTAATTTCATGACCGAAATATCTCATGTCATTGATCCTGTGCAACAATCTCAAGTTGTAACCCATACTCAGACATCAGCTTCACCAAGTATGCCAAGTACTTCCGACGATGCACAAATTTGATCCTTATACTTTGATGGATCCAAATCCAAAGAAGGAGTAGGTGTTGGTTCTATACTCATCGATCCTGCAGGTAATAAGACTTTTATTGCTTGTCGGTTAGAATTTGAATATACTAATAAGATGGCCAAGTACGAAGCACTTCTACAAAAACTTAGGAAAGATTTGGATATGGACATGTGGAATTTGATAGTATTTGGTGATTTGGAAATCATGGTTAAACATGTAAGAAACGCCATACATTTCTTATCACCACATCTGAAAAGCTACCAAATAGAGGTATGGAGTTTAATGCATAAATTTCCAACGTTTAACATAAATTCCATTGCTAGATTAAGTAATTCAAAAGTTGATTTATTGGCCAATGTTTCTTCTAAACTATTACACATTGAAAGTATTTCCCCTAACGTGTTTTCAATTGAATTGTTCTTCAAGTCATCGATCCCAGATAACATTACAAATTGGAGAGTATTCCATGATGACCAGCAGATCATCAACTTTATGCATATGGAAGATACCTTCCAAGGTGTAGTCATTGATGAAGGCACTTATGATGAGAACCTCTGAAACTTCACAGTAACATTTGATCCTTGATCTCCTGAATCAACATTCGAGCTGGTAATCTCTATCCCCAGATCTATCGTAAGACTAGAGAAATTTTATGACTTGCATGATAAATTTAGAGGGACGGTAAATTGCAAAACTAACAATTCTTCTTTGATTTATGAAACGGTTAATTTAGGAACAAAGGATAATCCTCAAAATATTAATCTAGGAAATGGATGTTCCGAGAAAGAAAGATCTACTTTCATAAAGTTATTTAAATAATTTAAAGACATTTTTTCTTGGACATATGATGACTTGAAAACATTTGACCCTAACATCATACAACATGTTATCCCTATAAAACCCCAGACTCAACCTTTTCAACAGAAACTGAGGAAGATGCATCATAAATGATAACCCACTGTTAAAAAGGAACTAAACAAATTACTAACTGCAAAGATAATTTTCCTAGATAGGCACACACAATGGGTATCTAATATAGTCCCTATAAGGAAGAAAAGTGGTGAAATTCGACTTTGGGTCGATTTTCAAAACTTAAATCGAGCATATGATAAAGACGACTACCCTATTCCTCCAATGGAACAAATCCTACAACAGGGGTCTGGTTCCAAAATACTATCTCTGCTAGATGGTTTTTTGGGGTACAAACAGGTCCTTATGTCTCCCTCAGACCAACTTAAAACCACCTTTCGTACCCCATGGGGCACTTATGCCTACAAAAAAATGCCTTTAGGACTGATAAACGTTGGTGTCACTTTCCAGAGAGAAATTGATATTTCTTTCCATGGCCTCATTAACCATTCAGTCGTGGTCTATCTTGATTATGTCACCATCTTCTCTAAAAACATGAAAGATCATTTGTCTCACCTCAGGGCTATCCTGGAACGATGTCGCAAGTTCGACATATCTCTTAACCCTAAGAAATTGGTATTGGTAGTAGATCAAGGAAAACTGTTTGGGTTTATAGTGTCTAAAGATGGAATGATTATTGACCCTAAAACAATCCAAGCTATTGCTAAAATTCCCCCTTCCTCTTCCAAAAAATCCATGTAGTCCTTTTTGGGCAAGATTAATTATGTCAGAAGGTTTGTCCGAAGCTTCTCGAAAATGGTTAGACAGTTACAGAATTTAATTAAAAAAGATGTTTTGTATCATTGGGGACCATAAGAAAGTCAGGCTTTCGACTCAATTAGAAAAGCAATAATAGAAGCCCCTTCCTTGATGTGTCCCGATTTTTCTCTAGATTTCACTCTTTACACGTTTGCATCTGACCGATCGTATGTTGTTTTTCTTACAAAAAAAAACATTGAAAGAAATGAAATACCCATTGCCTTCATGAGATCATCTTTTAAAGGAGCGGAGCTTAATTATCCAGCAGTAGATCAGCAGGGAAATGTTGTTTTCAAAGCATTGAAACACTTTCGGTCCTACTTGTTGAAATCCAGAACCAAGGTCATTATTCCATACCCAGCTGTAAGAAATTTGTTAGCACAAAAAGAGTTGGGTGAGAAAAGCACAAATTAGATGACGTCATTACAGGAATATGACCTTGAAATAAGCCCTACACAAATTGTTAGAGGTCAAGACCTGTGTAAACTAGTGGCTGATTCATTTGAAGAACAAGAAAGTCAAATTAACACCTCAACTGTAAATCAACATAACAAAAAACAAATTAGTTGTGCACAAGTTACACCCAATTCTTGGTATGAGAAAATTAGATTTTATTTGACACATGTATCTTCTCCCCACAATCTTGATCCTAAAAACAGAAGAGCACTTAGGCTGAAATCTGCATCTTTCCAGTTAATAAACGATGTATTATTTCGACATCATAGAACCAATTAATCCCTCTTCTTCGTAGCAGCACAAGTATATCCTTACAACAAGAGATTATTTTACTAGATGGTCTGAAGTTGTACCTTTAAAGGTGGTCAACACCAATCAGGTAGTGTCTTTTATGAATTCCCATATCATCACTCGATTCGGCATTCCCAAATGTTTGGTCTTTGATAATGTCTCTTACTTCTCGTCCCTTGATAAGAACGTCTTTTGTATGGAAAAAGGGATTAAACTGAAGTATTCTGCAAGCTACTATCCTCAAGGAAACGATTTGGTGGAATCAACGAATAAAAATTTAATCAAGATTATTAAAAGGACAGTTTCAAAAAATCACAAGAACTGACACAATGCACTGTATAATGCACTTTGGGCTGATAGGGTAACCCCAAAATCTTTTGTTGGTAATTCCCCTTTCTTCCTCGTCTATGGAAGAGAAGCAATTCTCCCTCCGCATGTTTTACTTCCTTCTCTGCAATTGTCATAGAAAGTTCAAGAAGAGGAGTGCCCTCCTCTAGAAAATCGAATAAATGTCTTATTAAAACTGGAGGAAGTGAGAACACAAGCAAAGCAGAAAATGGATCAACATCAGCAAATTGTAAAAAGTTGGTTTGATTCAAATTCTTCTTTAGATAGGAATTTCAATTTCGGAGATCTATTTCTCAAGTGGGATAAATCTCACAAGGGTAAGGGGGAACACACCAAGTTCCAGAATCTATGGCTGGGACCATTTGTGATTTCTGAAAAATTGGGTCCTAGCTCTTTCTGTCTGCATTATTTGGAGGGACAGCCAAACACTTTCCCAGTGAATGGCCAAGCTCTCAAAAGGTATTTCACCTAATGATTTCAGATCCATGTTTTTGAAAATATTTTGATTTTCTTTTCTGTTTTTTATTTTGGCTTCTTTTCATTTTGCTTGTTTTTTATTTGTTTTCTAAATAATTATGTTTGAGTCACCATCTCATTCGTAGAAGGGAATCATAATTTTCATTCCTTAGAACCGGTTGATAACTTCCCAAGCAGCGGAGCAGTAAATGCTAAAACTCAGATCAACAAAAGTGAATTTCTGTTCAAATCAGTGTTTCTGGTTTCTCATTGAAATTACAAGTAGGCGTGATCATTATTAATAAGCTTCTAATGTTGTCCCTATTTTTAAGGAAAACAACTCAGTTGTACCTTCATGTCCCTGAGATGGTTTCTTAATAAGAAATCTAAGTGTCTGGATCATGGTGAAGGTCATCAAAAAGGAAAATTATTTTAAATGATCAAAAAAATTTATGCTAAAATCTGAGATTTTTAGTATCACCCCGCCTTCTTGAATATTATTTAGTTCTACAAATCATAAAAAAAATTCTAGAAGGTTGAAATCGCAGTAATGTGTGGGAAGTGTATGTAAACCCGCCGAGACGCTGAACAGGTTTGCTGGCAGTGGATAAATGCATGCATGATACCAAGGCAACTTCGTCGGGGTAATGAACAAGCCTACTAGCAGCGAAGCAATGTCGGGTTTAAGAAGATCCTCAGGTAAGTATTTCAATTTTATCAAGTGCAATGATGTCCCATGTCATGAATGTACAACTCTTGGACATGATATAGGTACTAGAGTGGGTTAAATGGCATCCCTTCCAAGACTATGGATGCCTACTGGCAATAGTGGCCTTGTCAACAGTATTGAAGTCAATTGCATAAACATCGCTACGCTCGTAATCTAAGTTAGATACTGAGTTGCATTTGTTTTAGACAGGAATATATCTGATGCTAAATTGCGTTACTTTCTGAGTTATCATCGGAGTGCTTGACCTGTTGTTAATTGTTTCTAAAAATTCATTTTATTTGATTCATCCTAACATTAATTTTCTAGTGATGCAGAGATAACTGCTTCACCCAGTATGTCGTTGTTTTTGGCAGCCACTAATTAATTTCAATTCTTATCACAATCAAACTCCCCAAAAAAGGTTCACATCTTTTTGTAGTTGCCATCACCTCCTATTTGTAAATATTTATATTCCTGAGTTTCGAAGCGATGATATGGTTAAGTTTAACTCATTGAGTTGTCATGTGCATTTTCATTTGTTTTGTTTTGTTTTAAATTCATGACTGTAAGCATGAATTTAAATACAAAACGTGGACTTGGTTTCATATATTTTACCTTAGAAATAATGTTTTAAAGGTACCCATATATGTTTAAAACTCAAGACTTATGAATTGATTGATTAATACATTATCGAAATCTTTGTGTATTATGGGTATCATTGGTTCTATAGTTCATTGTTGAAATGTTCGAATGCACAAAAACCTTGGTTAACTGTTGATATTGTTCACATGATTTCAATTGTCATATCAGCATTCATGTAAATTGGTACACGCATGTTGTACTTGCGTTTTTGTTTCACCTTACTAGCCCGAAATATTAATGAGACAATTCATTATGCGTATGGGGTTTTGTACTGTGGAGGGTTTGGCACTCATTGTGAGAAATGGTTTGTAGTTTTTGGGCCCTCTGTTCTTTCTTTTCCCTAATCCTTTCTATCTGAGTTATGACATTCTGCAAACCCTGCATTTTTCGTGCCATCACAGTTCACTTAGACTTGTCTCTGTTGCTCATCCGTTGGAAACCTAAACCTACCCCTTGCGAGATCCGTTGTATCCTTGTCACAGTGGTAATGGAACCCATGGTTCTTATCGAGCCGAACGGATGCCAAGATTTGCTATCCCATTATGCTGCTTTTGATGACCTGAAGGCTCATGGTCGGATGTGTTCCTCAAAAATTTTGAGGGCTACAACCTCTCGGTTGCGCAAGCCTTTGCACAGACTTTCGACAGTTTTGAGGGCCAAGTTTGTGGATATACAGTTGGAATTAACAGAGGATTCTGTTAAGAACCAAATACCTGAATAAAAAATATCACAATAGATCCAAATATATATGGATACAATCACCACACAAGATCTATGAAACCATATAGAAAACCACACTTTATTATTACCAAACCCTTGAGGTAGGGCAACACCATACAATGGATCCTATTATGGAAGGGATCCTCTCCTGTTCACTTGCCTCTTCGAGAGGGCATCCTCCTATTGAGCTACTGCTCACAAATACAATACTTCTCTTCATGTCTCATTACATTGTTTGAACCCCTTTATATAGTGCTACCATCACCTAAGAACATTCTAGAGGAGGAATCTTCTAGAGGTAGAACCTTCTAAGAAGTCCTCTTACATTTATTATATCTAACTACCATAGTGGGCCTTATTTAATAATATAGTGGACCTAGTCCACCTTACATTGAATGACCTCCACTATTATCACTATGGGCCCTCTGGGCCCCCCCACTACCTCTCTAGATACCTTACATTCCATCCCCCTTATGAAAGCGTTGTCCTCAACGCTTGATGTACAACCATATATCAGGGTCCCATGGATAATTGTGGACTGTAATGCTGAAGAAGACTGAAGAACCAAAGTCCCATGTAGAAAGAAAATCCACCATTCTGAAGTAGTCCAACCACCATTGTAAGCCCGGGTCCCATGTCCAAGTTCTCATGTGAACTCCTCGTAGAAGATTTTGGAACCCAATAACTAACTCCAAATGATGCTCCAAAGACTGACACCTATCATGTGGATCCAAATAAGA
>ML776594.1:576447-593976 GCA_009831015.1 Picea engelmannii | reverse complement strand
CAAATGCATCCAATCTATCATCCAATTGGGCTTTGAATGATTCAAGAATTTCTTTCAAGGTTTGAGATGAAATAGCCATCTGAGCACCCTATGAACTCTTTGGTCCTGCAGCCATCACGAAAAAACTCAAAAAATAGACCCAATAAGTTTCGACAGAAAATCGCGATTTTTTCTGGAAAAACCCTAAAAAACTGTTGCACTTAATATGCTCATAACTTCACTTCCCGGACTCCGTTTTGGCTGATTTGTTTTTGAAATTGGGTGAAATTGTGAGAAGAACTCAGATCTATAATTTATTTGGGAAAATTCGGTCTCCAATTGCTACAGAAATAAAAACAAATCACGTCGTCGTCTGCAAAAAAAACCCTAAAAAATTGCAGATTTTAAAACCTCAATATCTTGACCTTCCAAACTCCGTTTCGGACGATTTTTTTTTTTTTAACTTGGGTGTTTTTCTGAGAGGAACTCAGATATACAACCCGTTTCTGAAAATTTTGCACATAAATATACTGAAAATGTCTGGAATGTCGCAGTCCTCTTTTTTCTTCTCCAAAAAAAAAAATCTGCAAAAATAAAAAATAGCTGCCCACAACTCTGGCCAAGGAAAGTGCTCTGATACCAATTGCTAAGAACCAAATACCTGAATAAAAAATATCACAATAGATCCAAGTATATCTATATACAATCACCACACAATATCTATGAAACCATATAGAAAACCACACTTTATTATGACCAAACCCTTGAGGTAGGGCAACACCATATAATGGATCCTATTATGGAAGGGATCCTCTCCTGTTCACTTGCCTCTTCGAGGGGGCATCCTCCTATTGAACTACTGCTCACAAATACAATACTTCTCTTCATGTCTCATTACATTGCTTGACCCCATTTATATAGTGCTACCATCACCTAAGAACATTCTAAAGGAGGAATCTTCTAGAGGTAGAACCTTCTAAGAAGTCCTCTTACATTTATTATATCTAACTACCATAGTGGGCCTTATTTAATAATATAGTGGACCTAGTCCACCTTACATTGAATGACCTCCACTATTATCACTATGGGCCCTCTAGGCCCCCCCACTACCTCTCTATCTACCTTACAGATTCTGTGAGCAAGGCGACGGGACTCCCATTAAAAGGTGAGAGGTGGTTCAAGAATGTTAAAATAGAAGATGTCCCATGGAGTTTATTCATGGCTTCTCACAAAACCACTTGTTGTACAAAAGGTATTCCTATTTCTCTACTAAAACCTAGATGGCATAGTCTCCTTTTAATTCTGAAGCAGTTTGTTACATGTGAAGGCCAGTATGGGCTAGTTTTTCTGTACCACATCCAGTTGCTTATGGTTTTTATAGGGTTTGAGTTGGGAATGCCTTTTTACTTATTGATGAGTATTTACAAAATGTCTAAGCAATTTAAGCGACAAAGTATCAATTCGAGTTTTTTTCACCATGGGCTCGTTAAGATCCTGTTGGTTTATCACTTGTCACGAATCAGTGACAATTGGGAGGATTTTATAATCCGAAATGGATTTACCTAGGTTGACGATACATTCATCCCTCAATTTATTATAAGCCCTATTTTGGACAGACCAGTGACTGAAAGTCAGGTCGTCAAATCACTTGAGGACTCAGAAGTTGATGAACCAATTTTCATTGTTGATGAAACCCCTATGGATAAGGAATTACCATGTAGGTTTTCGCCTAGAAGATCTCTGGAACAAGTAATTACCGAATTAAAATAAAAGGATCATCCTGTGCATATGAACGATTCTAATTTAAATGATAATGATGAACATGTTGTGAATAATTTCCATAAGGGAAAGAAACCACAGAGCACGGATTTAAGTTTCAAGAATAAGAATGTTGGTTGTTTGATTTCTAGAAAACTAAGAAATCAAAAAAGCAGTCATCTAAGCTTGATCAATCTGATCGAGATCGATGATCGGTGTTAAAATTGGGAGATAGATGATTTATTGGATCATGAAGACCCAGAAAATCAGTGTTCCAGGAAAGAGGTTGTTACTCATGTTGAACAATATGACTTCATGACCAATTTACCCCCGTGTCTTAAGGGCAATGAAGGTTTTTCATGTATCGGTCATGATCTGTAACAAACCACAGGTAAAAATTAAGCACTCGTTGTTGATTGTGTTCCACGTCGGTCTACCATTACCCCAATGCATTGTGATAGCTTCCTAGACTGGATAGAATGTTAGTATAGATATGTCTCGCTCTTACAAGCCCAAGTTAAATGCTTGATTACTCAGAATTCTTTATTGAAACAAGAGAACCTCGACTTGAAGACACACACAGAGAGGGAAAACAAAAGATTCAAGACGACCAAGAATATTATAATAAAAAATACAACCAGTTTTAAAGCTATTATAAATTTTGAACTATCAGATCCTTCTTTGGCTAATTTCTAATGGTAAAATGATTTTGTTTTGATTTTATTCAAATCTGTTATGAAAAATTCGAAACGGGTAGATTTAATTTTTTATTTCATTTACTAAAATAAGACTAGCTACAAAATCTATGATTCTATAGCCAATCTCTTTTGAATAATAATTAATAGTGTTATCTAAATATAAAATCGTTTTTTCTATTTACAAGAAGTTGAATGGTTATGATGTTGATTGCATGGAACAAACACCTTGGGACATACGCTCAGTTATTCTGTAGTTTTTTGTCTTCTATGTTAATAAAACTTTGGTTTATTTTTGACAAACCAACTCACGCATGAGTGGTTTCCAGTTCACTATTTTTGTAATATCATCTTATTTTTGTGGATTCAACTCTATCCTGTATGATGAGAGCATTTGAATTATAAACTAGTTTAAATACTGGTCACTCTAAGTTGTAAGGACATCTTTGATTTGGACACATTATGGACATATAACTTTCAAGACTGAAATGGACAAGTTGTTCACTCCTTTGCTTTAGACCAACGTGGCACTTTCCCATTGTGTTTATCCTTTTATATTATGGAATGTTATTACGTTTATACAACTTTAGTCTTATGATCGTATGATATTTCGTATTATTCAGTACTTTAATTATGTCTGTAATTTGTTGTTCATATATTACATCTGTGATCATTATTTCATTTAAATATCATTGATTTATGCGTGATGATTAAATGATGTATTACATGAATGCTTTGTATTAAATTTATTTTTACTATAAGTGTTCATCGTAACAAGATCACTAGATCTATAGGTTTATTACTCTACTCTTATATTCCTGCTCAAAAAATACCTTTGACTTTGTTCTGGGAATGTTAGCACTAGCATGTTATAGGTTTTTCCTCACAGGTAGAACAACTAGGAGTTTGAATTGCGCAGAGACATAAACTCATTAGTTGATTAATCGCAAGTTAGTGTACTTGTATTCTATTTTCTTTTGGTAGTTTATTTATCAATGAAATAAGAATAATTTAAAATTTCTTTGACTGTTATTTTTTTCTTATTTCAGATTATGTTTTATTAGTATTCTTTAGTTCTTTAGTTTTTAAATATTAAACAGAAAATATAAAATGTATGTGCTTTCTTTATCTACTTCATAAACAATTTCATAAAACATTGATTTCGCAAGACATCCAGTAAAACTTGCAAATTGTATATACATTTTTTAAAACCATATGCATATATCTATCTATCTATTTTGACATTTATAAATCATTAAATTTATATCTTTAGTACTATAGTTTCGTAGATTGTTTTCACTTCTTTATTTTTAGGACTTTAGTTTTCCAACGGAGCCATTAAACCCACCAGGTCATTTCATTCCAAACGGCTTGGGTTATTTATACAACCCCGGTCCGGATTTGACCTTCCAGTTGATGGTGTGTCACCTACGTCTGTCAACAAATGGCACTAGAAGTAGGGCTTAAGTTTAACTGGTGGCACGTGGAGGTCGCAATACTCCTCCCCCACACATTCACACTCCTGTCGTAATGCGTATTTGCTCAGACAATAACGTTACACTTGAAACAACAACTACCTCAAACAATAACCCTGATATTCTTGTTGAACTAGTGACACCAATTCCTCAAGGGGTCGACGTCCAATAAATTGTTCGTCAATCACTCATAAGAACGCATAGTGTCCTGGCCCATATCAACAAGCTAGAAGGCCACTTAATCAACCCCTTGACTTCACAGATATCCAACAACAACTTCAAGGCACTAGTATACCCAAAAACCCTTTAGGTAGTATTACTACCGATCCTACTAAAACTACTATCCTTGGAGCCAGAGGATCTAGTATTCCACCTTCCCCACCTGGTTCATCTCCATCCTCTTTAGGAGGAGAGTATTCAGACGAAGGTATTTCTTCATCAGAACCACCACAACCTTCAACACCACCAACTCCCATGGAAAACCAAAACAATCTTGCCAGACCTCGGCACGATCAAGATGTTGTGGCTATACCCAGACCCCAACACCCATTACCGAAACATCTGAAGAAATGGCTGCCCAAATTTGATCTAGATTCAAAGCAATCCGCTGAGGATCACATTAAAAATTTATGTTGGCCATTAGACTCCGGAGCATTGAACACGAGCATGTAGTATGCAGATTATTTCTGTATACTTTTGAGGAAAATGCCTCCACATGGTATTTCGCTCAACAACCCCAAGCCATCGTCTCTTAGGACAAGTTTGAAACTTGTTTTCTTGAAAACTTTGGAGATGATAAATCTCTGGAAGTCTTGGTTATGGAAATCTCGAGTTTAAAAATGAATCCTAAGGAAAAAGTGAAAGACTTTAACCAAATATTTCTTACTTTAAAGAGTAAAATCCCTGCAGATTTGATGCCAGCAGAAATTTTAATTGTTGCATATTATGCTAAATCCTTGCACAATAATATATCCATATGGGTCAAAAGGTCGAAAAAGAACACTTTGTTAGAAACCTTTGAGGAGGCGAGTCAAATTGAAAAATATGTACTGAGCTTAAAAGATAATCTTAATAGTGAAGATGAAACAGTTTCATCCTCTAAGAAGAAAATAGAGATTCTCACTAGGCCTCCTCAAACCAAAAATCAACAAGAAACTTTAGACTTAGAAAGCTTGTAGAAAGATTTCCAAAAACTGTCAAATGAAGTTGTTGACTTGAAGAGATCAGTCGAGGAGGCATCCACGAGAAAAGGAATTTTTAAACCTCCTTTCAAAAATCCTTTTCCTCCTAACTGGCCAAACCCGACCATAGAAGGTCTAAATTTCAAAAATTTACAGTATGCTTCGCAACCCATCTTAGAAGCACATGATAATTCTTCTTTTGTTCCTCCTGAAAATTCTGAAGATGTAGTTGATGAAGAGATACCAGAAGAGGAATACTCATCTCCTCCTGTTTTCAGTCACTTCTCGGACAGTATTTTCCAAGCAAATTTTGAAATTGTTCACCCTTACAACACAATAGCAAAACACAAAACAAACCCCTTTCTGAATTAAGTAAAAATGTGCTTCTGAAGCAGTCTAAGCACACTGAAATTAAGGAAATCTTAGAAGCCCCAATTTTAGAATATGATTTAATTGAAGAGATGAAAAAATTGAGGGCTAATATTTATGTTTTTGAACTGCTGAAATTTCCCCTTATTTTGCAGAAAATGCTTCAAAGCATCGCTGAAAACAGTTAAAAGAACGATTCTAGCAACAACAAATCGGCAGAAATTGACTCAAACGTAGTTAAAAATGTCCCAACTAAAAAGACATTTGAGCCTCCGGACAAAAGTAACCTAGCAGAGAAAACTGTAGCAAATGTAGATAAAACTGTTTTAGGGACAACAACAAAAAATCAACAGAATTTTGTTGTTAATGCTTGAAAAACTGTCCCGCCTTTTTTGTTAACCTTTGAAATTTTTAATAGGAATGTACATAATTGTATGTTCGATTCTGACGCATCATCAAACGTGATTCCTCTATCTGTATACCAGAAAATTAATGCAAACGTTAAACATTTTGATCTCAAAATCATTCAACTAGATCAAACAAACGTTAAAGTAATTGGTGAGCTTAAGAATGTACTAATTAGACTATCGTCCAATCCTAAGGTTCACCAGATAATTGATATTATCGTTTTTTATATCCCTGAAGTTTATGGCTTGTTTTTAAGTAGGGATTGGTCAGGATGGTTGCATGGTTACGTTGCCATAGATTGTTCTCAGTTGTGGCTGCCTGAAAATGGACAACCCAACAAAATCAGGATAAACAAAGAACGTTATCTTAAGCATACCATAACGGATCTGAATGATACAAGCGAACCTTTCGTTACATCTGCTAATTCATTTGAAACGCAGGGAATGAATACCTTCTTTGGTAATTTCATGACCGAAATCTCTCCTGTCACTGATCCTGCGTAGAAATCTCAAGTTGTAACCCATACTCATACATCAACTTCACCAAGTATTCCAAGTACTTCTGACGATGCACAGATCTGGTCCTTATACTTTGACGGATCCAAATCCAAAGAAGGAGCAGGTGTTGGTTGTGTACTCATCGATCTTGCAGGTAATAAGGCTTTTATTGCTTGCTAGTTAGAATTCGAATCTACTAATAACACGGTCGAGTATGAAGCACTTCTACAAGGACTTAGGAAAGATTTCAATATGGACGTCTAGAATTTGATAGTATTTGGTGATTCAAAAATCATGGTTAAATTGGTAAGAAATGCCATACATTTCTTATCACAAACAACTTTTTCTTTTTTTAATAATGTGTAGTGGGTGAGAACAAACCTCAACATTACATTTCGGTGCACCTAGAAGCGTATACGTCCTTGAATGACGTTTTCCTTTTTTAATTTGAATTTGAAGGATGCCAACAAATATGTGTAGCCCACTTAATATGTCAATTGTCAATCTCTAGTGCACTACCAACTCGTTGGCTCAATGGGTCTTTTCTTTCTTCACCAACCACCCTCAAATAATTTCATAAGTATCATCATGTGGCCCCCACACCGAGAAAGAATCAAAAGCATGATGGCTCTTCGCTTGGGAGCCTTCAATTATTAGACTAAATTCTGTGTAAATGATACCCACCGACTTGGTTTGAACTCGTTAGAATGTGAGATGCATATGGAAGGCATAGGGGACAACTAATTAGCAAGGTTAAATAGTTGCGTAGGTGGAATTCAATTTTGAATGAATTTAGAATTATTATTTGAAAATCTGTGTAAATGGTTATTTATAAAAGTGTTTTGTGTGTATGTGAATGTGATATTATTATTGTGAAATAAAATTAATATTTTGAAATTATAAATTTTATTTTAAGTAAAATTTATTTCACGACAAAGTATATCGATCAATTATTATTGTATTTAACTGTCAATTATTGGTTTGGGGTTTAGAATGAGTTATTTTAAATAGAAGGAATTTCATATGCGGTAAAAATTTAGAAGTCTAAAGTGACTTCATGTAAATGTTGCATAATCTAAAAATTAGGATGCACACTTACCGGCTCCCCTCCCTCACAAAGGTAGAGACATACTACTCACTTGGGAGGTAGCAAGCACTTGTGTAGATTGACCAAACACAAACAAAAAGAAATCTTAATCAAATGCCTCTTCATCATCTTATCTGTGTTTCTAGTAATATTTAATGGCTCATCATCACCAAACATTTTTTTTTGCCTCCACCTCCGCATTTCGCAACACAAAGTTATATGTGCTAGAAGACAACCAAAAGATATTGATAGATACCTCCATGCCCAACCCCACTACCACTTTGCTAAAATATATGTGGTCCTACAAACTCTCGTTTCTAGAGCCATTTGAATACCTTCCCCCCAACTCCTTAACAAAGAACGAACCCACCTCACTAGAGCACTTCAATCAAACAATTACTTTCTATCCCATATCAACAAAACTTTTCAGGTTGTTCTCCAACCTAAAACCAAGAACACCAAATCTACTTCCCCTTTCCGAGGTAAAATTTATCTCCCTTACATTCATGGCATCAGTGACCAATTATCCAATGTCCTAGCCAAAAGAATATTAAATCTCTCTTCAGGCCTCACAAAACCCTAGAACAATTATTTAGAAGTGCCAAAGATAGATTTAACCCATTTCTCTCTGAACGTATCTATCAAATTCATCACTCTTGTGGAAAATTCTACATTGGTCAAACTTGTCGATTAGTCCAAACTTGCCTCAAGGAACATATCATTGACATTTTTCATAAACATCTAGATCTAAATCTATGATCACCAAGCACTCTCATAATAGTAAGCATTCAATTTGTTTTGACCAAACTAAAATCTTGACATTTTCCCTTCATTACTGATATCACATCATCACAGAAACTCTTGAAATAAATAAACATCTTAAATATTTTAATCAAGAAAATGGTTATATACTTAGCTATTCTTAGAAACCAATAATCTACAAACTTCATCAATAAGACTATCCTCTCTTATCATTTCTTCGTTCTTAATTCTAACATCCTTTTTCATTATCTTATTCTTATCCAAACTCTCCATATTAAATTTTCCTTTATTTATTTAATCCTCTCCCCTTTAAAACCCTTATTCTAACCTTAATTTTAATCTTATTTATTTTTAAAAATTAATCTTCCTTCCTTTCTTTCATTAGGCATCCTTGTATTTCATCAAATTTTCATATATATATATATATATATATACTCCCTTCCATATCCTTTTTATGTTAAGAATTTAGTATTTCAACTATATTATTAACATAGTATTTCTAAATTGTTTATGTTTTTTATTTGAACTTATTTCCCATGACTTATTAATTATTTGTTTATTTATTTAATTTATTATTATTATTATTCAAGTTGATTGAACCTATCATATTATAATTATTAAATTATTATATTTATTTATATTTTTTCTCTCTACATTATAAATGATATGGATTGGATCATTATATTATTTTTCATCTACCTTGATGATTTTAGAGTGGAAAAAATTGGAGGAATCAACTTGCAAGGTCATTTCAGTGGTAGGTTTTAGTTTGGAAAATTGGGGTCTGGAACCTTCTAAAGCCATTTGATACATAAAAAGACATTTTGGGGGGTTCTAGTGTTTGAAACTTACACCCACCCTCATGACGGTGCTCTACACTCCGATACTTTTCAAATGACGCAGATCGTGCATTAATCAGAGCTTGTATGGAAAAATTATGCCTCCCGCATGGAAAAGTTATGCCTCCCGCAAGTTGACCTATCGTTCTAAGCACCATGTTACAAGAGGAAGCCACATCAACCCTTGTTACTCATGCATATGGGGCTAGCCACATATGTGATCTCAAGAAGATTCTAGAAGGTTCAAAACTCTATCATAGTTGAGGGTTGAGGAAGTAGAAAACCTACCCCTAGATGGATATTGAGCTATGTTAAACATCGATCCACTAGGAGGAGAAGGGGTTCCATTCTATGTTATTGTATTTTGTTCTATAGTAGAGTAGAACAAATGGGAGTCAAGAAATTAGAGAGCATAACATAGGGAGTTAATGTTATGTAGCTGCCTAACAGGCCATAGGTCTCAAGTCACTCCATAGAGAGTGCCTTCTCCTTTGTACTTGCATTACTTCCATACCACAAAAGAGAGCAGAGAAACCTCAACTTCTAGCTGGGTTTTCTCTTGTAAGGGATTCCCAGAGAAAATCTTTGTGTTATCTTGTGGATGGTGTGTGATTGTACTTTAGGGTGAGTGCAAGAAGTTTGTGGCCGAAAAGGTGGCAAGGGCATGAGTAAGAATGTGCACTTAGAGGAACGTGTGCACATTCTTAGGAACACACATGTGTTCCTAAACCTATAAGTTTGGATGTGGCCGAACCTCCATGTGGGTTGACATGTAGTTTTAGTGGCAAGAATGCATGCATGGTCTTAAGAATGTGTGTGCGGTCTTAAGAACGCACATGCGTTCTTACTGATAAAATTATTTAAAGGGCCCGAGCGTGATTTATGCCCATTGTGCACAAATAACACTCGTGTTTCTCTCATTGGGAAAATATATCGGAGCTAGAGAGGAGGAATAAAGGGAGAAGGGGGCCACTGTGTCTAGGTATGTTACATTTTTCTTAATTTTAATCCAATTTAATATTTTTCTCCCAATAACCTAAATTAAAAAAAAAATGTAATTTTATATTTCAAATAAAAAAAGAACCTAATTTACATGCCATGGCTTTTAAATTGCAACATATATAATACAATGGATCCCCAAGACAATTTAAACCACTCAGAAGAAAACCAAGAAGATCGAAACCCCAACCCACCACCAGCACACAATGTAAACATTGAATTGATGAGGGGTTGGTTATATTACGAACCCTTGAGGAACAATTAAGGGAGACTAGAGATCCTATCAGAGTCTCCTTGGCCACTTCTTTGGACATCATTGTGCAGTCCATTGCAGGTGCCCAAGGGAAATTGACGTCTATTTCTAATTATAGGGCACAAATGTATTTGTACTATAACACCGGTTTGGACAGAAACCAAGTCAAAGAACTGGGCATTTCAAAACAACAAATATTGTCTATTTTTAGGGATCCTAGAAATGGACAAGAACTACCATTGACTAGGAAACACATCTCCATTGACTGGTGCATCCATCCCTAGATTAGTCAAAACTAGATGGATAGGTGGTATATGTTTTTTTATAAACCTCCCTGTAATAACATGGATATGCCCTTATATTTTCTGAGGAAATTATGAGTAAGCATGTCAACTACTTTGACATTGGTGACTTCCATGGGGTGGGTCGAGAGTCCACATAGGACCGAGAGCATTCTAGGCATGACCCCGTGTTAGGTCCCTGTCCCCCCAAGCGAAGGCCTGACCCTCGTACCCAACATCCTCATGTTGCAAAGAACTTGCAACATGTACAACTAGCCATCTCATCATTGACTCATAGCCTAGTGCAACATGGTAGCTTTGTTGCACTATCTCGGCAGGAGGTGCCTATCGGTGACATTGATAGAGGGGTTGGAGCGTCAACATGCACAAGAGATTACAGTGAGGAGAGGGCACATAGACATAGAAGTTGTCCATGTGAACCTCATAGATTCTCGAGCTATGGGAAGACATGCTATGGGCCTATAGAGCTCAGTGGACAACATAGCTTCATGGAGGAGGTTAGTATCTTAGCCCTCTCTATGTTCTTCATCGTTATATATTTATTTTGTATTTTGTGTATTTATATTGATATTTGCTTGTATGTTGTTTTGTAGTTGTTGCATCTCAACAACAAACCCTCTACGCATATGGATGCATCAATGCCCACCACTGATGCAGTAGTAGAGGTAGCATGTTTATTGGGTTCATCGTACACACAGGTATGTATCACATTTGATAGATTCAACATAGTCATTTCTTTATTTTATGACATCCTCAATTTTTTTATATGTTCTCATGTTTCTACAAGATTTGGCACCAGGTGATGCTAGGGATTGTCCATCTGGGATGGACAATGTTGATAGTATGGTAGATGCTAGAGGTATTTACCTCCACGTGTAAACCTGACGAGAATAGAATATTCTGGGAAGCAAGAAGAAACCCTAATGAGTTGGCTAATAACCCTAGAAGACATGTCGGCTCAAGAATATAACTTGTATTAGGTTATTATCCTCCAAGAGAAGAAGTCGGCCAGAAGAAATAATATATACTGAATAGACAGATACCCAGAATGAGAAGTCAGCCCAGGAAATTAGCCAGAATCAGTATAAATACAGGAGGCTAGTCTTCATTCTGGCAGGCAGTCTTAGAATTGCAGAGCAACACTTGTGCGCACTGTAGTGCCCAGTTTTGTGTGCATATTTGAGTAGATCTTCCATTGCAGCTGCTGCAGCTAGCAGATCACATTTGGCTTAGACTATCTCTTGGTTAGGGTTTGGACTATCTGATCAGCTCTTGTTGGTGTGCGATCCTTGGGGAAAGGAGCGCTACCCTTTGTTTGGCTATCTAGCCTAAGGTTTGCTTCCGAAGTGATTCTCTGTCAAGGTTAAGGTGCTCGAAGGGTGTCTTCAGCCTATGGTTGGTGACAATAGCGATATTGTCAATGGTAAAACAAGCACATCCATTATATTCTAACAGGTTATGGGCCCACACCTCCTTCATTCAGTCTAACTGCTAGAAGGAAACATAGCCGTAAGGATATTAAGCTCGTTGAAGAACTGTCGCTAGGGTTTCTAGCAGGAGCAGTCACCATAGCACTGCCACTAGGGTTACTAGCAGGTGGAGTTGCATAAACCCTAATCCTCTCGTTGAGGCACCTTAAGTGAAGGGATTGACCTAATTTCTAGATAGATCAATATGCCCTAGCTTAGCACATCTCCTGATACTCTCAACAAGCCAAGACGTCAAGTTTGAGTTTTTGGTCAGATCTAGGGTTGACCAAGTCAAAGCATCCATGACTTACTCTATAAAGTCAGAAAACAAGTTAGATGGAGCATCTAAATTCAGAGCGTGGAAGACAAGGATTGACCTCATCCTTGCCAAGAATAAAGTGTTGGATATCGTGAAAGGAAAGACCGTGAAACTAGAGTTTGAAGAAGGAAAAGAGAAGGAACCACATAACGTTGCAGTTATGGAGAAGTTCAGAGATGGTGACATCAATGCTATGAGTATCATAGTGGAATCTATAAAAGACCACTTGATACCCTACATATCCCATCTTGACTCATCGAAGAAGATGTATGATTCCCTAACAAACCTCTTCTCAGTCAGAAACATTGGACAAATAATGAGTCCGAAGAATGAGCTCTGTGACATGAAGATGAATGATGATGACAACATAACATCATACTTCGTGAGAATATCTCAGTTAAGAGATCAACTACAAGCTATTGAAGAAATCATTTAAGAGAAGGAATTGGTAAACATAGTACTCAATGGTCTTCCAAAGACGTGGGATGCATTTGACGCAAGCATGAACACAAGGAAGGAGTATCTTACATTTGAAGAACTTTGGACTTGCTGTGCTCAAGAAGAATCTAGGATCAGTGCAAAAGAGAAACCCCAAAATAAGTACGATGATCAAGCCTTCACAACAAGATTCAAGAATTTCAGAAACAAAAGGAAGTTTGGTTCAAAGAGGAAGAAAAATCAAGAGAAAGATATTTCAGAATTACAATGCTTCAATTGTCGAAAGTATGGTCACTAAAAGAGTCATTGTTTTGAGCTAAAGAAAAGGAAGGAGAAACATGAAGCATCAGTTTCCAAAGAAAATGAACCTACAAAGAAGACTAAGCAAGATGAAAGAGACTTCTTCTTTTGAAGGTAAAAATACTCTTCTCATTTCTTGTACATATCTTTTTTGCATAGCCTCTATACATATCTTGTATATCTATCTCCTAAAAGATAATTTGTTCCAAGAAGAAATATACTTATGGAAGAACAACAAGATAAGGATTGCTATCATTATACAAGTCAAATACTACACATGAAAGGATACATCAAATAAATCATGTGGAAGCTATTACAAGATAAGTTGAAATCAGAATCAATCATGAAGAGACTTAGAAGAAGCAAAGACAGAAAGAAGTCAACAATCAAGAGAAAATTGGAGAAAGACTTATGACATTTTTCAGAAGAAAAAAAGATGGAGGCATGGACTCTGTTAGATGGAGGGAGCCGATTATATTTTGTAGAATACAATGAGGATGCAAACAGAAGCATGGACTCTGTTAGACGGAGGGAGCCGATTATATGCACTCATACATGAAGTAAGGATTGGGAGGGAGATAATCCTATGATCCATTGAAGATGATGAAGTATATATCCATGGTAGCAGCCATGAAAGACAATACGTGTTCAGTTCAACCTCGAAAGAAGTCTTCTTCAAAGAGAAGCCTTAAAGTATCCCTGGTTGTCCATCCACATCCATGACTCTATAATGAAAGGAAGAAATGGAATCTTTAGGGAATGGAATCTATAAGAAACTCCATGGACCCAAGAGCTAAAGAAAAACATTAGGAAGCACATGAAGATTCCAAGAAAGAAAGAGAAGCCAAAACAACCAGTCATTAAGAATCACAAGATTACTAGCCTGATATGAACTCACTAAAAGAAATCAAGTAGAGGAACTGAAAGTTGTGATGAAGAACAGTGTATATATATGCAAGCATTGCAAGATCCAGAACTAGAGGTTCTCCCAGATGGAGGAAGAAGACTATGATGATTACTTGTTCCAGTAAACCAGGCATACCTCTACATGAGTCTTTATATCATCCGCAATATCCATGGGTTGGAGTTCTACATCAGATGAATGCAAAGAATGTTCTCCAGAGCAATTGAACAAAGAGTGTATGAAGAGAAACCTCAAGGATTTGAGGTATACCAGAAAGAGACCCTTGTATGCAGATGGAAGAAGACAACTTGGTGGAGAACCTCCAATGCACAGCAAAAGCGTGGTGAATATTTTCTATAACAGAGATATTGTATCAAGATGATTACTCAAAAGATCAGATCTCATGATGAGAGAAGAAGTGCCACATGGATATGTTCCAGTTTTCCAACAATGATATACTTTATTGATCAGAGCTACATGAAGCTATTAGAGAAGACCAGTGTTCCAGACCAAAGTACATTTGAAATCAAGCATTACATTATCTGTGATGAAGTCCAGAAAGGAGAAAGTGGTTCTCCAATACATATCTCCACAGATGAGTAGATAAATATACATTTTGATAAATATTCTATTCAAGATGAAAGAATTTGCGTACTCAAGTTGGAGATCATGGAGATGACTTCCTTATTGAAAAAGGAAGAGATGACTCCCAGGTTGGGAGGGAGCATTGATGTATTATTGATTGATGGATATGATGAGAATATTCTTTCTAGTTCGGAAAGTGGATTGAGATTTCTAATGGACAAACATTTTCCAGTTCGAAAAATGGTCCAGATTGTTGATGTACCATAGACAGTGACTTCCCATTGTGGTTAACATGGGGAGTGGTCTAGGGCAGTATCTCTTATTGAGGGTTACTCAAGACTACTGGCATGTGTCATCAAACAACGACTTCCCATTGTGGTTAACATGGGGAGTGGTCTAGGGAAGTATCTCTTATTGAGGGTTACTCAAGAAGACTGGCCTGCGTCGCCAGACAATGACTTCCCATTGTGGTTAACATGGGGAGTGGTCCGTTTTGGAGGTTGGTTCAGGACAGACATTTCCTCTTGTGGTTAACATGGGAAATGGTATGGATAGTCATTCCTTAGGGAGGATTCATTCTCTCCAAGTTGCACTTTGTTTAGTGCTGAAGGAATGGTCCAGGTTCAGCAATCGAGGACAAACATTCCTTAGGGAAGACTCATTCTCTCCAGGTTACACTTTGTCTAGTGTTGGAAGAATGGCCCGGGGTGGGGAATGGTCCAGGCTCATAAATCAGGACAATTATTCTTCATTGCTTGAGAAGAATAGTCCAGATAGCTCATCATTGATGTTTTACCTTCTAAGGGTAGATGCTCTTCCAAGATCTCATAGATGTGAGTGGAAGAATGGCCCAGATGATTTAGTTTATATCATAACATTGTTTCTGTGCTGGTTGATATCATATGATTGTTATGAAGACTGTATGTCTCTAGAACAATAGATGTATACTATTGTGGTGGATGTGTTCCACTGTTTGTGACTATACGTTACTGATCAAGTACCTGTGTGCTACTTGGTGTGGTAGTGTACCACTGGATTGTAGTTGTGTACTACTATGGATAGACACAGTTGTGTTCTATTGAATGATATTGTTTTGATTGCCTTGAATACTATCAGCAATGTTGAAAATGATTATCAGCTAGATGAATGATCAATGAACAAAGATTTCCCAAGACAGAAAATGGTTCTTGTGTCACTCTGTGGAGTGAGCATCATGTCTGATTACTCAGATAGAGTATGGTTCCGAGAGATGGTGCATCTGATGACATTGATGGTAATGATGGTGCTCATGATCTAGTCATGAGATAGTCTATACAAGTATGTTGATGCTACCAGGTGAATGGTATGTTTGTGCTCAAGACCATTACCTATAATACCTCCCTAGCTAGGAGGGAGTGTTGATATTATGGTAGTTGTGGTAGGTATTTACCTCCACGTGTAAACCTGATGAGAATAAAATATTCCGGGAAACAAGAAGAAACCCTAATGAGTTGGCTAATAACCCTAGAAGACATTTCAGCTCAAGAAGATAACTTGTATTAGGTTATTAGCCTCCAAGAGAAGAATTCGGCCAGAATAAATAATATATACTAAACAGACAGATACCCAGAATGAGAAGTCAGCCCAGGCAGTTAGCCAGAATCAGTATAATACAGGAGGTCAGTCTTCATTCTGGTAGGCAATCTCGGAATTGCAGAGCAGCACTTGTGCGCACTGTAGTGCCCAGTTTTGTGCACAGGTTTGAGGAGAGTTTCCATTGCAGCTGCTGCAGCTAGCATATCACATTTGGCTTGGACTATCTCTTGGTTAGGGTTTGGACTATCTGATAAACTCTTGTTGGTGCGCTATCCTTAGGGAAAGGAGTGCTACCCTTTGTTTGTCTATCTAGCCTAGGGTTTGCTTCCAGAGTGATTCTCTGTCAAGGTTAATGTTCTCGGAGGGTGGCTCCGACCTATGGTTGGGTGAAAATAGCAATATTTTCAATGGTAAAACGAGCACATCCATTATATTCTAACAGAGAAGTCACCAACGTCACATGTATCATGTGTAAAGTTAAATATCATATAATTCTCAAATTATTTGTGTTTATGTTTTTGAATTTTACAATTTGGTACTAATAATTCAATGTTATTCATATGTATGCAGGCTGCCGATATATTTTCTAGGTATATTAGTATTGTACCCCCTCGACACTTGGGCATTGCTTCTGGGTTTCCTTTCTCTGGGCCTAGGGTTTTGGAATCACTTGTACATCATGTGAGGGTCCATCACATCCCACTTGTATGCCACCCACCACCACTTTTGGCCCCATCAATAGAGACTACTACAATAGAGGTTGTCTCAGAGCAAGTTGTACAGCCTAGTGCTCCATCTACCAATGAATCTCCATCGATGCCTGAGATATTCACGGTGAGATAATGCATTGATGATAATTTTTTTATGTTTCATGAATTTGTTTTTACACATATTTGTATAATTTTCTTGACTTGATCCTTGTAAATGATGTAGGGTGGCATTACAGAGATATTGGGGTCGCAGAAGAGGGTAACACCCTCACAATTGATAGTTTCATATGTGGTGAGTTGTCTTAGGTTAAATTAAAAAATATCAATTTGTATGTCTATTAATTCATTGATGAAAAAAACTTATAACATTTTTTATTCTTTGTGCAGACTCCAAAGTGTCGAAGCACGCCCAAGCCTAGAACCTCTTGAGGTGCATCCTCAAGCAAGAGAAGAAATATATATTTCCAGGATGCTCCTGAGGGTGGCGAGGGTAGAAATGGTCAATCATTGACCAACTATTGCCATTTTGTAGCTAGACCACGATATAGATGTTTATTATGTTAAGGCACTTGTTGTCACTTTGTATATTTGGAAAGAGTTGCCATTTTGTAAAAAATGTACAATT
>ML776594.1:557910-568914 GCA_009831015.1 Picea engelmannii | reverse complement strand
TCTTCAAACTTCAAAGAAGTTGTATTACTACCTATGGCCACAACCATACTATCCCACGAGTCTGGTAAAGAACACAACAAACTGATACATTTATCTTCATCTGAAATTTTAATATCAACAGATACTAACTGACTTACCACAGTTACAAAACTCCTTTATGCTGCTCGGTTTGGATTTTATGCCCCAGGACCAAATTGGCCACATGTCCATGAATGACTTGAAGAGGAAAGTTGCAACTCACGATAAAACTCAAACCGAGACTCATATTGGAGAACCGTCAGTTGCATTGGATCTGGAGCATCGGGTTTTATCTAGGGGGGGGATATCCACTGTCATTTTTTCCACCAGAAAATTGTTTGTTGGAGTATCTTCGGTACTAGGGTTTTGGTCAATGAGGCATAGTGCAATTTCTGAAGAGGAGGTCGATTTTCAAGAACATTGTGTCAGGCATTTGTGGGTAGTGTAGTCACATGAGCCTTGGAAAAATAGACTTGTGGGAGCTTACGAAACTTTGTTATTCCTCTTGGTTTGGATTTTATGCTCTCGAACCAAATTGGCCACATGCCCCTGAATGGCTTGAAGAGGCGAGTTGAAACTCACAATAAAACTCAAATAGAGATTCAGATGGGTGAACCGTTAGTTGCATTGGATCCAAAGAACCGAGTTTGAACTGGGGGGGGGGGCTCTACTATCATTCTGTCCACCAGAAAACCATTTGTTTCAGTATCTCTGGCACTAGGGTTTTGGTCAATGAGGCATAGTGCAATTCCTGAAGAGGAGGTCGATTTTCAAGAACAATGTGTCGGGCATTTGTGGGTAGTGTAGTCACGTGGGCCTTAGGAAAATAGAATTTTGGGAGCTTACAAAATTTCGTTATGCCACTCAGTTTGGATTTTATGCCCCCGGGCCAAATTGGCCACATGTCCTTGAATGACTTGAAGAGGTGAATTGCAACTAGTGATAAAACTCAAACCGGGACTCGCATGGGTGAATTGTCAGTTGCATTGGATTCAGAGCACTGAGTTTCAACTAGGGGGACCCCTCCACTATCATTCCCTCCACCGAAAAATCGTTTGTTGGAGTATCTCCAACACTAGGGTTTTGGTCAATGAGGCATAATGCAATTTCTGAAGAGGGGGTCAATTTTCAAGAACATTATGTCGGGAATTTGTGGGTAATGTAGTCGAGTGGGCCTTGGAAAAATAGACTTGTGGGAGCTTATGAAAATCCATTTTTCCGCTCGGTTTGGATTTTATGCCCCCGAAGAAAATTGGCCACGTGTCCCTGAATGACTTGATGCGAGTTGCAACTCGCGATAAAACTCAAATTGAGACTCAAATGGATGAACTGTCAGTTTCATTGGATCTAGAGCACCGAGTTTCAGCTAAGGAGGCCCCTCCACTGTCATTTCGTCCACTAGAAAACCATTTGTTGGAGTATCTCTGGCACTAGGTTTTGCTAAGTGCTTATTACATATGTTTGACAATTTAATACCTTGTTAGGCTAGACATGGAAAGGCAAGTGAAGGCAAGGCATGGCATGGTATGTCAAGGCTTAGTATTGGAAGACATGGAATGGAAATTCAAGGCATGGCATGGCATGGCATGGAAAGGCAAGGCATGGGAAGGCATGGAATGACAAGTGAAGGAAAGGTAAGGAAAGTGAAGGAAAGGCAAGTGAAAGAAAGGCACAAAAAGAAAAGGAATGGCATGGCAAGGCAAGGCAAGGCATGGTAAGGCAAGGCAAGGCATGAAAAGGCATGGCAAGGCAATGAATGGCAAGGAAAAGAATGGCAAGGAAATGAATGGAAAGGAAAGGCAAGGCATGAATGACAAGGCAAGGCAAGGCAAGTGAAGGCAAGACAAGGAAAGGCATGAATGACAAGGAAAGGCAAGGCAAGGAAAGTGAAGGAATGGAAAGGCATGACAAGGAAAGGCATGGAATGGAATGGAAACAAAAGGTAAGGCATGGCATGGAATGACAAGGCAAGGCAAGGCAAAGAAAGGAAAGTGAAGGCAAGGAAAGGCAAGTGAAGGCATGGAAAGGCATGGAATGGAAAGGCAAGTCAAGACAAGTGAAGACAAGGCAATACATGTGAATGCAAGGCAAGGAAAGGCAAGGCTAGTCAAGTGAAGGCAAGGAAAGTGAAAGCAAGGCAAGGCAAGGCAAGTGAAGGAAAGACAAGGCATGAATGAAAATGCAAGGCAAGGCATGAATGGAAAGGAAAGGAAAGGAAAGGCAAGGCAATTGAAGGCATTCCAAGGCATGAATGGTGTTAGCACTCTATAAATTTTGTCCAGCTAAATAGACAAATGACAAAGGTAACTATTTCAACATACTTTAGAGTTGAGGCACTAGCCTGCTCAAATCAGAGAGGGCTCTCTCATGTCGCTTGGTATTTCTTTGGCAATCGATGGCTAGATTTGTTGGCTAGATTTGGTTTGTTTGGGGTTTTTGTAAAGTTGTTGGCGAAGGAAAGGGGGTGATGTTTGGGGCTATGGAGTCGAAAATGAATAAAACAATGGAAAGTCATTAGAGCTATTAGAGGAAAAAGGCTAAATGAGGCAATGAGTCTGAGTTTTATATTGAAATTTGCATGGCGAAAGAAGAAAAGGAAAAACACATAACTGCATCAAAGCATTTTTAAATGAATTCTGAGTTAGTCAAGAAGAGAGTCACATAATTTTAAATTTCTAAGTCAAGGGCGCCATGAGGTGAATTCTGGAATTTTAATTCTCCAATTTGAAAAGAAGAAAATGAAAATGGATCTCAAATACACGAGAAATACATACTATGAGAGAAAACATAACTCATATCACAACCATTAGAATATTTTCGTAAACAGTTCAAAATGCATCTGCATTGTATATTCACTTTGGCTCCAAAAATTTACAAAATCTTCCTGCTACGAGGGAAGGCCCCTCTTCGGTCCATCCTCCTATTCATCTATTTTCATAATAGCATATATAAACAAATACATTCAGGATTTGAAACGAATCATCTTCCCCAAAGTTATAAATATCTTTCAGTTACAAAAAAAACAACATTCAACAGCCAAACTCCTATTTATAAAGGACGTTACAAAACAAAACTGACATATATGAGGTTTTCTGCCTTGAAGGCCACTTGTCAATATTATCACAAAATTCTCTGACACATACTAAATTTAACCTGCAACCTACTCAAGCTTGGCAATTTCTTCCTTTAACGTATCAAGCCAAACAAGTTGGTTTTCTCCAACGTTTTCAACTACTTCAGTTTTTACTACTTCCCTCTGACGCCTTCTTCGTTTCCTCTTGACAGCTCGGGCATGGTGCTCCCCTGTGTAACCATTGATGATTAAATCCTTCATTAGGGGATTTAATTTAATTTCTCGGCACGACCATGATTCGTCCACAGGATTTGTGTGAAATTTTGTTGCTAATATTTGCCCGACCAACTTCACTTTCTTCTTCGTTGATGAACTTGTCACATTAGTCAAAAATCCTGGTTCACTAGAGGCTACTTGGTCTTTCATATCCATCTTTCTTGGTTTCGAGGGAAAATACAGACTTTTCTTTCATATTTGAATACTTCGACCTGTGATCACCTTGTTCTAAAATAGAACGTTAATCACCCAACAAAAAGTAATGCAACCTATGTCTTGAATGAAAATCGCAATCGAGTGCCAATCATGAACTACTGATAATAGTACTTGTAGGTACATTGGTTTATCACGTTTGGCCAATCTATTTCGAATAATGATCCTTTTGAGTTATTTATCCGGTGACACTTACCTGACATCACACAGACACAAAGTACCTGAATGAGTGGCATGAGGTGATTTTACCGGCCGTCATATTTCCTTCCCACACGAGAAATTTTTATTTGACGTATTCAAATGACATTAGAACGCATGGCATGGGGGCATGGTTAAGCGGTTTCACACTCACCCTGTTTTCGCCTCGATGTGCTTCTGAAGGCACCATGCATCTATGGAATGAAACCATGGTATTTTCCCCAACCCTCTCTCTAATAATTATCTTGCATGCTTTTTCATCGCCCGATATGTTTTCTAGTTGTCGATCTGGGCCGCTCCAAGATCTATGGTCCGTCAGATCCCATCACTTCCACATCCCTGCCAATTTTAACCCTATCCACCAGATGTACTCTAACTTTCTAGTTTAACCCTTCTCTAAATATATTTAGCGCTCTGAAAAATCTTGACTTGGATTCCGAGAAATTGTTATGGTGATAACAAATGGAAAGGTAAGGCATGAATGGCGAGGAAAGGCATGAATGTCAAGTCAAGGAAAAGCATGGATGGAAAGGAAAGGAAAGGAAAGTTAAGGCAAGGCATGGCATGGGAAGGAATGGTCTGGAAAGGAAATGCATGGAAAGGCATGGCATGGTATGGAAAGACATGCAATGGTATGAAAAGGCATGTCATGGAAAGGAATGCCATGGTATGGCATGGAAAAGGCATGAACTTGTATGGTATGGTATACCATTTCCTTGCCCACCATACCATTGCCTTGCCTTGCCTTGTATGGTATGGTATACCATTTCCTTGCCCACCATACCATTGCCTTGCCTTGCCTTGTATGGTATGGTATGTCATACCATACCATTGCCTTGTATGGTATGGTATGGAAAGGAAAGGCAAGGCATGAATGGCAAGGCAAGTGAAGGCAAGTGAAGTGAAGGAAAGTGAAGGCAAGGCAAGTGAAGGAAAGTGAAGGCAAGTGAAGGAAAGGAGAGGCAAGGAAAATGAAGGAAAGTCATGGGAAGGCATGGCATGGAAAGTGAAGGCAAGTGAAGTGAAGGAGAGGAGATACAAGTGAAGGCAAGGCAAGTAAAAGCAAGGAAAAGCAAGGCAAGGCAAGTGAAGGCATGGCAAGACATGAATGGAAATGAAAGGAAAGAAATGACATGAATGGAAAGGCAAGGCAAGGAAAGTGAAGGTAAGGCAAGGTAAGGAAAGTGAAGGCATGGAAAGGTATGGCATGGCATGGCAAGGAAAGGCATGGAGAGGAATGGCATGGCATGGAAAGGCATGACATGGTATGGAAAGTCATGGCATGGAAAGGCATGCAATGGTATGGAAAGGCATGGTATGGAAAGGAATGGCATGGTATGGAATGGAATGGTATGGAATGGCATGGCATGGAAAAGGAAAGACATGGAAAGTGAAGGAAATAAAATGCATGGAATGGCATGCAAAGACATGGTATGACAAGGCATGGTATGGAAAGGCATTGTATGGAAAGACAAGCCATGGAAAGTGAAGGCAAGTGAAGGCATGAAAAGTGAAGGCATGGCATGGAAAGTGAAGGAAAGGAAAGTGATGGGATGAAAAGGAAAGGAAAGGAAAGGCAAAGCAAGGCAATGCATGTCATGGGTATATTTTAAGGTAGGGTATATTTTAACAACATTACAAATATTTTAACAATAGTAAAAATGAAGCCAAAATTATTTGTTTTACATAACTAGATGGTCATTCAAGTAGACCATCGAGATCACTTCTAATATTGAGGATTTCCATTAACTTCTTGTACTCAAAGTAAGGCAAGAAGTATCATACCTTTGGTGATTTATTTCTTGGCATTGTTTGTAGTTGGAGGTTTGGACCAATAACCAAGTTTGTAAAGTGGTATATGACTTGACCTGGTTTATAATCTTGAAATACATAACGACCTTTCTTTCTTATTCTTTCATCCTTTATTATATATCCTCCTTTAATAACCATCGACCCAATCGAAAATTCAATGCCTTCAGGGTCTGTTACTGATTGCATGAGGGTCTTCTTTCCCTATAAGCATCGTGCCAGCCAATAATCAGTTCCCTGTTCATGATCTCTTGGGGAAACCACTACATATATGTGCCCTGGAAAAAGTGGAGTGCCAAAATGTGAGTCCACTTAATGACCAAAGCATAAAACATTAATTCTAGTTAGTCAAAATTTAATAAAAGGATTCAATGAACCCGACAGTACAAGATCTGAGACATGATCATAATCTACTAAAATATTTGATTGTTCCTCCTCCAATTGGTATAATTCCATAGTTATACATTGAACAATGGGGAGTGATACATGATTCCATATATCAACCCAATCTGTCGATTCACAATCATCCCATTCATTAATACTACATGGACCACAAAAACAAGAGAGTTTTCTCATCCATATTTCAACTATTGCATTGTCTGATGTTCTAACTGAATGGAAATATAACTGGGCATTACTATTGCATTATCTGATGATGGAAATATAATTGGGCATTATTGCAAAAGGGTGTTATGCAAAACATGATATATATATGTGTGTGTGTGTGTGTGTGTGTGATAATAATAACCATTCTCAATGTGATATCTACAACAACACCTGCTATGAATTGTGTTTATTCAAACATACCAAGGCTACATTTATGGAAAGATCTTTGGCCCAAGTTAAGTGCACTATGTTCTGTTCTGAATCTCTCATTCAATTATGTTTGTGTAATGTCAAGAAAGTATTTAATATGGGGTTCACTGTCCCTAGATCCCCTTCTCAATTTTAGTACATATTTTTGGTTGGAAGGTGGCCTTTTGCTCTCATGCCAGAAATCTTGAACTAGTCCCTTAAATGCTCCAATTAAATTCATGTTAGAATGAGGTAGCCTTCCAATGAAGGCTCACAAATATGTTTGGGCACCTATGTTGAGACTATCTCGTCTATGAGAATACTTTCTAAGGATTTCGACATTGCATTTTAAGAGGTGAGAGTTTTGTTGTAGAAAACAATGTTTTCTTGTGATCTTGCTAACAACTGACTGGGACAAGACACGTCGAGCTATGTTTCGGTCTTTAGAACGAGACTTCTTACCAATTCTTTGAAAATCATCTACAAGGTTTCTAACAATACGATGACTTGCTTCTATACTTTTGACTGTTTTAATGCCTAAAATTATCCTAACAACAATCAAACTTCTAGATTTTAACAAAGATAAAAATAATTGACATTATCATCGGATTATGGTTCAAAATATTCTTGAATGATTTTATAAGAGTGATAACGAATAGTACAGTTAGGTAACTTACCTTCAATTGATGCTAGACCAATTTCATCGACCTGAATGCAATTAGGAGTTCTTCATCGTGTAGTGATCAATCTAGGTAGGGACGATGAACCCCTATTCTGGCACTCTTGAGCTCCATATTGTGGAGTTAAAAATGTTGCAGTTCTTTCCCCTTGAATCACTGACAGATCAACTGTGGGAGGAGAGTGGACATGGGACTATCTAGTTTCTAGAAAATTTGACTGTCCAACAAGAGATTGCACCACGAGACCTTCTTCACCACAATGGTGTACACAAGTTGCTTCTCTATTTTCATCCATTGTATAATCAACTCCAAGCAAATACTCCATCATCTGGTCATCCATAAAAAAAATTCTTGATGAGATATTGTTTGGATTGCTCTCTAATGAACTCTTGTGCTTTTCTTCTGGTGATGGAGGAGAAACAATAGTGACATCTATTACGCTAGAAATTAGATTCCCCTCTTATGAAAGTCTATGCTTTGACATATGTAACTTTTCTTTTTCTCTTTCTTCTTCTACCTTTTCGATTAGTTTCTTTTTTCTCAAGAACTTCTTTCTCGAATCTGGTGGTTCCCCATGTTTAAAGATAAAAATTGGCTTCCAAACACCCACCACACATTTGTCTTTGTATTATGTAATAAGGCACAACCAAGTGGAGAAATGTTTTTGTATTACAAAAAACAAAGTTACCGACTTAACGAGAACCATGACCTCAAAACAAGAACTTTGTCCCAAAAAACCCATATTTTTTCATAAAAAAACATCAAAATCAATCCCCAAATCAAAACACGGTGCTACCAGTAGCACCATTTTTTTAAACGAGGTCAAAATTACAACATTTTTCAAACATGGCCTTCAAAACTTAGACAGTAGCTCAGAAAAACCTTAAAATTAGCACCTAAAAAAATAGATGTTTTTGAATTTTTTTTTTCAAAATGTTAAAATTTTAGATAATTTGAAATCGTATTTTTAGTAGTTGGTACCATTAAAACAAAAACCTCAAAATCAACCATCAAATTGAAAAGTACTGCTATCGGTAGCACCCATTCTAAAATTGGGGTATGAAAATGACACATTTTTATAAAGTGGTAAAATAACTCATCATTACTGTAAACAAAATCATAAAATCAACCCCTAAATGCTTACTTTATCACTCAAAGCACAAAGTAATACATAATGCCATGAAAATATCACAATATAATTTAAAATTTTAACATCACTTTTTAATAAATAAATAAAAATACAAGTTACATTGAATGAAACATAAAATATTTTTTAAAAGTATTGTTATATTGTCCATATTCAAAACATATGAGTTAAGAAGTTTTATTATATTCTCCATAATCAAAGCATATAATTCATAAAACATAAAAATGATTCATAGCTTCATGTAAGATCATATGTAAGTTCAATGCTCATTTCTAGTTACCATACAAACATTATATGGATAAAAAATACATAAAATGTTTCATACACTTATTCAGATTGACTCATGGATTATGAAATACCATCAAAGTCTACATTGTCTTCAAATGAATGATTGGATGAAGATGTAGATGATCCATACTCTTCTCTATTGTCGATGAATGCAACATCTGAGTCTACATGCATGCCCAACATTTCAAATGTCAAATGCCTTTTAGATCTATGACTAGGTTCAACATACTCCCATCTTACATTTATTTCTTGTGGCAACAACCTCTTGATAATATCTGTTGTCTTGGAGTGAAGAGTTCCTCTCTTTGTCAAATTGAATTCATAAACAAGTATGTGAACATCATCTAATTTTAAGAGGTCAGTACGATGACGAGTTGTATTTTGACCCTTTCTTTTTCTCTTTCTATTGACACGTTTCTCAACCACCATGTCTGGCTTGTACACACCACTGAATGGGTGTGTACTTGTTGCATACCAATGCACTTCAATTGTAATAACATCATCATGTTCTTTCTCAATCTTTATAACCTTTGCAATCCATAATGGATAACCATGTGGATCTTCAGTTGCTAAGACTACAATCATGCTACCCTCCTTAATATATTGTACTGAACCTTTGTAAAGGTCTTCCATGGATTCATGTTGTTCATGTGACCTTCAATAACCAATATACATTTATGTTTCCTCTGCTTGTGTAAACTCAATAGCACCTTGAGATTCTTGTTGTTCAACAATGTTTGTTTCTTCAAATTCATTTGGAATATTTTGTGACCAATGAAATGGAGTCTTCAACAATGTATCTTCATTTGTTGAGCTTGAAATTATGTCACTTTGACTATTGAAAAAAGGATCCCACCAAACAGAATCAACAACTTCAAAGTACTCATATGTATCCTTAATGGAATTTTTTTATTTCTTCTAGGCATTCATAATAATATAAATCTCTATTACGCCTCCATGTGTTATCGATTTCAACTACTGATTGTAATAATAATACCTTTGATGCAAATATTGGACGATCTGAAATGAAATTCAAAAATGATAAACCTAATGAAGGCCCCCATTCTATAGTAGTTGAATACTTCTTTCCCCATATAAGTGTTTTCCCATCAAAGTTTTTGAAACAAAATTGATGTTGGAAGCTAATGTCATTAAGTTGTTCAATACATTTTTCTTCATGATGCGATCCCTGAATAAATCTTCGTATGTCAACATTTTCTTCTAATATATGAAAAATAGGCTCTGGAATGTATGATTTCTTAATACATTCAATCAATGATGGTAGGCTTCCAACATTTTTCCTCTTCAATGTTACTACAAAACGACTGAACATTTGATCAATATGATCATGATTGTTTCCAATCAGAAGGAAACCAAATTTCACCTTTTGACAGATTCCCAGTTCAACAAGCATGTTTAGATATCTAAACACAATTTGATTTTAATTTTCATGACTATTGTTTTCCAACTGTAGATAGAGAACTTGAGGAAGATTTCCAGACCAGTGAGTGAGCACATGATGAATTATGGTGATGGTCACATTTGCATCATTATGAATATTTGGAGCTATGAAGTAAACCCTTGGACACATTTTTCCATTGAAAACCATACAACCAACCAAGTGAAACTGAATGAAATTGTCTTCCTGTAAATTTTTTGGTGTATAGAAAAAATGTGGTAGAAGTGTTTTCTTTTGGTCCATGACATCAATTATCATACCTAAATGTTTGTTTGGAGCATCATAACACTTTTTCCGATGTTTATACAACTTTTTCCTTTCACTTGATTGTTGATTCTGATGTTCTTGAAGTGCTTTGACTATGGAATATGCATGACATAAAATGAAAATATTGATCATATTTTTTCATAGTTGATAACTATCCAATTTAAAAAAAATAAAAATAGTAAACACATACATCTTTCTTCTCCTTTAGATTTATCTCTTATTGATTTAAGAGTAGCATATATACTGCAAATCCCCATCCTTGACTTCTTATGAATACATACATTGTTGAATTGTTTCTTCCATATTTTTGTAAAATATGCATATGTAATAAAATTACCATTTCCTTCAACACCTTCAACATATCCTTTGTACAAGTTGTAGATTTCTCTCCTTGAGAAATTATCTGGAATATGTATTGTGTCTCTATCCGGCATACACTCTCCATGTTTGGAAAAGAAATCACACATCCACAACAATGTAGTGTTTTTCAATGGCCCACTCTCTCGTCCATGATGTACCTTTGAATAAAATGAAGGATCTTTTTCCAATCTTGTTTGGATTCTTGATAGACGAAGATTACCAATTGAGTGAATTGTTTTGAAATCCTTTCTTCAAAGTAAAATATTCCCAATGCGATAATCATATCATGTCTTGGTGGATATCATGCACCCCATCAAATATGATTTTTTCATGCTCTTATTCATTGACAAATATGTCTTCCTTTTATTCAAGGCATACATGTCCATGCTTTTCAAACAATTCTTTTGACAACATTCACTTG
>ML776594.1:522432-546411 GCA_009831015.1 Picea engelmannii | reverse complement strand
CCATCATTAGCTTGCACTCACCCTTTACTGTTCTTTATTTTCCGCATTTTATCTATTTCATGTATAAGCATAAAATCAATAACTAAATATTTTAGAATCTAAAGGAATTTAACCTTCATAGTGTAGATTTTAGTTTTATTTATCAAATGTGTTGTAACAAACTGTTCCATCGCAGTTTATAGATCAACAAATAACCAATTTTGACATTTAAACCTATAAAGTCTTCACAATGGCTATTTTTTATTTTCTATCTAACAAAGTTATTCCTTTGACAATGAGTGGAGTGTCCACTCAAAACTTTGGGAATGTTTCAAATCATTAACATAGATTATACTCCAATAAACACTAGAACCAAAGATGGGGATGTTGCATTCAATTAATCAATGATAAAAAAATATCGGAAATAAATAAAAGATACTTTAACAAGGTGGATGGTAATGTTAGAAGATGATCTAACAAGGTGGATAGTAATATTATAAGATGATCACTTGACTAATGCACCATCTTCTAAAAAGAGACAAATGTGAGAAGACTAAAGAGAAAAAAGTGAGAAGAAGAAGGGAATTTAAAATGAATATGGTATTAGGAGGATACAGATCGAAAGATGTCATGTTATGATTTGTTGTAAATATCCTACCTAAGAAGCTTTGGGAATTTATAGGTAGACCTATGTTGGTATGGTCACCAATTCAATTGAAGCTAGTGAATCAATATTGAATTTACCTTATAGGGAGAGTGGAGGACATTGAAGTTGACTTCGACAAGGCAAAAAAGTTTACATATATCGAAATGATAAAAATCATGGACAAAGATTATCCCTCTTCTACACTACTACAAATACATTGGGTGTCTGTGTTAAAATGGTGACAACAAATTCCTAGGATTAGGATTTTAGATCCTATAATTCAGCATTGGTTGTAACCAAGTTAGACTAAGTTGGAATTTGGTTATAAGTAGTTTCTAATGTATATTGATATAATTTCATGTATGCCCATAGAGGTTGTGCAGAGTGAGAGGAGCGATTGAGTTGTTGTAATCTCCATGCTCTGAATAATAAGACAACCAATACCTATACTTGGTGGACGTAGCCCAACATTTAGGTGAACCACATGAAATCTTTGTGTTTCTTATCTGCGTGTTTATTGATTGTCTTATGTGAATTGTGTTTTCCACATTTTCAATTACAACAGTTTGACAGTAATGCAATCCTAAATTTAATGCAAAGAAATATGTCATTTTTGAAAATCATTTAATTTTGTCCTTTACTTGAAAAAAAAACAATGAGGTTTGATCATGTTAGAAAAATGTGCAAGTGATTTTGATTCATTCCATGTATGTGATGACATTGTATCCCATCTAAATTCATTGATGCATGCAAGACACACCTTGTATAACGTTTATTTTCTTGTAGATATAAAAATGAAGTAAGCAAGATGCACCTTGTATAATTTATTTTCTTGTACATATAAAAATGAAGTAATTGATGTAGTTAAATACACACATTATATAATAGTTTTAGTAATATTGTAATCTAAAAATTGTATCATGTAATTGGTGTAGTTAAATAAACACATTATATATTAATTTTGTAATTTACAAATTTATCAATAAAGGTTACACTATTTCCTACTTCAATTAAAAAAAAAATTGAAAAAAACTTTAGTAATAGTGTTATTTAAATTTCAAATAAATGAAAACAAAATATAATTAACTTTTGAGCATGTTATCTAATTAGAAAACAAACTATAATTAATTTTTGAGCATTTTATTTAATTATTATAATTAAGAGATTGTTACTGTGGATTTGTTTGCTAAATTCCTTTTGGTTTCCTAGTCTTAAGGGTTAGTTGAAATATTCATGTGCATAGTTGAGATGTTTTCTCAACCTATACCTTGTATTGTGCTTAGGATTTGGAGTGCTTTTCTCTCCTTAGTTTGTTGAGGTTGTATAGGTATTTAATATTTTCATTTGATTAATAAAAATTCAATGTGTGTTGTATAATTTCTTTGTGTGTATGAACTCGGCTCATGAGTGGGATTTCCCACTTTGTTGAGAAATCCTTCATCATTAGTATCATATCATGTTCGATCTAGCCTTGGGATTAGGGTTCATTTCTCCTTCATTTTTCCATCTTGTTTGCTTGTTTTTATTTACACATTTATGGTGATGCAACTCATAACCTTAGCCTCAAATATGCATCGCAGCCTTGCAAAGCTGAGTGTGATTACAAAAGATCGTTCTTAGCTCTAGCATGTCAATGTTCAATCATCTTGCAATCCTGAAAATCATCTCAATGTTTTTATTCTCAAGAGATTCTTCAATAGTTTTCAGTTTGGCTTCCTTCTGAGAAATTTTGGTGATTGATTCCTCATTGATTATCTATGACCTAAAGAGGTATTGCTCATATTTGGAACTAGAAACCCTAGTGTATATCACAAACTACCAATGTTAGATCTAGATGTAAATCAGAGCCTACATATAGATTGTGACCCTCTAAATAGATCTCGAGGATTGTCAAGAAATGATACACACAAGTTCTCGTATCCCAATGATAGACATGCTTTCCATTTAGAACACATCCATAGTTATCTAGATGCTCCTAGTTGTCCTTATAATGGAGTTTCTAGATCAAAATTCCTGTATTGTGCTTTGGATGATCTTCCAAGGCATATCGATCCAACTTTAAGGCACTTGAGAGCAAGTCTGGACTATGATGTAGAATTGGTGCTTCTCTTTATGGAGGAGTTGTATATGACTAGCTTGATATGCAAGTTACAGTGGCCATGCAAAATTAATTTCATTAGCCAACAATCTTATGGATTATATGATAGTCATCAGGTTGGCTCACTTGGGGGTGTGGCAATTGTGGAATTTACTCTTTAGGTTATGGAACCAGTTCCTTTCCAGATAGGAGTGATATTGTCAGTAGTTCATATTCTTCTCTATATGAAAGTCAGAGATCCAGTAGTGGATATTTATTCATGTAAGATTGACTTGGATACATCTTGTATCCAGACTATTCTCCTAGAGAACTATCCAGCACTGTGGTTAGGTACCTATGTGTCTCAGTAGATGGAAATATGTCCATAGGATGGTCAGTTGTTTAGTCCTGACAACCAGGTTGATGTTAGGCCCTGAACAAGTTCCCAATCAATTTTTTTCGTACCATTGTTCGACCCAAAGGTATGATTTGTTCCCAGCTGGTATATTTTTCTTGATCATAGTCTTACAAGTGAAGGTAGGAGCATCAACATTTGATTATGAGAACCCACAATTCATTTTTGTTATTTGGATATGTCCATATTTGGCATCACCTACCAACATTTTGTGCTTCTTTGTAGCACTACCTTGAGTGGTGATTTTTCCCATTTCATTATGTATTCTCACAAGCATTATTTGGTATCTATGACTCTGGGAGTTTACATGTCTTGTTTTAGCAGTTACTCAGGGACTTAATGTCTCCACACCAATTTTTTTTGGGAGTATATACTTCGACAACTTCGTCATGTGGATTAGATCGCTTTGTATGGTGTCACATCTTGTTTACTAGGATAATTTCAATTGGTTTTGAGTATTCTTATAATCCTATATGGATTCGGGTTCCATTATGTTGATATACATCACAGAGATTATTTGGTTCCATGAATTCAATTGTAGGTCTTTGTCTCACCAATTTCATCAAACCTCTATCAATTCCCGTCTAATCGTTTAACAAGTTTGACCTCTGCATCATGCTAATTCAACATCTACTACAACAATTGTGTTTTATTTTTCTCTTGGAAGCATTGGAGGCCAGTGCTTCTTTGGTTGGGAAGAATGAAGGGGTTATAATCCCTATGATTTCCATATGTGTTGTCATGTCTAATTATTATAGTTAGGAGATTGTTATTATGGATTTATTTGTTGAATCCTTTTTTATTTCCTAGTCTTAGGGGCTAGTTGAGATCAAGCATAGTTGAGATGTTTTCTCAACATTTCTTTGTGTTGTGCTTAGATCCTAGTTTCTAGGATTTGGAGAGCTTTTATTTCCTTAGTTTTTTGAGGTTGTAAAGTTATTTAAGCTTTGAATTTGATTAATAACAATTCCATGTGAGTATATATAATTTCTTTGTGTGTGTATGAACTCGGTTCATGAGTGGGATTTCCCACTTAGTTGGGAAATCCCACATCAGGGGTGTCATAGATGGTAGTGCACCAATAGGTTTTTGTAATTTTTTAAAATAAAATCAATATTGTATAAAAATGGATAAACCACATTCAACATTTAATCACCCTACCTGCACTTTGCTAGCCCTACCCTTCCTTCTTCTAAAGCCCGCCCCTTCTTTCTCACTAGCCTCAAGCCCTACCCTCCCTTACAAGTTGTCTTCCTTGGAATGATTTTATACCCCACACACCCAAGACCCAGTCAGCCCCACACTCAATCCCCACAGTCTTACATAAGGATGTATTGGTGTTGTTGTGAATGAAAGGAACCCCAAATAGAGTTTTTTCACATAATAATAAAAACAACCTCATGTGTGCTTATAGTGGAATGCATAGTGAACCTATGGGAGTGCACCAATAAGTTTTTGTATTTTTCTAAAATAAAAATTGATATTGTGTTACAAAATGTCTAAACCTCATTGGTATGATTTTATATAGTGACACATCGGTGTTACAAAATGTCTAAACCTCATTGGTATCATTTTATATAGTGACACATCGGTCTTCTTACCATTTTATGATGCCCCATTTACAATGTTTAGAATTGATTTAAACTGATATTTTATTACAAAATAGTAATAACGACCTCCAATGCCCCTATAATGGGAACATACTGGTGTGCAAGATATGTGAGTGTATAGACCAAAATACTCCACTAAAACCTCTAGAGACCTACCTTCACTAGTAAGCTTTTTTATAAACAAATAATGGAGAATTCTCTTGGGAAGGTTCTACAAAACCCTCACTAGAAGCTGTTTTCTTTGTGTCTTTTGGGAAGAAAAAATTGGCGGGTCGGATAATTGTTCAAAAAGAAGACACTCTATACATATATAGGTTGTACCAATGAAGGACAAGTTGTGGCACTTAGCACAAATTACAGAGTACTAATGTAGTTTCATAATAAGCACCGAAAGACTAGTGAGATTTTGAGAACAAATTGAGTATTGCAATGATGTCTATTTACAACACATGCGTGAAAGATATTGCAAGAAAATCAAGTGAAGCACCATTGACCAATCACCACTACCGACTTCAATTGACTATACAAAATCCATCTACACTAAAATTTTAATCCACTTTTGTTTCTTTAAGTTATAGGCTGAGAATAATTTGATTGTAATAGACTTATGAAAATTTTTATTATTTTACCTAACTTCTTAGGGACAAAGAAGAATTTGGGGCTAAGGAAGATGTTAGAGAGATAAATATGCCCTAGTTTAAGTCTTAAACGTAATTGGATAAGTACAAGTCAACTTGGTATATGTATTGGTTGGTTGTAGAGTCAATTAAGTCAATTGATCAACTAGTGCCCATATCAATAGTTATAATTGCATCTTTATATGTATAAACAAGGTTGGATATTTAAAGGATTAAGTTGGGCTAATAAAGAATACTTATTTGTTTCCTCTATGACCACTATTCCCCCCTTCATATATGCATGTATTGATTGTATGAAATATAATGTGTAGATCGAATGTAAATATGATTGTTTCTTTTATTACTATACAACTGCAAGAATAGACTAGATTACAACAATACTGAACATGAGTTGGTCACATATCTCGAATGGGGGGTCATGTTGCATGTGCACTGACATGGGAGATGTAAGGTGTTGCATGTCCACTTTCCTTGAGGGTGCACACAAGGCTACTTGATATAGTTGGCTCAATATACCATTTGTATGTTTCAAGTTGGAAGGAGGCACCAGAGAACCTCTAACATACACTTGACTCATGGGGAAGGAAGGAGAAGGGCCCTATTTATGCATAAATTTGTGAACCCAATCTTTAACTAAGATACCAACCCCACTTCAAATGGATTCCAAGTATCCACATGTTACACCAGATTGGTCTCTTCCATGAATAACAATATCCTCATCATAGTTTGTTTCTTCATATTCCCTTTTTGTATAGTCAACTATTATTATAATCCTTACTATTTCAATGACATTAACCATGTTTTCAAATTTGACGTAACCTTCTCTTAAGTGTCCATAAAGAATTTTTGCGTTTCCCACCATCATGCTAGAGTAGATATCAGTGCCATGTCTAATGCTTCAACATGCTACTTTACATCCACTTGGTCAATAATCACCTCAACAAACTATGCAACATCTCCTATAATTCCATCGAACTTTGGTGAGTTCTTTATCTCGGTGCCTATCCATATTAATGATCTCACCATTATTGTTGGCACAGGGGCAGACCCAGGGTTCATCTCCAAGAGCACACCAACAATCCCTAACTACTGGCCCTTTCGGCAACACCTGCGAAGTAGATGCAATCTCACCCGAAGTAGCTATGAGGGGGTTGCAGGAAAGAGATGTCTACAACCAAAGGAAATGTCAAGTGGATCTAACACAAGAACAACACAACGTTCATATATCACTTATTAGCTTAGATCTATTATGCACATCTACTTATCAGATCTAAAGAAGTAATGCAATCATAATATATCAATGACAGAGACAAAATACCAATCACACACAACACAAAATGTACGTGGTTCACCCTCTCTCTAGGGCTACGTCCATAGAAATGTGCTTATGATTTATTAAGATAAAGCATACAATTCTTGTCTGCACTATCATCTATTAGATCTTCTTCCTTCTTCCCTCTTTCTCTCCCCTCCCTGTGCACCCAGTTGTAGGGTTGATCTTCGTACCCAGCTGAAGATCTTACAATACCAGAAGGCTCTCACTCTTAGCACTTTCTCTCTCTCGATACAATACTCACTCACACCAACAATACAACTAGATCAACAAAAATATTGTACCAACATGACCTAGGTCCTTTAGACCTTTATTTATACATTACAATATCTCACCGACATCCTTAGGCCAAAACTTAGGTGTCCAAAACCTTAGGTCAACTTGACTTGTGGTTTTAGGGCTCTATCGGCCTGTCTTTCCTTCCTTCTCACACGGTGCTCCAAAGAATCCAACAATGGATTTTCTTGTTTGTTGAGTTTTTTACGATCCTTCTTCCTTTCTTATCTATCATTACCGATCTCCTTGTTCAACGACTTTCTTTCTCAGGCTTTGCTCCCTCTTTTCTGCTCTTTTGTTCACTTCGACCCAACAAAAGTGACTATGTCTTTCGCGAAGTTCGCATTCTCCCTTTTCTTCCTTGATCTTCTCTTGCTTCCATAACCAAGGGCCAACAGGCCCCCAATACTCACCTGTGACTCGTACCGAGGCACTTCAGATCTGAGATTCCTATTTTACTTCGACTCCAGACTGCACAGTGAAACCTCTGCTTTCTGTTTGATGCCTCCTCTTTTTCCTTTATGCAGACTATCTTTTATGTGTCTGGTACCCAGTTTCAACTGCACCTAGTACCTGGACCCTTTTCTTCCTGCTTTTACTAAGAGCTACGAGGCACCTGGTTGTCATAATACAACTTCAACCAACTCCCATTCACCAAACCTTCCTTACATTCTCCATTCAACGTTTTAAGTTGTGCAACTCCTCCCTCTATAACATAAGTGATATCGTATGGCCCTAGCTAATGTGTTCTGAACTTCCCAGGATGTTTTATGAACTTGTTGTCATATACCAGTACTAGATCACCTTGTTTAAATGCCTTCTTCATGATGTGCCTATCATGATAGGCCTCCTCTCTTTCCTTATGTACCTGCTGATGGAATCCTGCAATGAATTTGTCTTCCTCTAGTTCAACCAGTTGTGCAAACCTATCTTGAATGACGCACGGGTCATCCATATCTATAAAGGCAATAGTTCTTAGGCTTGGTACCAAATATTCCATTGGAACAACAACTTTAAGACCATATACCAACTTGAAGGGGGTCTACATTGTTAGTTTATTGAAAGTGGTTCTTTGGGCCCATAATACTACTGGTACTCTTAAATCCCAATCATCCCTGTTCACACTGCAAATCTTCGTGAGCGTTGTCTCCAAGATCTTGTTGAATTCTTAAACTATCCCATTTTCTTGTGGATGCTACGGGGTTCTCTTCTGATGGTGGACTGCAAATTCTTCAATCAAGGCTTCAACTGTCTTATTGATGACATGTGTTACTTGATCACTCATAAGGATCTTTGGGCATCCAAACCTAGTTATGATGTCATCAAATATGAAGCACGCAGTTGTAGTTGCACTACACTCCTTGACTGCTCTTGCTTTCACCCATCTAGTCAAGTATTTTGTTGTTGTAATTATGTACCTTGCTCCTGTATGCTTTTCTGGTGGGTTTATAGGTCCAACAAAGTCAATGGCCCATTTCTCAAATTCTTGTAGGGTCAGTTGTGGTGCTAATGAAATTTCATCTCTTCTGGATGGTTTCCCAACTCTTTGGCATACATTGCAGGCTCTGGAATAGGCTTTAGCATCTCTGTGTAAGGCAGGCCACCAAAGGCCAACTCTCAGAACCTTCTACGCAGTTGCTTTTCCTGCATAATGTCCTCCTATGATTCCTTCATGATCTTCTGCAAGGATCAGTGGTTGTTCTACCTCCATAACATACCTTCTCAATATCTCATCAGGTCCCATCTTGTATAAATTTCTAGCTAAAAGTGAGAAATCTGCAACACTCACTACTAGTTGTTTCTTCTGAGGAATTGTGTACTCACTAGGTGCCATTCTTGTTGATAGGAACTAGACTATCTCTGCGAAGTGGTCATTGATCTTTCTAATGGCCAATAGTTGTGCATCCGGTAGTGTATCCTCCAAACTGGTGGGCTCTTCTCCATGTTCCAACCTCGACAAGTGGTCATGACCTTTGTTCATTCTTCCTGGATTTACTATGATCTCAAAATCATATTCTTGAAATAGCAGGAGCCATCTGCATATCCTTCCCCCCAACACTTGCTTGTTGACTAGGTATTTCAGTGTGGAGTGATCAGTAAACATTTTAAAGTGCCCTTCCAGTAAGTAGTGGTGAAATTTCTACAATGCATACACCATGGCTAACCCTTCTTGCTCAGTGGTGGTGTAGTTGATCTCAGTAGTTGATAGCTTCTTGCTAGCAAAGGCTAATGGGTGGTCAATATCTCCTTCTTCCGGTTGTGATAACACAGCTCCTAAAGCAATGGAAGACACATTGACATGCACATGAAACTCCTTGATCCAATATGGGAAAACCAAAATGGGTGCAGTAACCATTTTCTGTTTCAATGTGTCGAAGCTCTGTTGGCATTCCTCTGTCCAACTAAACTGACAATCCTTCTTCAACAACTTCTCCATGGGTGTTGTAATCTGAGCATATCCCTTAATGAACTTTCTGTAATATCCCGTGTGTCCCAACGTAGTGTGCAACTATTTAACTGACATAGGAGGAGGTAGATCAACTATAATGGCAATCTTGGATGGATCAACCAACAATCCTTGCTTGCATACAATATGACCTAACAACACTCCAAATGGTGAAAAGAAAATACATTTATTCATGTTCAAAGCAATTTGACACTTCCTGCATTTATCCAACATTAGCCTTAGACATTCGATATGATTCTTCAATAAACTAAAAAAAGTCCAATCATCAAACTATGCTTCTAAAAAATTATGCAGAAATTCCTTGAATACTTCGACCACCACCCTGGAAAAGATGGTCAAGGCATTCTTCAATCTGAATGGCATCACTGTATATTGGTAGGATCCCGATTCTATTGCAAATGTGGTCTTATGGCAATCTTCCTTGGCAATCTGGATCTAATGGTATCCTGAAAATCCATCTGTAAAAGAATATACTTCCTGGCCTCCCACATTATCTAACACTTCGTCTGTGAATGGTGTAGGGAAGGGGTCATGCAAACAAGCATCATTCAACTTCCTGATATCTACGTATATCCTAATATCTCATGTCTTCTTGTCTTGTACCACCATAGGGATATTCCACTCTGACTCTTCGACAAGTTCTATAATCCTTTCTTCCATCATTTTGTCAAGCTCAATCTTCACTTTTTCCTTATATTTAGGGTTTAGTCTGTAAGGTCTCTATTTAACTGGTCTTGCATCTAAATTTAAAGGAATCATCATCTCTCCCATAGGTCCTTTAATTCCCTTCATATCAATGAACTTGGTTGGAAACAAGTCCTAATATTCATGCAGTAAATTTGTAATTTTGTCAATGGTGGCAGCATCCCAGTAATCTCCAACATTTGCGAACTTTGGTGTCTGCTCTGTTCCACTATTGACTTTCTTAATCTTGATTGGTTGTCCAATGAATGCAGCTCAACTCCTGGTCCTTCCACATCTCTCTGACCCTCTGTTTCTGTGATGTTCACCTTCCTTAGATCATCGTCTTCATCGGCATTGATGTTGTAGCAACCCTGCAATTTCTGGAGAGGCACAGTCCATTCGTCCTCTTCTTGTTCCAAAGGAAGGCTAGATGCTTCCTCGAATACTTTCTATTTCACAATCTGTAATGCTTGATCAACTGAGGGATATTGACTTTCAAATAAGAAGGTAGTTACAAAATTCTGAGTCATACCTTGCCAATCTATAGTGATGAGGTGCAGCGTTGCTTGAAGGTACCAGTTGATAGGGGTGGTGTTCAGTGTATTAATGAATTTGTGCACCCATTGTTCTTGAGGAATGTTGCTCCAGGCCTCTTCACAACTCTGCACATGGTCCTTTGGGCAGCTTCGACTTGTAAACCTTACTTTGCAGCTCCCGGTTTGTGCTGAGAACTGCGCTGTTATCAAGGTGCGACATTGTATCCAATATGTAATATTACTTTTGTGTGCCCCCCACCATCTTGTTGGTGTGGCTTTCAAGGCCTCATCCATTGCCAATAATCTATGTTGTGTTGGTACACTCTCTTCAAATTATGACAAGAAGGTTTCTAAAGGATTTAGACCATCATAGGTGGGTAAGTTACTTATTGTTGTGCCGATCCAACAAACTTCTCTGGTTAGTCTAGCATATCTTCTTGTAGATACTTCATACATCTTGTTCTGCCAATTCTCCAGTGCTTCGTCTAAGTCTGATGAACATGCGCTCTCACTTCACCAGCTTAGGTTCCCATCGGCTGTAGGATTAATGTAATCATGATGTCTAGCTGTTAGATTATATATAGTTTCTAGTGCATATGCGTGGTCTTCTTCTCTGATAGTTTCTGTGTATCACTAACCTTCATCTGGATCTAAAGGTGCAATGACCCTAAGGCCATATTTTTCAAAAGTCATACGTCTTTTCTTTAAATCAACCACAGTGGAATTATTGAAAGCCCAATCAATTCCTAACAGTGCGGGGTAAGGACAGTTGTCATCAACTATTTCAATTACCTCAAAATCCGCAAATGTTCTTACTCCATCAATGTCCATAGGGACATGCTCCAATCATCCAAATGGGATGACAGCTTGCTGATTAGCCATCCTAAGCCTGATAGGGGAATAGATCAACTTTGGTTTTCCCATTAGTGCCCAGGTTTGCTTCGTCATGACATTGACCTCTGACCCTAAGTCGAGGACTACATAGTATATCTCATACTCTCCTATTTGGGCATTCAAATGTAATTCCTTATTTGTCCTTCTCTTCTTACCAATTTGGTGTACTGCCCTATTCAGTAAGGGGTCTATATTTCCTAGATTATATTGCCTGATTAAATTTTGTAACTCTTGTACAGTGCTTTCATCCTAAATCAAATTAATACAAGTATATAAAAATTCCATGAGCTTGCTTACCTATTTTCCTTCTTTTGGTGAAACAGACTGATCAAATTCCAAAGGCATTCCATATTCTCCCACTTCTAGTCTTGTCTTTGATGAAGAGCCTTGGTCTCCTCTGAATTCTTTTCTGGCTTCCCAAAATATTTGTATTTCTCTCTTTGCATCAAAAGTTTGTTTCTTCTCTGTAGCTTTCCTAATTCCTGAATCTTCTATAGTATTCCCTTGGGTTATTCTATCATATCCTGTGACAGCACCTCCTCTTGTTATAATAGCGACTCTAGGGTATTCTCCGCGAGGTTCAACATATATTATTTTCACTTGCGGGTTCTGCTGAGGTCCTCATTTTTCTTGAAGCTTAGCTAGCAACACAGGACAATCTTCTATAACATGGTCAAATGAGTTGCAGTAGCTGCAAGTGGTGCAAGGGTTCTAACAATCCCTTGCAAGGTGTCCTAGTTGTGTGTAGTTATAACAGATGATCTGTCCTCGGCCTCGACCCCTTCCTCCTCTTCGTCCTCTTCCTCTGAATCCACCGTGAGGATTGAAGTTTCCTCTCCTAGGAGAGTTATACTGCATAGTGGTTCCTTCTTGTTGTACTTCGCCTTGAATCTTATATATGTCTCTCGACCTTTCATGCATGAGATCCTAATCCCTACAATCCCTATCGTCATGTCCTATGGACTTACAGAATGTATAGTACAAATTTGTAGGTGTCTGAACATACTTTTAAATGTAGTAGCACTCACCAGGGCGATGTCTGTTTCTGCATACCTTACACCAAGGTAAGGTGACTTGCTTCAAAGGGATCGAAGCTCCAAAAGCCAAGTATTCATTTAATATAGGGAAGTGTTCCTTGTCATGGCCTTCCGATCTGCATCTGACACACCAAATGTCTTCTCTTTTGTCTTTTCCCTTGTCTTTCTTCATATCTTCGACCTGCAGAGACAAACTAGTTAGTTGACTCAAGATAAGGCTCATACCTGAGCTGGATTCTCCCATAGGGGTTGATTCTAACTTCATGGCGATCTCCAATGCCTCAGCCTACAAAGCAATATTCTATTACATCAGGGGAACTCCAATGTGTGGTAGAAGGGCAACAATGAACCATTCTTTGCTCTGTTCATCTGGGATCTGAAAAGTCAATCGACCGGTTAAGGTTTTGAATCTCTGATCGAATTCCCAAACAGGTTCAGCCACCTTCTTCTTGATCTCTTTTAGATTTGTAATACATTGTGACTCTGACTTGGGTTTCTTGAACTCTGCAATCAATGCATTCTTAATCTGATTCAGTGGTTTAGGCTGTGCAAGTCCTTAGACAAGCTTCATGTACCAACTTAGTGCACGATCCCTTAGAGTGGTACTAAACTAGGTTCTTTTGATAGCTTCGTCAGTGAAATTTTTAATATTCCATACGGCTTCACATAGGAACCAGTGTTGATCAAGATCTTCAGATCCATCTCCCCTAAAGATAGGAAGCCTCATCTCATCTGCCATAGATCTTCCTAGGGTTCCTAACTGAATGTGTGGTGGACTACTATTGACAGTGCTCTGGGTACTCTGGTGACTGGGATTACTTTGATTGCTTAATACTACTAAATCAATAGGAGGGATAACAGTACTTACTTCGACGGTCTGCACAGTTTATGAGGTTTTAGGTTCTCCTTAACGAAGCTCTTCAGCTTCTCCTTCCTCTACCCTAGCGAGTTCTGAATGTTCTTCATCTGTTAGATATGCCTCTTCTCCATTGTAGAAATCCTCCTCCCCGTATTTCTTCTTAAACATGATTGCAAGGTGAACTTCTTGGAACACTCTCCCACTACGCATATGTCCAGCTTCTGTGTCATTGTTGCTGTTTGAATTCTTGAACATTAGCCTTTCTTGATCTGACCAATCTATTGTATCTTCAAGATGTTCTTCTCATGCAATAGCATCTTCATTCTCAGCTTCAGAAAATGAAAAAATTTCCCTCTAGGTCCCTTAAAGAAATATCTCTCGGCTTGGTTGTATGATTCTACTCTGTCAACAACGAACTCTATGATGTACCCTCCAATGGTGTTATCAAACCAGTGATCTACTGATCGTGATACGACATTATCAACTCTCTTGACCTTCTTGATCAGCTTCGACGTCCAAACCACAGGAGGTCTAGATCAGATCTCAAACTGGGTATCTGCTAATATAGCTAGCCACTCATATAGCTCATGATGGATTCCTCCAAAGAAAATTTTGTGTATATCAGTAAAGATATATTTATCCAGCCAATATTCTGAGCTAAGATTAGGGTTCTTGTTCTGGGCTTCAACGAAGTCCTTTTCTTGATCTTCTATCCACTTTTGAGTCTCTGTCTTTGATGGAAACCACCTTGGCATTCCTTCAAGAAGATTCTTTTCCCGACAACGGAACCATTTGTCGGCACAGGGGCAGATCCAGGGTTCAGCTCCAAGAGCGTACCAACAATCCCTAACTACTGGACCTTTCGACAACACTTGTGAAGAAGATGCAGTCTCACCCGAAGTAGCTATGAGGGGGTTGCAGGACAAAGATGTCTACAACCAAAGGAAATGTCAAGTGGATCTAACACAAGAACAACACAATGTTCATATATCACTTATCAGCTTAGATCTATTATGCACATCTACTTATCATATCTAAAGCAGTAATGCAATCACAATATATCAATGACAGAGACAAAATACCAATCACACACAACACGAAATGTACGTGGTTCACCCTCTCTCTAGGGCTACGTCCACAGAACTGTGATTATGATTTATTAAGATAAAGCATACAGTTCTTGTCGGTGCTCTTAGCTAGAAGATCTTATCCCTTCTTCCCTCTTTCTCTCCCCTCCTTGTGCACCCAATTACAGGGTTAAGCTTTGCACCCAACTGAAGATCTTACAATACCAGAAGGCTCTCACTCTTAGCACTTCTCTCTCTCTCGATACAATACTCACTCACACCAACAATACAACTAGATAAACAACAATATTGTACCAACCTGACCCAGGTCCTTTAGACCTTTATTTATACATTACAATAGCTCATCAATGGCCTTAGGCCGAAACCTAGGTGTCCAAAACCCTAGATACCAAAACCCTAGGTCAACTTGACCCGCGTTTCCAGGGCTCCACCAGCTTGTCTTTCCTTCCTTCTCGCGCGGTGCTCCAAATCATCCAACGGTGGATTTTCTTGCTTGCCAAGTTGTCCACGATCCTTCTTCCTTGCTTATCTTTCATTCTTGATCTCCTTGTTCAACGACTTTCTTTCTCGAGCTTCACTCCCTCTTTTCTTCTCTTTTGTTCACTTCGACCCAGCAACAGTCACCATGTCTTTCGCGAAGTTCGCATTCTCCCTTTTCTTCCCTGATCTTCTCTTGCTTCCATAACCAAGGGCCAACAATTATGTAATTGCAATTATATTGCTCATAGTATTTGTGATACTAGTGATCCATTTCTTCCTATGAGCTCATGCCAAATGAGAAAAAATTTCATTGACTTTATTCCACAATTATTATGGGATTGATGTATTAACATTAGATTATACAATTGATCAACCACACCACTAGCCAAATATTCTACAATTGGGTCCCCAAATATTTCTCCCTATGTAGTGTCCAAAGGCTAGATGATACATCTACCCTCAACTTCAAAATACATTTGACGCTAATTCAAATTCAATATTGTGTTGTTATTAAAATCCTAGTCTTTGCTATTAGAGCAAGGTAGGGATCATCGACATCCACTATCTTTTTGAATTCAAAGTCCACAAAAGTATTTACACCATCCAAATTGAATTCCACCTACTCTAATCGACCAATAAGACAAATCCTTCACTGGTTTGCAAGGTGCAATTAAATTGGTGAATAGACCAAATTTGATTGCCCCGTTAGCCCCCAATATGTTTTAAGAAACCTAATTCAAGTATTGCATCCCTTACTTCTTATATTGYTATGATTTCATTTAACCTAAATTGTTTCCCATACCTTTCATTTTTCTTGMCCTGATGWAGAGTRTGCCTTCTTCCACCTTGTCCAAAACCTACACTAACATTGTAAATAGTCTTGCAAATAATCTCTCATCAACCAAAATTATAAGAAAAGTCCACAATAAAAACCTAGATTTCACCATTTATGACATGCAGGCTTTGGAAACTTCCCTTGTTTTACAACATGATTACCAAGATCTAGAACCATGATGGTGTCAATGGCCTTCTTTTGGTGACATTCAACTTAAGGATCTTGAGTGTAGAGTCGCGATCAATAGAAATGGTCTATGATTACATAGGCTAGTTACTTCACCATAGCATATATGTGTGGTTGGGGATTCAATGGTAACTAGAGATATATAGATGGGATGGGATGGGTGTTATGGGATTTTGAGGAAAATATGGAGTTAATGGACCATACAATAGGGGAGTGTCTACATAGGGTAAGGTATCTATTGTGGGAAGTCATTGCATTGAGCAGGGGCATGTCTACATAAGGTAAGGTATCTACTAGGGGAAGTCATTACTTTGAAAACACATATTTGGATGGGAATTGTCCATCGAAAAAAAGAGTTAGGTTGTGTCACCATTAATGTGAATATGATAGGTAGTCATTGAATTTTCTTTAAATGTTCCACATGTTACTCTCGAACCAATCAATTTGCATTAATGACCATGAATAATATGCCATGTCTTTCATTCATAAATGGATCTAGGTAAACCTATCATGGATTTAAGTCAGATAGGTGGGAAATTGGAAAAATGATCAATGGACGAGACAATGCACACTCCAAGTGGAATCGATCTTGGTAAAAATCAAGGATTTATGATCCTATTTTTGCTAAGCAAGAAGCTCATAGAGATATTTAAGTTTCAAATTTGAACCTACACCATCTAGAAGTAGGACAAACAATAGGAAGGACAATTCATTTAAAGCATACACGCTTGGAAGCTGCAGCCTAAATTTTATGGTGGTTCTATAGATAAAGAACATATTAGAATAGCTATATGCAATAAAAGTCAAAGTAGTTCATCAATAGTGGTTTCAAGGATAACTTAGTATTAGACTATTAGAAGGTTGTCATGGGCGATGTTGTCTACTGGTAGGAACACGACAGGGCTATGGGGGCAAGAAGAACAAGCTGAGGGAGCATAAAACCCCTATAATAGAGTCCAAGCCCTTAACTACCTCGAGGATTTGTTCAATACACAAGTGCATTTCTCTAATAAGCATGGGCACATGAAGGGGTTCATGCGGCAAGTGCCATTTATTGATTATGACATCCATAATCCTACCTTGTTCCCTAATTTTAGAATTTCCATTGAGATCTATTCTGTTGAGTTTGCAGAACAACTTTGGGAAGTCACTCTTGCATGGAAACCTATATTTGGGGAGTTCACTATGTTCTGGGACATGAATATCAAAGAAATACTAGAGTTGGAGCCCATTTTTGAATAATAGGCATCATGACCAACTTAGAAAAAGTTGGAAGGAGTGGTCTAGGATTATTTTGGCCACATTCTACCAAAGGGCCTAGAATGTAGAGTCAATATCAGTAGAAATGTGATCCATTGAAGACTTAAATCTATAGCAACTTAAGTATGCAGACATAGAAAAGGGTAAGGATCACTTAGAACGAATACACTGAGACCTATGCTAATTTTTTTGTAAAGGCATAGAGCCCTTTTTGTATAGGTGGATTACATCTACTAGATGCTAGATTTGTCTTGAATCTTCTATAACAACCTCAACAACCTATATACATGTATTAAGATAGTTTGATAGAGCATTGTTGTTGTTTTTATTGAGTTTAGTTCCACTGGGTTTTGTTCAATTATTGTATGCCATGTTTAGTTCCGATCTTGTTTTATATAATGAAATCTACATCTCATTTAGATTTGTGCTCCTGCTATGAGATTGTGGCACTTTATTCTTGTGTAAATTGTTAAAGTTGAATGCATGTCCTACTCATGTTTACTTTGTTGTGAGATATCTTGGTTACGTTTATATTCTCATTTTTATTTCCTATGAGCTCTTTTCTTTCGATTTAGATGAATGTGGATAAAGGCTAATGAATGGAATCCATTCTTTAACTAATCTTTAACACTCTACACTTAAATAATCAACAACTATCAAACATGCCTTGAGTGAGATCTCCTTCCTTTGGAAGGTTGAATATGTCAACATACTAAAGTACTACAAACCTTTGTTGGGCACCTTATGTGAACCCTAGGTCTATAAAAGAGACAAGAGATGTCAAATATCAAGTTCTTATTCTTTTTGTATCACCTTGTAATGTCCCTTTCCAAATAGGAGCTCCAGAAGAGGAGGCTTACTGGTCTAAACCGCCTCGTTAGACTATAGCCAGGGCCAAAGAGGGGTAAACAGGGTTACTAGAGGTCACTCCAGTCATAGGTGTTATATTCAGAAAGTGACATTGAGCTAAAAAGGGTTAAAAGCACTTTTAAGTCATTATGAGCTAAAAATAGAAGTCAATAGTGAATTAGGGTTTCAGCAGTGATTTAGGGTTTTGGAAGTCCACAACGAATTAGGGTTTCAACATGATTTAGGGTTTTGGAAATCAACAGCGAATTAGGGTTTCAGCATGTTTTAGGGTTTTGGAAAGCTATAAAGGAAGGGTCAGCAACCTAATTCATCATGATGTAGTTTATGACTTGTCATTGAGGAGAAGAGGCGCATCTTAGGAGAGATAGTTCAGTGTATTCCAGGAGGAAGACACCAGTTGGTTGATTTCGGTGTTGAAAGACACACCCTAGTCACCGGGAAGATCATCCAGGTCTTCCATCATTCTTCATTGATTCCGCAGTGCTCCCATATTCCGCGTATTATCTTTTAGTTGCATATTTGTATTCCGGCTAAGATCCTTTTGTCTTTTGATCTAGCCGAGTGTTGTTATTTTATTTAGCCACAATTGCTTATTTGTATTCTGGCTAAGATCCTTTGTCTGTTGATCTAGTCAAGTATTGTCAGTTTATTCAGCTGCATTCGACCATTTTGTAATCCACAGAGATATCATAATACAAACTTTGCATCCCTTTGTCGCGTTTATTATTTGTATGATCATTTATATGCTGTAAACCTTTGATCCTACACACACATTAGTAACGTTTCCTAGACTAGCCAAGTTAGGAACATTACAGTGGTACCAGAGCTTTAGTCTTGCCAGCCTATGAACAAAGACAATGAGTGCAGCAGAAGACCCAAAGGGCCGTGAACACGTAGGTGATGAATATGTCACTTACAACAAGCATCAGGAAAGAAGGCATAGGCCTGATTTCCCCCCTTTTCCTCCTAGCTCAGAGGAAGAGGAAGATGCACATAGAGAATTAGAGAGAAGGGAAGAGCGTGAGGTAGAGAGGATGCTAGGAGACATATATGAGCGACCAGAGGGCAGTGGAAAGGCCCCTATAGATCCAGAGGTAGCTTTCATGCAAGTTATCAACGATATGTTAGCTAGTCAACGAACCATGTCTCAGTCCTTGGCACAGGTGGTTGATAGATTGGCTAGAGTGGGCACCCTAGATACACAAGTCCCGCATGCAGCACAGGGGAAATCAGGAGTAGGCAGTAGACCCCAGTCACCCTCTCGCACATACACCTCTACGAGTAGGATTCCCAGACCCTTGTTTCCCAGTTTTCAGAGGGTACCCCCTGTAACAGCACCTCCATCGATACCACAGAGGCCACCCACTCATGCCGATGACATTGCAGAGTATAGGAGGGAGTACGCAGCATTGGGTCGTGACTTCCATTAGGAAATGACCTTAGTCGAGTACTGTGGACTTAGACTCAGGAACCACCCCAAAGAGCCACAGAGGGGAGGACCACAACAACAACAGGGGCATAACCTCGATTTCATCTGAAAATTTGGGAAACTCACCATCCCTTCTTTCGACGGATCATCCAAATACACTGCCAGAGATTGGGTACAGAAGCTAGACACGTATTACAAGCTCAACTAGATGACCGAGACAGAGGCCATCAGTTTCAGGACCTTACACTTGGAGGGTGAGGCACACGAGTGGTGGTATCATGGAGTAGTGACATTGGGTCACAGTCGCATCACCTCCTATAGGGAGTTTATAGATAGGCTCATGGATAGGTTTGATAGGAAGGATCCCGAGATACACTTCAAGGATCTAGCCCAGTTGAGACAAACTAGCACAACATAGGAATTCATCACAGAGTTCCAGCGGGTATTCGTGGTAGTGACAGATATATCAAAGCCCAGGATGATCATTCTATTCACAAAAGGACTCACAAATCCTTTGAGAGGATGGGTGAAGGCATACAAGCCTCCCACTTTGCAGGATGCCATCCTTCGCACTCGAGATCTGGCAGACTCAGTGCCAAAGACTAAAACTTTCTCCAAACCATTTGTGCCCCAAAGGGATCAAGATAGGAAGCCATTCCAGAGAGAGTGGAAGGGAAAGGAGAAGTTGGATGATGAGACCAGGTGAGAGCTTATGAGGAAGAAGCTTTGCTTCAACTGCAGAGATCCTTGGGTCCCAGGCCAGAGGTGCATGGGCAAAGGAGAGATTTATTATATTGAGGTTGCAGCAGATAGCGTGGACAGTGAGGAGGAGGAGAAGGACAGTGGATCCACTAGTTCAGAGGAGGAGTCAGCACCAGCAGAGGAGAAACCTCTCCGTGGACCATCGACACTGGCAGGAGCCCATCCTCCAGTAGTCCCACAACTGCCAGAACAGTCTAACAGGAGGAAACCAGCAAAGGGAGGTGTCATAGAGACCCTTTCTGGTGTTCCCAAGTATGATACCCTCCGTATCAGAGGGATTATTCAGGGGCAATGGGAAATCGCCTTGATAGATGGTGGGGCCACCCACAACTTCATCGACGCTTCACTAGTATCGAGACGGGCACTTCAAAGAGAGGAGTTTGAGAGGCTTGATGTTGTGGTAGCAAATGGCCACATAGTGGAGTGTCTAGACAGAGTTCCAAACTTAGAGATGAAGTTAGGCAACTACACAATGAGAGACACATTTTATGTGGTTGACCTATCGAACATAGATGTGGTGTTAGGAGTTCAATGGATGATTACCTTGGGAAAAATCACTACCAACTACCAAACCTTGGAAATGGGATTCAGAGATCAAGATGGGAAGAAGGTTGTTCTCATAGGTATGTTGACAGGAGCACCCAGAACAGTTTCAACCAAGAGGATGGAGAGAATATTTAGACATGGAGAGGTAGCATATGCCGTAGAATGCTTGATCACTACTCAGAAGGATTTGGAAAGTTGACAACAATACCATACAGAGATCAAGAATTTATTGGGATGACATCAGCAGGTCTTTGAGGCAATTCCACCAGGGAGACCACCTGACAGGGGGTTTGAGCACACCATTGAGTTGGAGGAGGGGGCCAAACCTATGATCACACCCCCCTATCGTCATCTTAGGAGGTTCAAGGATGAGATAGAGAAGGCAATCAAGGAATTGTTGGCGATGGGACACATTAGACCGAGCAACAACCCATATGCTTCTTCAGTTGTCTTAGTTTTGAAGAAGGATGGAACCATGAGGATGTGCATTGATTATCGAGCCTTGAACAAGAAAACCATCAAGAACCGGTACCCTATCCCGCGCATTGACGAGTTGATGGATGAACTGCATGGGGCAGTTTTCTTATCAAAAATTGATCTATGCTCTGGATATCATCAGATCAGCATCTGAGAGCAAGACATATAGAAGACGACATTTCGATGTCATTTTGGACACTTCGAGTTCTTGGTTATGCCATTTGGGCTAACTAATGCACCCGCTACATTCCAGTCTTGCATGAACCATATATTCAAGGATCAGTTAAGGAAATAAATCTTGGTTTTCTTCGATGACATCTTGATCTATAGTCGGTCATGGAAAGAGCATATGAGGCACCTGGATGAGGTATTGAGCATCGTGGAGGCACGGTCATTATATGCCAAAGAGTCCAAGTGTGAGTTCGGTATGACAGAGCTGCTTTACTTAGGCCACATCATCAATGCACAGTGGGTATAGGTGCACCAAGGGAAGATCAGGGCCATTCTGGATTGGCCGACGCCCAAGAATGTGATAGAATTGAGGAGCTTCTTCAAGTTGTGTAGCTATTACAAGCGGTTCGTCCAAGGTTTTTCTCAGCTTGGAGCACCGCTGACAGATCTTGCCAAGCATGGGGCCTTCATATGGACCGATAAATCACAGGAAGCCTTTGATCACATGAAGGAAGTCATGGGAACTTGTCTAGTGTTGGCACTACCATAATTCACCTTGCCATTTGTACTAGAGTGTGATGCATCCGGCGAAGGGATCGGTGCAGTTTTGGTGCAAGGAGGACACCCGATTGTATTCGAGAGCCGGAAGCTTAGTCAACCTGAGAGGTTGTACTCCATTTATGACAAGGAAATGTTGGCAATCATGCATGTCTTGACCAAGTTCAGACAATATTTGGTGGGCAGCAAATTCATGGTCAAGACCGATCACAACAGTTTGAAGTATTTCCTTGAGCAGAAGGACCTCAATGAGCGCCAACAGAAATGGGTGACAAAGGTACAAGCATTCAACTTTGACATAGAGTATGTCAAGGGGAAGAAAAACATTGTGGCTGATGCACTATCGAGGAGACCTGCGGCATGTTCTTTGATGGAGATTTCAACAGATTGGAAATCCCACTTGTTAGTGGAATATTCCAAGAACAAGTTCACTTGTGAGGTGATGGATGGGAAGATATAGGATGACCAGTATAGGGTCATTGACAATGTCATATTTTACAAGGATAGAGTCTACTTGGTGCCAAATTCAGGGCTTAAGAAGAAGATCCTCACCGCAGTTCATGATTCACCTCTAGTAGGCCATCAGGGGTTTTTCAAAACCTACATACAGATCAGAGAGCGGTTCTCATGGAAGGGCCTCAAACAAGACATTATGAGACACGTTAGTGAGTGTGTGACTTGCCGGAAGAACAAGTCAGAGCATTCTCTTCCAGCAGGGCTACTTCAGTTATTCCCCATTCTAGAGCAGAAATGGGAGAGTATATCTATGGACTTCATCACCAGTCTACCCAAGGTCCAGGGTAAGGGTTGTATCTATGTAGTGGTCGACAGATTGACCAAGTTTGCTCACTTCTACGCCATACCGACAGAGTACAACGCAATTCAGGTAAGCGAGCTTTTCTTCAGGGAGGTCTTCAGACTTCATGGGTTGCCGAAGAACATTGTCAATGACATGGACAGTCGGTTCATAGGAACATTTTGGAGAGAGTTGTTTCAGTTGGTGGGGATAGAGTTGACACCTAGCACCAGCTATCACCCTCAGACAGATGGGCAGACCGATATTGTCAACAAGTGGGTTGAAGGGTATTTGAGGAACTATGTAGGAGGACAACAAAGAACGTGGGTAAAGTGGTTACATTTAGGAGAACATTGCTACAACACCACCTTCCACATGTCCATTGGTATGACACCCTTCCGAGCATTGTACGCATATGATGCTCCCACTTGTTAGAAAAACAGGACCGCGGAGCAATAAAATAAAACAAATGCAGAAAGAAAACACAGAAGACACACAATACAAGAGAGACACAGATTTATGTGGTTCACCCAGTGTGGGCTACGTCCACCAGAGAAATTGTCAGGTCCTTCCTTTATTATTATCCAGCAAATGAAGGGATACAACCTACAACAAAGCCTGTTGTAACTTCCTCTTCTTTCTCTCACAGTCTCCTGTCTAAGAATACAATATTCACCATCATCCATAGCTGTAATACATTTCCCTCATAAAAGAGGGTTGCCTTCTAGGGAAAAAAACCCTAACATAATTTCTACCGTTAGATCTGCAACCTTATGATGAACGGTCCATATTTACAATGAAATTACAATATACTTTTACAAGGCAATTTTTTCTTCGGGGGCTTCGCCTCCGAATCCCCATCGGGGGACGCTGCCCCTGAACCTCTGCTGGGGGCCCGTTTGCCCCTAGACCCCCCAACCGGGGGGATGGACCCCCCGGACCCTGCAGAGGGGGTACCCCCCTCTGCACTCCCCCGCGTGGAAGAGTGTACATACTTCTGGGGTGTAAATACTTCATGGGGTATAAACACGGCTGAAAGCAAGGACCTCTGAATCAGGAAGATAATCAGG
>ML776594.1:501027-511632 GCA_009831015.1 Picea engelmannii | reverse complement strand
CCCTTCCAGAAAGGAGAGGCCCAATGCTGAATAAGATGTGGATTCCGAAGCCAAATGGAGAGGGGTTTGTTTCCAAAATATTTATCCTTGATAATCCGGTGCCATAAGTTGTCGATGAAAATAGCTCTCCAAAAAGAGCAAGCCAATAAAGCCTTATTGAAAATGCAGAGATTTTTAAGTCCCCATCCGCCCTCCCTTTTTGGCCTAGAGAGCGTCTGCCAGCTGCAAAGATGAAGTCGCCTATTCCCAGCACGGTCATCCCACAGGAAGTTGAAGGATAATCTGCAGAGAAGAGTAGTGACTTTGGCAGGAATCCGTTCTAGAAGCATCCAGTATACAGCCAGGCTTTGGAGAACCGATTTGACCAGGATGAGACGTCCCCCCAGAGACAGCCATTTGTTGCACCAGAAACCTATTTTCCGTTCAAAAGTAGACACCAGCCAACGCCAGTCAGTTGCAATGGAGGCTCCCCGTTTAAGGTGATATCCCAAGTAGCTGAAGCCTATGGATAAGTCCAAGATAGTGTAGGGGAAGAGATCCTTTAGAGAAGAGAGATCCGCCACCGATAGGCCCCAGTGATGTACAGATGACTTCAAGGGATTGATGGACAGCCCCGATGCCATGCAGAAAATCTTAAGAATAGCCGAGAGAGTTGTCCATTCTGAGTCATCCGCTTTGGAAAATATAAGTATATCGTCCACGAACATAAGATGGACGATCCTGTGAAGGCTAGAAACCTGGATGCCAGAAATACGATGTTCAGCCACATTTTTAGTGAGAAGTAGGCTCAACCCTTCCAAAACTAGGATAAAGAGATAGGGGGAAAGTGGGCATCCCTGTCGGAGTCCCCTTTCGCATTTGAAAAATCTGGAAGGGGGAAAATGAATATGTACTTACATACATATTCATTAAAAATTGAAATTGAAGTAATTGAAATAGTTAAATACACACTTCATTATTTTATATTTTATAGTAATTTAATTCCAATATTATATATATTTAATATAATAATAAATAAAATAATCTTATTTTATAAATAAATAAAAATCAAACTTTTAATAGAAAAAGTTAATTCTTTGTTGCTATGGGAATATAGGCTTTCATTTGAATGTTTTTTTTACATATGGGTGTTCATATGAAGATGATGGGGTGTTCATATGAAGATGATGGTCGAAAAGTGGCAATGGGGTGCCTAGGAATGACACATGAATATTTTAGTGTTCTTAGAAATGTTCATGCATTCAAGAGCTTTCAACTTGGTCGTTCCTTGAACCACCATGGAAGTTGCCAAATTAGTGTCGTTTTTAAGAACGTGTGTGTGATCCATGAACATGCACGTGTTTCTATTATGTTAAATTGCACAAAAGATGTCCTTGGTCCATTGTTACCCAATGCTCATATGCTTCTAGGCCTCCTTCAATGCCCAAATCCATAGGGATAGGATAACGAGATTGGGAGCTTGTGACTTTGAAAGTTAAAGCAAAGTCGGGGGAGGGAAGCAAAAGATTGGGGATCCAAGAGTGATGGGGGAGAGGGGGAAAAGATACAAAAGGGTCAATATCAATTTGCTTCGCAAAGGGGACGAGGGGAGTGGGCTAAGGTATTGAGCGATTGGAGAGACTAGAGAGGGAGTCAATACTAGGGCCTAGTTTCAATTTAGTAACATAATTCCCCAAAGATTCGAAACATGGTTTTATATTAAATGAGAGATCTAAGAGGGGGAAGACGGTATGGACTTGTATATTTTGCTAGACCAAATGGAGAGACCGAGGGCTTGTCCACTTCTCTGGTGTCCTATATCTCATTAACTTTTTCTTCAGTTGAGGCAATCAAGCCCTGTGCTCAGACTAGAGGACTTGGAGTGTGTTCAAACTGCATCTCCCCTCTATCCATTCATATCCATATTCGACTCATGGGACATTCCTTGGCAATATGCCCATAGAGATGGCACTTTCTGCACCAAAACATAATTCCTTTATAGTCCAGTTCTTGACAGAATGCTGCATCTTTCCTTTGAATAATGATGGAATCCACTAGACCCCCAAATGAATTTAAACCTACCAAAATACGAGCCAAACCCATGTAGTTATAGATTGATAGGAAATATCTTCTTCATAAAAAAACTCTTACGCATTTTCGATTTTGTGAAAAACATCTTCGGACCACAAGTGAAGTGGTAACCCTAGAAAACAGACCCAGATTGGGGTTACTTCTAATCTCTCTAATTTTGCATCAAAATCCACACTCTGTTTCTTTAAGCAGAGAGCTTAAGATCCCCAATTCCATCTAGAGCTCCGAATGTTATCTGCATTTGAGCCATTTCTTAGGATCCACCCTATGCATCCTTTGGCCAACACCAAGCTTGTCGGTTCATATCCCACCATAGGCCCAACATTTTTGGCTTTCCAAAATTTTAATGCATTCAACAACATATGCATGCGCTCATAGAATGACCTGTTGATTGAATCCAACTATAAGAGACATCCTCCAGCTTACAAACCTGTAGGATATGGAATATAACAGCTATGTGAAGTCTTACTCTTAGCTTACAAACCTGAGAGAAAGCCCCTAATAAAGGGTTTGTGGTTCCAACCTGGGACAGGGATAGGAATGTATATATGGCCTCCATGACGTGACATAGAAGAACTCCAAATGATCATCCGGTGGAAAAGTGATCTATTGAGTTAGGACGTGCCTGTGGCTGAGCACATGGTGAACGTGGGAAATCCCAAAAGCGTTGGGCACATCATCATGTGAACAAGAACGAAGATGATGTGATGGCCTCCTCTGAGCAGCAGAGTTGACGAGAAGACTCCAGATGATCCTCTTGTTGGTGGCAGTGGGAAAGCAGATTTGTAGAGTGGACGTACCTATGGATGAGCATAGGTGAATGTGTGAGGACCTGACTCATCTGTGTAATGCAGTGAATTAGGTCCATAGCATCCCTATGGATGTAGCCCCTAGTGGATGAGCACTAGTGGGTGTATCAAATCCTTTTCTATATATTGTTCAAGAGTCAAACCTGCCTGTAACCCTAGTTATTATGTAAAGGGTACAGGTCGACCCTACGTTAATATGATTAATATAAAGAAGATAATTAATAATGTGAATATTAATTATAATAATAAAGTGTATTTGACTTAGAGAGGTCGGCCCTGTTGTGCCAATAAGACACCCTTACTAATTGGTCACAGTCTAATATAAGTAGGAGATGATTCTCCATTGTAGAATCATATCCTCCTCACATTTTTTGGAAATTTCACCAAGTACTTCTCTTTGGAAAAGGTGCGCACCTCTCTTGGGCGCTAGGGTTTCTAGGGCTTAAGCACCCTCTTGTGTGCTAAGTCAATCTTGGTGGTGAAAGGTCTTTCTCTTGAAGAATATAGAAAAGGATTTGGCTGGGGTTTTCTCCCTTGTTTGAGAAGGGTTTTCCAGGATATATCTTGTGTACTTGTGCATGGTGTTTCTTCTTGTGATCTTGGTTGCTGCAACATTCTTGTTTATGGTTAAGACATGATGAAATTAAATGAACTGCGTGATTAACCTAGCTTATGGAAAATCAACATGGAATCAGAGCATAGGTCTTGAAGATCCCATTGCACAAGCCTTCTCCAGAACATCTACTCTCTCATTTGCAAAAATGGTACGACTCTCCTAGGGTTTCCAAAAAATCCGTACAACCTCCTTTTTTCAGAGAATTTTCACCACTCAAACTTGGATGCTTGGGATGAAAAAGACTTAGAAGGGTATGACCTCCTTCAACATACCTCCAACAAGTATCAGAACTAAATTCCATGCATTTTCAAAATTTTGACCCTAAGGGTTTCGTCAAAATTCTGCAGAAAATTCTAAATCTTATTTCTGAGAATTTCTTGAAGAAGCTATCATACTTAAAGGCTTATTGTTGGCAGTCATAAGCCCAACAAAACCTAAAAGTGTTAGCCTAGCCTATCTATTAGGTTTTCTAGCCTAGTTGACAAGGGTTTGTGAAGATCAATAATTTCATGATGGGAAGCAAGCTCAACACTAAAATCCAAAGCACGAAGACATCAATATCTCAACACTCTCAGTTATGGTTCCTATCAATGAAAATACTTGGCTAATTGACAGTGGTGCTTCCAAGCACATGACCGATATTAGAAATCATTTAACACACTTCATTGAGAAAGAGACACATCTACATGTTTTCTTGGAGATAATGCCAGATATAACGTGAGAGGAGTTGGAACCTCCACCTTCCAACTAGATTCAGATATGCAACTCAAATTGGAAGAGGTCTTATATGTACCAGGAATGAAGAGAAACCTTGTCTATATTTCGTCTCTTGAAGACAAAGGTTACACAATCACTTTCTCAGAAGGGAGAGTCCTTGCATGGCACAAAGACTCTCATATCAGCTCTTCCAAAGTAATTGACGCCAGAGACAACATCTTATACAAGTTGACAATCAAACCAGTTCAAGCCTTATTACATGACACTATCAGCCTAAGTGAGCTATGGCATAGAAGGCTTTCTCACATTCATTATAGAGCTCTTCCATCTCTAAGGAAAATGGTAACAGGTCTATCAGAGATCCAAATCCAGCATGAAGGCATTTGTAAAGGTTGTTCCCTTGGTAAAAATGTTAAAGGATCCTTTCCTAGCAGTGAAAATAGATCCAAGGAAATCTTGGACTTGATCCATTCAGATGTATGTGGGCCAATGACCGTTGCATCCCTAAATGGGTACTTGTACTATGTACTATTCATAGATGACCACTCCAAAAAAACTTGGATCTAATTTCTGAAGAACAAGGATGGAGTCCTTGCCAAATTCCAAGAATTCAAAGCTCATGTTGAAAACTTGACAGGAAGAAAAATCAAAGTATTAAGATCAGACAATGGAGGAGAATATACCTATAAAGAATTCATCAATTTTTGTATTCAAGTAGGGATCAAAAGGGAGCTCACAGTTTTGTACAACCCTCAACAAAATGGAGTTGTTGAAAGGAAGAACATAACCATCATTGAAGCAACTAAAACAATGATACATGATCAGATTCTACCAATGACTCTATGGGTAGAAGCATGTATGACTGCAGTATATGTTCAAAACCGTAGCCCTCATCAGATCCTGAAGAACATTACTCCAAAAGAAGCATTCACCAAAGTGAAACCTGAGATCGGGCACTTCAGAATATTTGGATGTCAAGTGTACCTGCATGTACCTAAAGAAAAGAGATCCAAACTAGAACCATCAAGAAGAAAAGGTACTTTTGTAGGATACAATGAATCCTCAAAAGCACACCGAATCTACATCCCAGGACAAAGACAAATTGAAGTAAGTAGAGATGTCACCTTTGAAGAAGAAGTAACCTTCCAAAAATCCAGAGAAGCTCAGATGGAAATAGATGGTGAAATAATACCTCCTCCTCATTTAGAAATTTAGAGGGAGACAAATAGTGTTCCAGATGAGCCTACAACACAAATTGATCCAACTCCTCCAGCGGATTCGGTTGCCCCAAGTAATGTACCTAGAGACATCACCATTGGACATAAAAGACTTTCTTGGGCACGCCAAACGTTAGAAGAAGCAGAAAGACATAAAGCTCCTCAAAGAGCAATTAGAGAAAGCAAGAGACTAAGAGATTCTCTAGCTACCTTTCATCTATGACTCACATTATTGATTCAGAACCAACCTGTCATGGGGAAGCCTCAGGTGAATAAGTATGGAAAGATGCCATTACCGAAGAATATCAATCTATAATAAAGAATGATGTATGGGATGTTTTCCCAAGGCCAGAAGGGAAGTCCATAGTAACTTCCAAATGGATTTACAAAATCAAACATGCTGTCGATGAAAGCATTGAAAAATATAAAGCAAGATTCGTGGCTAGAGGGTTCTCACAAAGAGAGGGAGTCGACTATGATGAGACTTTCGCACCAGTAGCCAGATATACCTCCATTCGATCCATCATTTCTCTAGTTGCTTCCATGGGATAGAAGCTACATCAGATGGATGTAAAGACAACTTTTCTCAATGGCAAAATTGGGGAAGAAGTCTACATTGAACAACCAGAAGGTTTCGTTATACACAATGAAAAATCTTATGTTTGTAGATTGAAGAAAGCCCTATACGACTTAAAACAAGCCCCACGTTCTTGGTATGAGAAAATGGATGGTTTCTTGATAAGTTTGGGTTTTAATAAAATCTCAGCCGACCCAAACTTATATTATATCATTAATGGAAACAAATGTTTGATTCTAGTCCTATATGTATATGATCTTTTCATCACCGTCTCAAAAGGACTCATTGTTGAATGTAAACAAGCATTAACTGCCAAATTTGAAATGAAGGATTTGGGCCAAATGCATTACTTCTTGAGACTAGAAGTATGGCAGAGATCATACGAGATTTTCCTAATTCAAGGAAAATATACTTTGGATATTCTGAAAAGATTCCAAATGACAGATTGTAAATCCATACCAACTCCAATGGTAATGGACCTGAAGAAGATGAATGATATTGATTCAGGAGACATAGATCCACATTTATATCGACAACTCATTAGATCCTTGATGTATTTGGTTAACACCAGACCAAAAATTTGCTATGCAGTAAATGTGCTTAGCCAGTCTATGAGCCAACCAAAACAGACACATTGGATAACTTCCAAACACGTATTAAGATACTTACATGGCACTATTGGTTATGGCCTAAGATATGCAACAAATGTGGATCTAAGTCTATAAGGGTATGATGATGCATATTGGACAGGAAGTGCAGTAGATAGAAAAAGCGCCTCAGGTAACTGCTTCACCCTAGGTTCAACCATGGTCTCCTGGTGCAGCAGAAAACAAATCTCTTTGGCTTTGAGTACATCAAAGGCAGAATACATTGCACTAAATGTTGCAGTTCATGAAGTTGTTTGGCTTCGCAAACTCTTGACAGATTTGTTTGAAAATGAGATGGATCCTACCACTGTTCATTGTGACAACCAGAGCCGTGTGAAACTCTCAGAGAATTCAGTATTTCATGACAAATCAAAACATATTGAAATCAAGTACCACTATATCAGAGATATGGTATAGTGGAAGACAATACATGTTCAATATCTTTCCACCCATGAACAAATTGCTGATATCTTTACTAAACCACTTGCCAAGACAAAGTTTGAGTATTTCCGTGAGAAGCTTGGCCTAATGGAGAATGTCTCCCTCGCTGAGAGGGAGTGTTGATGAATGAAGCTATAGGAGACATCCTCCAGCTTACAAACTTGTGAGATGTGGAATATAGCAACTATGTGAAGTCTTACTCTCATCTTACAAACCTAAGAGAAATCCCCTAATAAAGGGTTTGTGGTTCCAGCCTAGGACAGGGCTAGGAATGTATATATGGCCTCCTCCATGACATGATAGAGAAGAACTCCAGATGATCATCCAGTGGAAAAGCGATCTGTTGAGTTAGGACGTGCCTGTGGCTGAGAACATGGTGAACGTGGGAAATCCGAAAAGCATTGGACACATCATCATGTGAACAAGAATGAAGATGATGTGATGGTCTCCTCTGACCAACAACAGAGTTGACGAGAAGACTCCATATGATCCTCATGTTGGTGGCAATGGGAAAGCAGATTTGTAGAGAAGATGTGCTTATGGACGAGCATAGGTGAACGTGTGAGGACCTGGTTCATCTATGTAGTGTAGTGAATCAGGTCCATAACATCCCTATGGATGTAGCCCCTAGTGTATGAGAACTAGTGGGTGTATTAGATCCTTTTCTATATATTGTTCAAGAGTCAGACCTACCTGTAACCCTAGTTATTATGTAAAGGGTACAAGTCGGCCCTATGTTAATATGATTAATATAAAGAAGATAATTAATAATGTGAATATTAATTATAATAATAAATATAATAATAAAGTGTATTTGACTTAGAGAGATCAGCCCTGTTGTGCCAATAAGATGCCCTTGCTAATTGGTCAAAGTCTAATATAAGTAGGAGATGATTCTCCATTGTAGAATCATATCCTCCTCACATGTTTTGGAAATTTCACCAAGTGCTTCTCTTTGGCAAAGGTGTGCACCTCTCTTGGGCGCTAGGGTTTATAGGGCTTAAGCACCCTCTTGTGTGCTAAGTCATTCTTGGTGGTGAAAGGTCTTTCTCTTGAAGAATATAGCAAAGGATTTGGCTGGGTTTTTCTCCCTTGTTTGAGAAGGGTTTCCCAGGATATATCTTTTGTACTTGTGCATGGTGTTTCTTCTTGTGATCTTGGTTGCTTGCAACATTCTTGTTTATGGTTAAGACACGATGAGATTAAATGAACTACATGCTTAACCTAGCTTATGGAAAATCAACACGACCAACCAGAGACATAGATTGCATATATTCATAATTTCATGTAGCTTGACATATTCACCCAACACCAGGTTGGTGCAAACAACATTTCGCTTTACACATCACCTACTATTACATTTGGCCATGATTCCAGAATTGAGTTCAACTACAAAGGAGAGGGGTTTATGCAGACAACCTCTCATCAGATCTTTCGAAAGGAAATTTGCGATAAAACCCATTTCTTCTGATTCTCCTAAGAGTGACGGGTTGATGAACTTGAGAGGGTTATGTTGATCTAGAAGACACAAACTCTCATCATTTTTTGGTGATCTTCGACAACCCACGAAGATCAATGAATACTATTCACATGTGATAAGAGTTGGGAACGTTTTGTTGACACAGAGAGAGAAGAAACCTCATGAGATGATGAGCCCAGGGCATTTAGAGCAAGGGTGGGATCTATTCTATCCATCGAGAGCAACGGTTCCCCAACATTTTTAATGATATTCAGAATTTCCTCTCGAGCATCCCAACAAAGATCTAGATCGAAACCCTGATGGAGAGCCCTTGGCGACAGAGTGGTCCAAATAGACTTTCCCTCGAATGGGTTTTCTGAATAGTCGACCATCTCCTCTTCCATGTAGCCAATGACTTAGACGCATGGACATGAAAAAATATCAGCGATGGAATCGACTCACTGCAAGGTCGTCATCAGGGAACTACTTGACCATGATCTTGGTTCTGTGGAAACCCTAGCCGTAGAGCCTTATATTTTTTCATCCTACTCGTTTTTTTTGTTTTTTTTAATATTTAAAATATATATTTTTTATAATAAGTTTGCTTTCTTTGAGTTTTAATAAATAAATAAATAAATTATTATTAGCACATTTTTTTTATGTTGTTTTAATTTTTTTTTTTTAATTAAAATGTTCATTTTCATTTTTTTCCAATTTTTTTTAAAATATTTTTTTTTCTTAATTTTGTAAATTTTTGTCTAAAACAAAAAATGGGTGTCGTCGATAGCACCATTTGAGTGTTAATTTCGAGGTTTTGAATCATAGTGGAACTAATTGTCAAGACCACTATATCAAACAGGTCGTAGTTTTAACATTGAAATAAAAAAGTGGGTATCCTAGAAATACCACTTTTTGATTTGGGGATTAATTTTAATAAGTTTTTTTCATAATGGTACAAGTTATAAGGGCCACTGTTTCGAATGAATTGTAATTTTAACCCATAAAAAAGGGGGTGCATTACTAATAGCACCCATTTTCTTTTTAGGGGTTGATTTTAGGGTTTTTGTTGTTAGAAATTATGATAAAAAAATAGTTAACTTAGGACTATAGTGAATAAATGTTTTAGTAAATAAAACATTAATGTAAAATTACACCTACACACTCACGTGATTATGTGAGATGTCTAAGTTAGTTTTAGTTAGTTTTAGATAACGCTTTTTCTAGTTATTGTTTTTGGGATATTTATACCCATTTGTTATTCTACGTGAGGTGGATTTTTGGCTCTTAACGCTCACGTTTTACTATTGTAATATTTTTCCTTCATTAATAAAATTTATGTGTCTAAGGACGCTTTGTCATTTGTTTTCAACATTATAGATCATAGTTGCAAAATTTTGTAGTTATAACCTTGAAAAAAATGGGTGCTACTAGTAGCACCACTTTTTCAAATGGGGATAAAACAACCAACAAATGCAACCTCTAAAAAAATGAGAACTTTGGAGAGTTCTCGTTTTGGTAACTATGTTAGTGCACTTGCACATGATTTTAGCACTGCCCATGACCGGTATGAGGGTTTTGCTATCTCTTTCATGGTTGTCATCTCTTTGCCTCCATTAATCTCTTCAATGGAAAATCAATTTGCCTCCCAAGTGAGATGGGAGATGATGAAAACTTGAACTCGCTAGCTTAGGCATGCTATTAACTCTATCACTCACTTCCTCTCTTTCAAAAACTTATCTCTTCAAATAAGCTGCCAAAATGCTGTAATCATGTGTCTATATTTATCCTCGAAAAATACAAAGTATAAGGACATAATGCCAAAAAACATGATATGGATAATCCAAACAAGCAAGATAGCCCTACTAGTAGTAAAATTTTTAAATAGTACAATCCATATTGCAACAAGCTTACATGTTTCCATTGTTGAAATTCCCCCATAATAATTATCTCAAATTGAAACAGAATCAAGGCCTCCAAATTATTGTACAACACCAAACCCCCAATATTCAACCCAATTATCATGACAACATGTTTAACATACACAAAATATAT
>ML776594.1:482373-493941 GCA_009831015.1 Picea engelmannii | reverse complement strand
TTTAAGAAACATATTGTTAAACAATTGTCAAATTGACATATCAAATCGTGATAAAAAAAAATTGAAAAATAGTCATTGGAAAGCTAACACAATTCTTCACAAGTTTTGTTTTCACTGTAAAGTGAAATTCTAAATAAAAAAAATACTTTTATATGTCGGAAGTTGAATAACTTGCGAAAATACAGTTTTTTTTCTCATAAAACAAGCAAAAGTGTAACCCACCTTCATGATTTCACCCCTAGTTTGTCTGATACTTAATGTTGGATGTTGAAACAAATGCTTCATACCACATTGGTATGTCCTTAGCTCAAATTTCTTCCCCATGAGGTAATGTCTCCACATTTTTAGTCCATGCACAATTGCTGCTAACTCAAAGTCATGTGTAGGATAATTTATTTCATGCTCTTTTATATTTTTGGACTCATAGCATACCACATGATATTTTGGACTAAGGACTCCATTGATCCCTTCCTTGCATTCATCAATGCACACAACAAAATATTCATCCATATAAACAATATTTAATATTGACACACTTATCAATATGTCTTTCATATATTGAAAAATCTCTTCACACCTAGAAGTCCATTCAAATTTCACTCCCTTCTTTTGCAAATAAGTGATTGGACTTGCAATCTTTTAAAATCCTTTTATGAATCTTCAGTAATAAATGGCAAGACCCATAAATGATCTAACCCCTGTCACATTCTTTGGCGTTGTTCATCCTCTAATGGCCTCTATCTTCTCAGGATCAACTTTTATCCCTTTTGCAAAAATTATATGCCCCAAGTAGTGAATATTTTTTTGATAAAATATGAACTTACTTAGCTTAACATACAATTTATGCTCTCTTAAAACTTGCAAAACCATTCTTAAATGTTTCTCATGTTCCTCTTCTGACTTAGAGTATATGAGTGTATCATCTAGGAACAAAACTAAAAACTTGTCCAAGTACTCCCTAAACACTCCATTCATTAGGCACATAAAAATAGTTGGGGCATTTGATAGCCCATATGGAACTATTGTGAATTCCTAATGCCAATATCTTGTCATGAATGTTTTCTTACTAATGTCTTCATCTTTTATCCTCACTCAATGATAACATGATCTCAAGTCAATCTTCAAAAATATTCTTTCACTTTTCAGCTGATGAAATAAATCATCAATCTTTGGCAAAGTATATTTGTTCTTTATGATGACCTTATTTAGTTGTCTAAAATCAATACACAACCTTGAGGTTCCATCTTTCCTTTTTAGAAAAAGAACTGGGGCACCCCAAGGTGACACACTTGGGCATATATGCCCCTTCTTTAACAACTCTTCAAGTTGCATTTGCAACTCTTTCAGTTATGGCATGCCCATTCTATATGACATATTGGACACTGGGGCAACTCTTGGCACTAAATCAATAGAGAAATCAATGTCTCTCTTTGGTGGAAATCATAGGATCTCCCTAAAATCATCTTCAAAATCCCTTAGGACCAAATGCTCTTCAATGATGATCACTTTATCTCTCATTGCCTCCATATGGGATGCAAAAATCTAACGTCCCTTTGTGTAACTCTTTTTCAATTGCATAGATGAAATATCTCTAACAACTACAACTCTTGGAATGCCTTAAATCTTGTCTTGCCGCCCTTCTTTGTCAAGACATGTGATTGTTTTGTTGTAAAAGTCTAAGACAATATGGTGTTTTTCCAACCAATCCATGCTAATTAGACAATCATATTAACCCAATGGTATGATGTTTACATCTACCTTTGTATTGAGTCCATTCATGTCTATTAAACAATCTTTAACCAGCTCATTGATTTTCCTCTCGGCTCCTATGGCTAATTGAACTAACCAATATTTATTATGCTTACTCATTTGCAAGTGAAATCTTTCAACAAATTTTAGAGTTTATGTAACTATGGCTAGCTCCATAATCAATTAAAATGTCTATGGACTAGTTATCAATCTTACCTTCCACTTCAATCATGGGGGATTGATATTTTGTCTGCTTCTTGTCCAAGGATGCATAAATCCTTGCCATGTTTCTTCCCATGTTTTCAATTGTTTCAACCTTTTGAATGTTGTAGACAATCCTCATTCTTTCTCCTTTGTGAGGGTAGTCTCTATATAAGTGACTTCCCTCACATCCCCAACATTGTATAGGTTGTTGCCTTGGCCTTTTCCCAATTGAATCTGTAGTTGTGTGCTTATTTTGGGTTGACTAACTTTGTTGATATGCTTGGGTGTTTTTATTTTAAAAAGGTGGCTTAAAACCTTTCTTCCTTTGATTCTTTTACCCTTTATCTTGTCATTCCAAGATTTGTGGAAAACTGGCCTTCCTCTACTCTACTCATAAAGATTCTTTGCTCTCCTTATGGCTTCCTCCAAAGTTTCGGAGTTATCATAATGAATCTTATCACTATATAAAGAGGGTAACCCACTTAGAAACCTTTGGATTTTGATCTTCTCATCCTTGATGAAGTCCACATACTTCAGAAATTGAAAGAACTTCTTTTCATATTCATCTATTTTCATGATTCCTAGCTTGAGTTCAAAGAAATCTTTCATCTTCCTTTCATAATAATGCTTGGAATTTTTTTTCTCTTGGAAATATCCTTTGAATTTTTTCCATGAGATCCTCTTCTCATCAAGGTGCTTGACTTTCTTAAGATGATCCCACCACATGGTTGTCTTTATCTGTAAGTGGTGGGTTGCAATTCTAACTTCTACCTAGGAGGGATAATCATGCAACTGGAAATATTTCTTCATTTCCAACAATCATGTCTCAACCTCTTCTCTTTTCTTGTGCTTACCATTGAAATTTCGAGGCTTTATTTTCCTGAGTTGACCTTGCAAGAAGGGATGATTTTAGGGGCTAAATTTCGCTCATGGGATAATTTTGCATGGTTTTTCCCAAAAAAAGATTCGCTATTCTAAAAATGATTATCCCAAATTCTATAGGATAAAATTATTTTACCTTAAAAATCGCCAAAATTTTATACAAACTATATAAAATACTTAGAAATTTGAATATTTTTACAAAAATATCGCCAAACATTTTATAGTTGACATAAGAAGGATTAGTAAGATTCGCCAAGGTTTCTACATTTTAAAATAAATTTCCATCCTTAAAATCATCCCTACTTGCAAGATGTCTATCTCATGCCTTCTCCTTTTCCTTCGAATAGAAGACACACTCGAGCTGCTTCCCAACCCCAAAATTGCATGAGTTCTTTTGGTGGATTGTCTTAGAGAATGATGGCATCTGCTCATGCTTCTTGACTACCTATCATTTACATGATCATCCTGTTTTCTTTGGGATATAGATGTTGGCACTTGTCTAGCACTAGCTGCTTGTTTGATGCCAGAGTCCTTGTTGACTTACTTATGCAACATATTCAAGATCTAAAGTATCTCTTCTTGAGATTTCATAATCCTGTGATTATCATCCCTATAGCTTTGCACTTCTCTATGCATGCTTCTCATAGTTACAGGCTCTTGCCTACCTCTTCTTCCATTAGACTATGTATCAACATTTCTCATGCTAACATGCAGACCTCTGATATATTCCTCATGGTAGTAATATCTCTAATCATATTCTATAACTCCAGTCCTCATATAAGAATCAAATATGCTTTCTTGTACCTCTAATTCTGCAAGAAATGTGCATGTAATAAGTATTGTTAGAACATGCATAACTTAAAACATTTCATCAATTATAATACAATTTATTTCCTTAGCAATTTATGAAGAACACAATGGATCAATTCAAAATATGATTCCTTATATGAATTCCTCTATGAAATAACTTTCCAATGGCTATACTCATGCTTCATTCTGGGTTCTAAGTGAAAAATTACAATATTTACAAGTTGTAATTTCCACTCATTTACTACTACAAAAATATCTTTATTGCTTTCTAAGAATTTCTAATACCCGATTCAAAATTATGGGCTTACAAATGTCTTCTAGTCCTCAATATCTTTCCAATGACTATTTTTTTTCTCAAATATGAGCTTCAAGTTGAAAGTTATGGTTCATAGAAGTTTTCACGGTTTTACCCAATTTACCCCTATATGCTACATGTGATTTTTTTTTTCCCAACACATTTTCAGGTACCCATTTCCTAAATATGGCTCCATGGTTCGTAAGCTTTCCATGGATTTTTCCTAAGCCCCAAACAAACTTCTGAGTAATGACTTATGCCCTTTAGAAGTAATATGGTGCCAAAATTTTACCCTTACTATTTTTGGCTGTAACTTTCTCATACGAGCTTTGTTTTACTCTTGGAATAGCTCATTAGATAGCTCTCTCTGAATTCTTTTATTTGAGCTGTAGAGATAAAGTGTACCTTGGCACACTCTCTACACTATGTTCACAAGGATTTTGATTGGCTACAAAGGTTGTTTATGGACTCAAAATCACCCGACAAGTTAATGACCTTCAAAAACCACACAATTTTACATTAAATTCATTGTTTTACTATGTTAATAGCCATTAAATTTGAGTCGTTGATCTCAAAATCACGTGAAATCTGAGTCGTTGATCCACTAAAATTTTCTAAACCTCGCGGATAAATTTCCATCGCTTATTGGCAACTTAAAACAATCTCAACCATTAATCTCTCACACTACATCGATGATTCTCTTTGGCGAACCAAAATTTTGTCACAAATATCCCCTATGCTCGATCATTGGCCATTGTCCATCAATTTTCTCTCTTGAAAAACCTAGTTTTCTCACCAATCTCACCAAAACCTGGCCATCAGTGATCAACCATTGGTGATCAACCATCGATGAATTCCCTTAACAACCACCTGCCCACAAATATCGTCGAACCCTGACTATCGATGATCATCTAACTCTTCATTGATGTGGTATGACATGTGGATGTTGATGTGGCATGAAACATCATCCCGAGGTGTCAACTTTTCTAACATGACACAACATGTGGATGTTAATGTTGCATGACACATCATCACCCTCTTCCCTTCATCAACTATATTTTGTTTTCCATGGACAAATTTAAACATCGCGGTGATTCTACTGACACCCGATCATAAACTATCGGTGTCAGACATTTTGATCCATGCTTGTGCATGTCCTTCTTAATGCTAGGGATTTTAGACCTGGGCTTCATCTAGAGTTGTCCAACAATAACCTCAAAAAACCGACATATCAATCCTCGGCCAAGGTCGAGGAAGGTCTTACCTGAGATGCAGAGAGGATCACAAATACCACAAGGTCGTGTGACATGGATGAAGTATAAACACATGGAAATTCATCAAGATTGGCATCCATGTAGGTCATATCTAACAGATTATTAAGACTAAGCACTAAAAAAATACACACACATATTCAACTCATACACGATAGACACAGAATGGATCAGAATTGTCACATCTTTATTACTGGATCCATTCCATCACAACATCGATATACATTACGCATGACATATACATATGAAAACCATAGAACTTCATATCTTCTCTACATAAATCCTCATAATCACAACATAATGTGCAATGCACCTTTGATCAACACTCAAACATACACAAACACAAAAGTATATTGAAAGCATTACAATATTACAACAAGCTCAGAGAGAGTTCAATAATAAGGACTCAATGAATCTACTCTCCTCAATATATAACTAGATAACCAACCCTATTTCTAATATTTGTGTTTCCTTTTATAGGTTTCTCTGTTGGGGAGCACTCTCACTTTCTGCTTGGTTCCACTCGTTTTTCTGACAAAACTGCTTCACATGCTTCTGATGCATGCCAACACTCCACATAGACTTTCTGTATCAATGGAAATCTTAACTTTCTGGCCAGCTCATCCTTTGGTCGTCCCACGTCCTCATATGTTACTAGTTGTAGTCATTTAGGGATATTTCTCGATGATTCATTTCTTGATTTTGGCGGGCATCTTCTTGGTTTTTGGTACAACTGAAAAAACTCAGACCGACGTGCACTTGGTAGACTGTAATCTTGGTGTGAAACTGACAAAACTTGGTCTGATTGCACACTCTATATCATTCCTTGGACATTTCCTTAGGCACGTGCAGAGCTACAAAATGAGCACACACAAATTTTTTTGTGCACGTGCACAAAAATGAACCCAAAACTTTGGGTGCCAACATGCCCCCACCACTATTATTTGGCTCGTCCTCAAGGCAACTACTGTAATTTTTGAAGGCAGATAGTTTGAGTAAGAACATCTCATCTTTCTTTAAAGCAAGCTATGATTGGGGCCAATTTCTCAGCCTACAACCTTCGTTGGTGTTTGTGGAGGTGAATGAGAGATCTGTTTAAATTTCACCATCAAGCACCAACTGCGGAAGATAAGTGATATTCCCTCAAGTGAGAGCATCATTATCTTCCTATTTTTTGGTTATGGGGCAACTAGACCGAGCATGAAGTCTTAGTCGTTCTGATTTTTGGGGGTTGAGGATCGATGATGAAATGTGGGAGTAGGGTCAGTAGCAATGAGAATAAATGGATGAACTTGGCCAGTAGCAATGAGAATAAATGGATGAACTTGGCTAGTAGCAATGAGGGTCAATGATGATGGATGAGAGGAGGTTTATGGGAAAGAAAATGAGTAGGGTTTCGTCCTATGAGAAAAGGGGATGATGCATGGCAGTTGTTCACACATCTATGTGTTGAGAACACTAGTGAAATGTTGTGAGTACAAAATATAGTTCAAGGAAATGTGGTTGGTAGAGTTGACACTGGGTAGGAAAGAAAAAGGAGGGACCATGGCCAAGAAGTTGGTGTTAGACTGAGATTCTATGTAAAAATTGAAGGGCAAAGGCAGGCACTGAAATTGCTCAGTCAAACTTGAAAGAATAGTTTATGGATAGTCTACTAGTCTGCACCATGATAGGGGAGCAAGGAAGTATGGAGAAATGCAAGGGACATGGAGAAATACTCTATCAAGAGCTTCGAAGAGATGATATATATAGAGAGAAGAGGATGAGGAATAAGGTGAAGGAGAGGATGAATATTTAACAAGGGTTGGCTTGGGGAACAAGTAGAAAGTGGTGGTGAAATTTGGCTCATGGGAAGATAGATATACCCAATCTGTTGTACTAAATATGCTTCTTGGGGAAAGAAGTGGTATAACTGATTGTGTACTCGTGGCATGTGTGAACTGCCCAACTTGGAGTACTTTCCCTTTCAATGGATTGAATCACCAAGGACCTCTTCAAAAACCCATGTGAGTTGTTAAACCGGATCCAAACCATGTAGCTATATCAGAGTGTTAGGTGGATTTGGAAATATGGAAACATTCTCAAACTATCACTCAAACTTGTCCACCTATTTTACTAACGCGAATGTTGTGTTTTTCCAAAGGTAATTTATGTCGACTATGAGATATGTTACTTGTTGTACAACCTACACTAAAACTATTTTACCTCTAATCAAAACTTAGACTGGAAGTTTTTAAATGATGACAAACCCCTATGGGCCATAGTAAACCTTCAACATGTTGCCATTAATGAATCCCTTGAGTGGTTGAACTTGTAGGGTTGTCATCTTGGAGACACATTCTTCATTGATGTAGACTAGTTGGAAAGGACCTAACCAGTGCATGCGGAGCTTGCCTGGATGGTGTAAATATTTGTTGTCATATAATAGTACTAAACAACTAGATTGGAGAATTTTCTAGCATAAGTTTCAGTCGTGCCATTCCTTTTGTCGTTCTTTCTCAACAACTTGACTAAAACTGGCAATCATTCAGTCTTCTTCTAGTTCCATTAGCTTGTCTAATATGTGTTGAAGAGACTAATCATCGGTCATCTAGGTGGCTAGGGTGACCCTAAGGCTCGAAACAACAAATTCTAGCGGCATGACCCTTTCTTTTCCATAAACAATCCAGAAGAGCCTACGCTTTGTCAGCCTCTCGCATGTTGTTCGATAATCCCATAGGACTGTAGGGATGCATTGATCCCAATCATCACACTACACATTGCAAACTTTTGTTAGAGTATGTTCTAAAATTTTGTTAAGAGATTCCACTCTACCATTGGCTTGAGTGTGATAAGGGGTGCTCTTATGATGATGGATCATGAATTCCTGGGTGAGTTGTTGAATGGTTTCATTCACAAGATGTGACCCCTAGTCACTCATCAACACCTTTGGACATCTTAATTGGGTGATGATATTAGAAAAAATAAAGTGCATTGATCTTTTTATTTTACAATCCTTGACTAATGCTACTTTGTCTCACCTTCTGAGGTATTCGATCGTGGTAATGATGTAACATGCCCCTGTGCGACGCATGAGAGGATTTATGGGCCCAACAAAATCTATTTCCCATTTGTTTAAAGGCTCAAGTGCAGTCACAGGGAGCAATGGAAGATCATCTCTGTGACAAGGATTTCCAACACGTTGACATATGTCACAACATTTGTAGTAGTACTTAGAGTCCGCAAAGAGAGAGGTCCACTAAAGCCCTATGTGCAAGACCTTGCATGCAATAGGCTTATCATCATTGTGGCCTCTAGCAATACCTTCATGCAGCTCATATATGAAGGACTCTCGTTCATTTTCTAGAGCACAATGACGTAGGATGCGATATGTGCCCAATTTATACAATTGTCTAATAATCAACTGATAATCGACACTATGGGTCACTAGTTTTTTACGTTGTGTAGGACTATACTCAGTGAGATCCTAGTCAGTAATGATAATTCAACTATTTTAGCCAAATGATAAGGCATGACTTCGACCTGAAAGAGTAATGCATTTGGGAGTTCATCGTCGAGGCTTGTAGCCACGTCCCCAGTCTGAATCCACAATAGATGATCGGGTCCAACATTGTGTTTGTCAGGCCTAAAAACAACTTCAAAGTAAAATTCTTGGAACAACAACAACCAATGATAAATTTCTTCACCCAGCACTGACTTTTTGACAAAATACTTGAGCACAGAATGATCAATGAAGAATTTGCAAGCCAACCCCAGCAAGTACTAAAGAAATTTTTGCAAGGCATATACCATGGCTAGTCCCTCACGCTCGGCTGTTGTATAATTTTTTTTCACATCAGACAATTTTCGAATGGAAAAATAGACTGGATTATCGATGTTATTCTCCCTCGGTTGTGCTAGAATGACACTCGACGCAATGGATGAAGCATCGACGTGGACATGGAAGAGCTTCGACCAATCAAGGAAAACCAAAATGGGCACAATAGCCAATTTTTCTTTGAGGGTATAGAAGGTTTGTTGGAATTCTATTGTCCATTCATAATTAGTATCCTTATGCAAAAAAATTTCCAATGGTGTCACAATCTGGGCATAATTTTGAATGAACCATCGGTAGTATCCTGTATGACCCATTGTTGCGCAGACTTCTCGAACTGTAGTTGGGGCCACCATATCCAAGATGGAAACAATCTTAGATAGGTCCACAAGCAATCCATCCTTGCATATGACATGGCCCAACAATATACCAAAGGGTGTACAAAAGATGCATTTCTTTAAATTCAAAGAGATGTGTAGTTGGCAGAATCAATCTAGCATTAGTCGAAGAGATTGCATGTGTTCTTTTAACAGACTAAAGAGATTCCAATCATCCAAGTATACCTCAAGGAACTTGTGGATAAAATCCTTGAAGGCTGCGACCACTATCCGGGAAAACAATGCAGGAGCATTTTTCAAGCCAAAGTGAATAACTGTGTACGCAAATGACCCCCACTCGATCGCAAAGGTTGTTTTGGCCTGATCTTCCTCTGCGATCCAAAATTGATGATATCTTGAGAAGTCATCTGTAAATGAGTAGGCTTCTTGACCACCAACGTTTTCCAGTACCTCATCTGTGAAGGGTTTTGGGAAAGGGTCATGGACACAGGCTGTGTTCAAACTCCTCAGATTGACACATATGCGAATTTCCTCGGTCTTCTTAGGTTGCACGACCATATGACTAACCCAATCAAACTCCTCTACATGGACAATGATCCTGACATCCAACATTTTATCTAGTTCTTTGCACACCTTTTCTTTATACTTGGGATTTAAGCAATAGGGTCTTCTCTTGACCAGTTTGGTATTGGGTTTGAGTTGAATCTTCATAACTCCCAATGATCATGAAATGCCCTTCATTTTAGAAAACCTTTGAGGAAACAAGTCGTTGTACTCCTTAAGGAGGTCAATAACCCGAGTGACCATTTCCTTATCTAAATAATCTCCAATAATGGCCATCTTGGTCGCTTCTTTAGTGCTAATATTGTATTTCTTAGTTTTTATTGGGCCATTATAGTCTGGTGCACTCATTTCTTCCACATTTCTATTTATTTCATGTTCTCCTTCTTATTCTTTGATTGGGATGTTGCATGGGTGATCATCATCAATATTGTCCACATCAATCTTCCAACAATGTACTACTTCTTTCATTTTTTCCACTGGTTGATGGTATGAGAAGACCGCGTTGGGGGCACTATTTTTTTGCTTCCGATGGAAAATAAATTCCTTAATCCGTCAGAGTGCCTCTCTGTGAGCCAAATATTTTGCAATGAAATGAAAGGTTGAAAGAAACTAGGAACTCATATGGGTCCACTCAACTATTTTCCTCCTGAGTTCCTCCTGAATGTACCAGCTTTGAGGGACCATATCCATTATGTGGATAGACGTATGGACCCATTGGAGTTGAGAGATATTCTTAGAGGTCCAACACCATTCACAGAAAAAAAATGTGTTCCTGAGGATCCTCAATTCCCTTGTAGTGGTTGGCTAGCTCGAAGTTAACGATGGGATGGAATCGAACCTTTATGAAATCTGCTACTTGCACCCAACTTTGAATACTCAGGCGGTGTGTCTCCCATTGCCACATAGGTGTCCCTCGAACCACTACATCCATGTCCTAAAGTCTCTTTTCCATGGGATGATTATCTCCATATGTATAAGGAACGTTTCCACTAGCCCTATCCCATCAAACCATGGGGAATCACATAGCTCAGACCCGATCCATCACATTGCTTTTGTTATCCTCACACATCTGTGAGTGGAAACTTCATAGAGCTTATTCTTCCACCTATGCATGGCATCCTCAAAATCTGTGTCATGGGACTTGACACTCCTCCAGCTTAAATCTTGATCTGCAATGGGGTTGATGTATTCCTCCCTGCACTATGTGACACTATAAATATTTTTAGTGACTGAGCTCCGCGTATCCTCATCCACGGGCTCATTGTATCGATCGCCTTCATATGGATCTGGTGCCACAACCATGCACAAGGTGTCTATTTCAAAGGAAATATGTTGCTTCTTCAAGTTTAACACCACATCATTGTCAAAGGGCTAGTCAATAAACAATAGTGCAGGATATGGATTAGATTCATCCATAATCTTGATGAACTCAAAGTTGGCCTTTGTTTTCACTCCTTCGATGTTGACTTCTACTTTCTCTAGATGGCCTATTGTGTAGATCTTGTATTAATTGGCCAATCGAAGCTGGATGGGTGACTAGACCAACTTAGGATTACCCATCACCTCTTAGGATTTATTTGGAAAAATATTCACGTCATATTCTAGATCCAACATGACTCCATCCATCTCATAGCCACCAAG
>ML776594.1:452294-464130 GCA_009831015.1 Picea engelmannii | reverse complement strand
AAGAGCATGATGTATACTATCCATCCATGGGTGTTGTATCTACATGTGCATTTTCCTTCATGTCCAAATAAATTCATCAATCTTGTGGTCCAAAACCCATGACTAGGGTTGACATCAATGACAACAACCAATCTTCCAACAATTTCTTGCCTTCATCGTTCCCGAAAAGAATTTTAGGTCTCGACAAAAGAACCATTTTTTGGGTGTTTTGATCCACGCTTGCACGCGTCCTTCTTAACGCTGGAGATTTTATACCTAGGGTTCATTTAGAGTTGTTAAAAAAAAAAGCCAGAGCACTGGCATATCAATTCTCGGCCAAGGTCGAGGAAGGTATTACCCGAGATGAAAATATGATCATAGAGACCATAAGGTTTTGTGACCGGGATGAATACTAAACACATAAAATGTCATAAGGATTGGCATCAATGCAACTCATATCTGGCATACTATTAGGATTAAGAATTAAGACAATACACACACAGGCATGATAGACATAGAGTGGATCATAACTGTCACATATTTATTAATGGATCCATTCCATCACAACAAAGATATACATTGCACAGGGAAAATACATATGACAACCATATAACTTCATAGCTTCTCTATATAAATATTGAGAATTACAACATATTGCGCAATGTGCCTTTGCTCAACACTCAAACATACAAAGACACAGAAATATATTCAAACCATTAAAATATTACAACAAACTCAGAGCATGATCAATATGGACTCAATGAATCTCTTCTCCTCAATAACTAACTAGCTAACCAACCCTATTTCTGATATTCATGCTTCCTTCTATAACTTTCTCTGTTGGGGAGCATTTTTTTTTCTGCTCTGCTCAACTCATTTTTCTGACAAAAAGACCTCGTACGCTTCTGGTGTCTTCCAGCACTCCATGTATACTTTTTGTATCAATGTAAATCTTAACTGCATGGCCAACTTGTCCTCTGGTCATCCCACGTCCTCGTATGTTGCTAACAGTAATCATTTGGGGATGCTTCTTGATGTTTCCTTTCTTGATTTCAGCGGGCATCTTCTTGGTTTCCAACGCAACTAACAAAACTCAAACCAACATGCACTTGGTAGACGTTAATCTTGGTGTGCAACTGACAAAAATTGGTCTGATGCACACTCTTTGTCATTCCTCGCATATTTCCTTACGTTCATGTAAAACTATGGAATGAACGTGCACAACTTTATTTCTGCGCACATGTGGCAAACTAAATCGAAAAATTTGGGTGCCAACAATCAATGATCAGAGATTTCTTTTGGACGCGTGATTCTTTCATCCAAAATTCGTCGATCCTCGATCATCGGCCATCGATGATCGAATATTTCCTCTGGCCAAACCCAACTCTTCGCCAAACTTGTTGATTCGACCATCAACCATTGGTGAATTCTGTTGGTGAACTTCAACACTTCGTGATTTTTTATCAAGTTCCAGGTGAACTTGGTCCGCCAATCTGTCACTTGAGATCATCTAATTGGCCCTAGATCATCTTCGACTCCTAATCGGCCGAAACTAATCTAGATTGTCGATCTTCTTCAACTTCCCAACCACCAAAATTGAATCTCGGCCATTGATATACTTAACCTTTCAAACAACCAAAACCTTATGAATTTTTTAATTTATCAGGACAAATCTCAATTTTCGATCTCGAGATCAAAAGTGATCTCGGTCATTGATTCGTTGAACTCTATTCTACACTACAATGGTCATTAGAATGCAAATTTGTTTACCTTTCCAAGTATATTTCGACTTTGTAACCTATATATTTACACCCCATGTCATTTCTTCGATTTATATAAGGCAATTAAACTCAGAATTTTCCCATGAATTTGGGGGTTTGATTCCAACTTCTCTGTTTTCCCCCAAATTTGCAAAAACTGAAATATGCAACATCAAATTACTCAATTCGCACTCATTCTTGACCCATACAAGCCCCATGTTTGAACCAGAGCTCTAATACCATAATGTATCATCCCCCATCCCAATCGAGGGACATTGCATGTGGAATACACATAAAAACAAAAAAATTACAGCTAATTAAATTCCTGTAGGTTTTAACTACAAATTAAAACCATATTTAGTCATTGTCTTGTACAATTAATTACATGAACCTACAACCATTTAAAATAGACATAAAATGTTGATAATAAACTAACATAGAAACATATAAATTCTTCTCAAAATAGATAGAGTTCATGCATAGCAATTTAATTCATAAATACAAGACATAAAACATATAAAACACTTATCTTTCAAATTAGTGGTGCAACTAACTACTTGGAACAGAATTTCCACCCAACCATAGACTTATTGTTCCAATTATCAACAACAAGTAACCCCTGAGCTAAGGCTAGTAATCCACAAAAAAGGGTGGTCTCTCACTATCCACTCCCATCTCAATGAACTCACAACCCACTGATATTCTCCTACAACTATCTTGATTTTTCCACTAGTTCTCTTCCTCTCAACCTACCTAAACCAAGGAATGTACCCCTTCACTAATCTCAGTCTCTTAGGAATCCCATTCATTTATAAAGGTCTCTCTGGCATAGGTAAACAATAATATCTCAGTTGGGAACTCAAGGGATCTCTCTACTAGGAAAAATACCAGCAACAAAGACAACATGTGTTGTTACAGTGCAACTCACACAAAATTTCACTCTTCAGTACTGACAACCTATGTTTTAAGTCTTCAGCTCCAAATACACTCCAATATGCTCCGACATTATCTAGAATTCATCCTCCATGGATGTTCCATCTCTCTTTCCTTCTCTCTCTTGATGTTCATGCAAAACCACAAACTATCTAAAACTATTGTAGCATACCATATGAATTTCCTTTCCTTTGGCTTGCTTTCTTAACTCACACACTTCCCCGAGATGATTGTACTCAACCCCCCATGCTCCCAATAACTATGGAATGTGACCACTCACACCCACCCTCTTACATGTATTCAATGATTGGCTTTGGGAACACTCAATAAAAAATTTGAAGGTTCATATACTAATAGCAATTATTTTAGGAAAATGGGTTGAATTAATTTACATGGGTAATTCCCCCCTTGGACCCCTCTAATACATTCTCCTAGACCCTCTCTTCTCATGTGGATTAATTCAGGCCCCATATTTTTCCATATCCCCTTAGCAATTGATATCACATTATATTAATAACATTCATAAATACAATTCGTGTATTGCATCGCTTGGCTGTAGCCACATATTATATCTACATTAAGCATTATTAAGTTGGGGATTATAGTGGGGTTGTTACACTATGGGACAAAATATGCCATGGGATGCATTTCAGATTATTACCCTTATATAAATAATTATAAAAGGAAGGAGAGAAGATGTAACCTTTTCAAAGACTTGCATCCACATAAGACATTCAATTATTACAACAAGATTTGAACAACAAAAGTTGTAACTCTGTGCATGATAAAAATTCTCATTGTGGGACCCCCCTTACAGCTCTCTTTTTGGGCGATTGAAGAAAAACAAAGTTTCCAACTTACCTCTTTATAATTTATACTCTCAGTTATATCAATCCATTGTATAATTATACAAAAGCACAATGAACATGCACAAAAAAATTCTTCCCCACTTTAGAAGCTACCATTTTTTTTATTTATACATTTTGGTTTAGATGATGTTCATATATATATTTTTAGACATACAATAATCAAATATTTACCTCTCACAACCCAGAGTCATCTAATTCATACAATTTTTGTTGACATGATGTTGAAAAATGTAAAATAAAACAAACATTTGAAACACTCATACAAGAGTAGAGATATCATTACCACACACAACTAAACAAGAAAGATCAACAACATATTGATACAAAGTTTTGTGTAACAAGGAATTTCACCCTCTTGAGGACTATGCTTTTTCATTCACCACACAAAGTTGAATTTTGAAAAGAAAAACTAGCAACAAACTAATACAAAGTTTCATGTAGATAGGAATTTCACCCTCCTCAGGACCACAATTTTGCATTCATCTTTTCCTTGGATAAAGGATCACAACATTTTACAAATCTCATACATAAAAAAATAACATTTTCAGCATAGTATACGAGAATTACCTGTATGAAAATATGAAGAATAGAAAATCAATTGAGACCAAGCGATTTTTACCCAACCGTAGGTAGTTCGTTATGGGAACGACCTCCTAGCCAAAGCCATGATACCATCGGGACAAAGTAGGGGAAATAAATCTATCAATTTAGATTAAAACAACTCCAAACCCAACAATTTTGTACTGCTAAACTTATTGAAGATAGAGAATCTCTTAGGCACCCACATTATTTGCACCACACAACATAAGGAGTTTCCTTCTTTGCTACAAAATCCCTCAAACACTCCTCCCTCCGGTGCTCTTCAATGTATGCATAGAAAAGTCTAGGGTGATATCTCAAAACTTCTGCAACATTTCCTTGTCTTCTTGGCTCTTTAAATAGGTCTAATGGCTCATTTTCATGGTTGGTTTGTTCTATCATATAATAGATTTATTTTTCTGCTCTTCCCCTTCTCTAAAACTTTTCCTCTCCATATTTTTTTAACAGGTCTCCCTCCCCCATTCAAATTTATGAATCCATGAATGATAGAAATATAATTCACACACAACATATTTCTTGTTCCAATAGTGTAGGAAAGACAACTTGTTATTTTTTAGGAACTAATGGCCTAGACTGAGGGATTTGTTTCCTCCTCCACTACTCATAACCTCTCTTAACTTTGCAAACTCGGATATTAAAATAAGTGAAAGTTCAAGGTAACATAATATAATACCCCCTCACCTTTCTCCTCTTGTAGTATCATAGACCATTTATGTGCTCTTTCTCTATCGGCCTTGGTCATTCTTTTATTAACTAAAAAAACAAAACACTTACAATATTCAAGACGGTCAAATTGGGATATTACAGTTATGATTCCACATGAGACGAATGGAAGGGGACTTAGGGGGCCCAAAGGGGCCACAAATCCAAATAAAAATGTTTTATTATAAGCCAAAGTCCTTACCTTAAATTATGCTTAGTGAAATCAACCTTGAGATGAGTTCCAAGGTAATTGTGTGGGCTTCTTAGAGAACCATGTGGTTAGTTGCAGACACACAAATATAAACCATAGTTTTTTGTTGTTTTCAATAATTCTCTTTATCGAATGCCCATCATTGGAAGGGAATCCATGCTAGAGAGATATGTTTCCATGTCTATAACATAGTGTTGAATACGCTTGTTATGTGAATTATGTGGGAAATTTCCCATGTGCATGAGTAATTATTGTTGTTGAGAGCTCCATTATAGTTGATAATTCTTGAAGCCCCCCATTGAGAAATTTACTACATGGTATGTGCTAGATCCCTTGAGAGAATTGGGATATCCTGAGGCACTGCTTGGCAGAGAAGGGGACCCCATTCCTTAAGTTGTGCAGGATGAAGAGGAAAGAGAGTTGGGTTGTTGGAATTTTTGTAGGAGTAAAATATTGTGATATTATTGGGAAATGGGTTGCATGTGAGGACTATAGCCATCCATATGAGGAATTTAATCCTTTTGAACTGATAGCCCCAACTCGAGGATGGCCTATTGTAGAAATATTAAGTGCAACAAAGACTATGGTTGGGTGAAACATCCAACATCTACAACCAGCTGGTGTATATTTGCATAAAGATAAGTGTTATGGATTATTTTGTTTATGTTGAGTTAATGTTGTGTATCTTGTGTATTTAAATGTTTTTATGTTGAATAAATACTGTGCATTTATAGTTTTTAATGCTTTAGTTGTAATTGCATGAGTCTACTTGTCATATTGCATTTACTAATTCATTATAAAGCAAGGCAGAGAATAATATGGTATCGGAGCTAATCTTAAGTAATGGGAGAAGAGAAATTGTAAGTACCCCACCATCCCAACAGTGTACAGGGGTAGTTGGGTACACTACACCCTCCTTCTCTATATCTTCATCAGCAAGGGTAGGGTTGGAGACAATACCTTCAAATTCCTTAAATTTTCCATCTTCATTAGGTTTTTCTACTTCAACTAGACCTTGCTTTCCTTCCCCCGAATCTATAACAATTATATCTATATCATAGACTACTTTGAATACTGCCTCATAATTTCTATCAATTAGGTTTAATTTAGAGAGGATTTCCTATTGTTGCTATCCCCTTTCTTCCACTACTTAGGTAATGAAGGATTTATTGAGCCACTATAATTTCGTTAACCTAAAGACCTGATATCTTTGTTGTAGGATAAACTAGTGTTAGGGACCTGTTCGAGAAATATGAAATCTACCTTCTAATCAGGGGTTTTGCATCTTTTGCTTCTAACCAGGTTTTTTATACAATTAACTTTGGTTTTTTATATGTTTGACTTTATCCCTGACATTCTTAGGGACGATTTTTTGGTAAATAGAAGCAAATGCCATGGTATCAGTGGGGCTCAGGTGATTCTTTGGGGTTGTTGTTCTCATGAGGACCACTTGCCTACCCTTCTCCTTCCCCTCTTGCCCCCCTGGCTTTTACTTTTAGTTCAAGGCTTCTATTCAGGCTTCAACATATTGATGTTTGGATGTATGCAAGTCCAATGATAAGGCAAGTTGCTTGGGGAGGTAGAGAAAATTGATTGAAAATGGGAAAATTCTTCACGAAATGAACACATACCACATAGAAGGAAAGGTAATATGGGGATTGAACATGACTCACTAGAGTGCAAGGATAGAGCCTTCCTAACTGAAGTAAGAGGAGCTTGTATATAGAAGCTGAATTAAGAACCAAGCCAAAGATGAACTAGATTAGATTAAAGAGTCAAAGGTTTAAGAGAAAACCCATGTCCTTTTTTCCTCTAGCCTCTTTAATTCATGCATGCTTGAAACCATGTGTTTGTATGATGATGGTCTCCATGGCCTCCATGCCCACTCTCCTCCCTCCATGCCCACTCTCCTCTCTGACACCCCATATAAGAATAGTTAATTATAATTGTTAATATTCATCTAATTAACACAATTAATAATTAGTCCAACAAACATAGTAACTGCGATTATAATTAATAATAATAATTATTATTCTTATTAATGATTAATTATGATATTAATCAATTATTTTTGAAGTGCAAATAAGGAAACTAACATAAACAAGTGCTCCAAGGCAACGTAGTCCCTGCCTAAAACTATAATGAGAGATTAGAAAAATGTTAGTAAATGTAAAACTATTAAAATTAAAAAATTAAAAAAAATATTAGTAAGTGTAGAATTATTGAAATTTTAGTAAATGTAAAAATGTTGACGTTTAGGATTTACATTTTTACCTCATTTTCTTAAAATATTAAAAAGATATATTTAAATGCAAGAAAAATAAAAACATTAGAAGGCTATAGTTGAATGCAAGAAAAACTTACAACTACTTTTATATGTCACGTAAATAAAGCTAATATGGTACATTCAAACCAATTAAATTAACATTTCTACAAAATCAACATTAAATACATATATGGGACATTCAAACCAATTAAATTAATATCTCTACAAAATTAAAATTAAATACATACCGAAAATTGATCTTGCGTCGTTTACCTGCTGGTAGGTCACCGCTGGATTTGGAAATCTATCACATCTTTGAAACAAACTTATTTTCCCTTCTCACTCATGTGGTTTCTGGGCTGTGGCACATCACATGGGAATGACATTACCTATGAAACTGCTCTGTCTAAAAGTGAAATTGCAGCTCATCTTACATGGATCAACCATTACCGTTTTTCCCCGGTAGTTCCTCCAAGAGGATCCTAGCACTTGTATGACACTCTGTTCCAAATCCTTGCCACAAAATAATCATAAAAAATAAAACAAACAATTATATTAAATTGATTGATTTCCTGTGATAAATGACAACAATTGAAAGATTAAGATCTTTTAACTCTTCACTCACGCGTGATAATAAAGTTTACTCACTTGTGATTTATTTATGTGACAGCATATATTCAAGCTTTTATAATACATAACAAATTGAGACAAGAATCTTAGCGACGTTCAACGCAATTTGTTTCTTAATGAAATGGGTATTGCATATTTATATCTCTGGTACTCAAAGAAATATGAAGATGTAGCCATCAACAAACTAAAACACAAAATGAAAATAAAATTATGCGCAATATATACGATTACACATAATAAAATTATGCCCAATAATTTTTTATTTTACATAGTGTGCAATTGAACATATAGGTATTGTATGAAAACTGTAAATAATCTTCAAAGCCGGTAGGCACAACATAGTTCGAAAATAACTCATTCGCAACTGCTGCTATGTAGATTGTTTTAATGAAAGAATAGTGTGCCTAGCATTAGTATCTAGCACATGCAAATACAAATGAGTTGAATGGTAATCAATGATTATTTCTAGGAAATACAATTTTGTCTTCACCTCACTTTGTGACGTGACTGGGTAGTTTTGTGCATAAGCCTCATAAAATTATTTTCCATCCATTTGATAGCTACACAAAAGAAATATTCACTTGTTGTTGGTCGTGAGATACACATAAAGAAATCTCCAATGAACCCTCAACTCCGTTGGGTTTGATGGAGTTTTTAATATATCACATGCTTGTTCCATTCCTGTATCCATGCTTCCTCATTTCAAGTATCCTCTAAAAAAAAAATTATATACAAATATGGCAGAGACTATGAAGTAAACAATATAGAACAATCAGGGACACATAAAAACACCAACCACGCTTCATTATAGGTAAATAAATTCATAAATTTGAAAATTGGATGTTGCAATATAAGCATATTGTAACTCGACCAGGTCTCCAAGAAGTACAGAGAGGATAAAATATCCATCCCCTTTAGAACCCCGTAGCTCCAGCCAGTCATGAACCCCTCGCATGAAAGGGCTTTGACCATGTCTCCCAAGCTTCCACAGTTTGAGCTAAAGCTCGGAGTAAGGCTTCTAGGCCTCCTTTTTCCCTCCTCAACCAACTGCCTTGGAGATTTTTCTTCCTGCAACTGAAGCTGAAACCACTCCCACACCCCTTTGAAATGAATAAATGGTAACCTTATGGAATAGTGAATGACTAAAGACTTGAACCAAACATCAATAAACCAAGTGATTAGTTATTGTTTTATTTTCAGTGTTTGCCTCGGATGGATGAGATTTCAACATAACTTGGATTTATTTCTTCGGAGGTGAGAAGAATGACACATATAATGTGCACATCTATACTCTGATATGGATCTCTTGAGCTCAAGAGGATCAATGTCTGCTATAATAAAAGGTTGTACTGCGGTTGAGAGGATCAATGTTTGTTATAATAAAAGGTTGTACTACAGGTAAATAAGGCATTGGGTGAGCTCGTGAACGAGGAAAAGGTGCATGCAGTATAAGAAGGTGGTATAGGGGATAAGCTATGTGAACGAGATAGTGGCGGAGGGCTCAGACGATGAGGCAAAGGCACTTGGCAGGGCTGAGAAGATGTTAACTAATACTTAGCCTTGTATTAATCAATATACTAATTACATGTAGCAATGGCATTGAGAACATTATCAAGAAAATCCAAAACCTTATCAGAGCGCAAATATTAATGTTGGCCATCACCGTGGCAATAACACTTTGAAGAGGAAATCCAATAAGAAGGAAGAAAAATGAAGTTTATTTATTTATTTTAATCTCAATAAAAGAGTTATTGAGGTGTTCCAAGTCCAACAACATTGTAAAAGTAGAAAAAATTTAAGTCAAACATAGAACTAATAGGCGATCAATGACCGAGTCATTGCTATATTCATTGTTGAAGGAAGGGACTAATAATGCACCAAAATGTACACCTAAACACACATACATTCATTATTATTATAAAATTTAATATTATTTATAACAATATATTAACTAATTATTATTAAAGTGCAATTGATATATTATTACCTTCATATCTATTATCTTGTATTAAAAAGCATACATGTAAATCTCTCAGTACTTAAACTTGTATAACTCTTCTCATCTTTAATATAAATTGTCACATAAATATAATATTAATATCAATAGCAAAGGAAAAGACATAGCTTGTTAGGACAGAGGCAAAACCATAAGCTAGGGAAGAAGTCGGAGGCAGTACCAGTTGTTCCAACATATAAGTTATCAGTAGCAGAGCTAGAAACACCAATATAAGCATATCCTAGAGTACCTAGACCAAAGACAAAGACTAGGGATGCATGAGTAGCAGTGATAGGTCCAGACTAAGCAATTGATCTAATTGATGAAGCAGTTGATTGAGCAACAGGAAAGTAAATTGATCGTGTCGACCTAGAACCACCGCTATCACTAGTAGCAGAGCCAGTTGGAGTTCGAGCAGGTCCCATACCAGTTGATCCAGTCGATGGAAAAGAATATCTAGACCCATAAACCAAAAAATCCCTTGCAATAGTTCAATATCCAAATCCAGATGAACGAGATCGAGACCGAGACCCAGTCGAAGAAGAAACAACACTTGTAGGAAATCGAGCAATAAATGAGGTATTCATAGTCTACCACTACTTCCAACAGCAGGAGCAAAGATAGGAACATAGGTCGGACCAGGAGCAAAGGAAAGGGCCCCTTTAAATGGTTCAACAGTTGGTTCAATAGATTCTTACTTTGACTCTGCAATTGATCCAATAGTTTTTCATGTATATGAAGCATAAGTAGATTAAGTTGTTGAAGAAGAAGTTGAAGCACACTTTGTTGAAGAGGTTGTTGATTCAGCAGAAATTGGTGAAGTAGCACAAGCATAGGTGGAAGCACCAAAAGCAACAAAGGAAGAGGCAAGAGAAGTATCATTTCACAAGTAATTTTGACAGTCATTCATTGGGGATCCTGTGTCTTATACACCTAGGTTGAATCTTATTCCAGAGGGTCAGGTAAGCACCTATAACTATAGGAGTAAGGGTAGAGGACATGGGAGCACAATAGTATCACCACATGCGGTTCAATATTGATGGTATCACTCACATTTCCTCCCTTGCACATAGTCGTTCACTGCATGAACATAGCCATTATTCATGGATTGTGCATAGTCTCTTCCTATAACGTCCCCTCCGTTACGACATCAAATAAGTGAGTACAATAGTGATCCGGATTTATGTAGGAACACAATGAAATACAGAAATACACATAAACACAAAGATGCAGCAGAAATAAGACTTCATTTCATTAATAACAAATGACTGAAATATGCTTATAAACAGAATGGAAATAAACTAGCTAGGGCGCTGGTAGCTTATCTCTAAGAAGAGATGTGGCCGCTACTCGCATCTGTGAGAAGATGATTACAATGAGGCTCTGAAGGCCCTTTTACAATAAACGGGAATGCCAAAAGTCCTAGACATCCGAAAACCTGACCCTGGGAAATGAAGTGCCAAAAGTCATGTGGGCCCCGTTTGGGTAAGTTGGTGCATCAACTTCCCGGGGTCGTAACTTTTGCATACGATATCCGTTTTAGGCATATGATAGCTCGTTGGAAAGATCTATCCGAGGCCTACATCGCTCGAGACAAAATAACATCGTTAGATGTTATTTTGCGACAACAACATACCCAAAAAAACATCGTTTAGGGCCTCAAAATGGCCCCGGAGGTTCAGGACCCGAAAAAAAACTGCTAAAAATAGTAAACTATGCGAAAACTGAAAAACTGAAGAAGCAATGATGGGGGTCCAAGTGGAATAGGTGGGTGGCCACCAATATCCACCTGGATCATTCCTCCCCCCTTAGGAAGCAATGGTCCCCATTGCGTTGAGTTCCTCCATGAGATGAGGAAACTTCTGCTGAACTTGGTCCTTGGTGAGCCAT
>ML776594.1:432842-447756 GCA_009831015.1 Picea engelmannii | reverse complement strand
GACATGCAAAGAAGGATCGAGAATGAGCAGACCGCTCTGATACCACTGATCCAGATTTATGTAGGAACACAATGAAATACATAAATACACATAAACACAGATATGCAGCGGAAATAAGACTTCATTTCATTAATAACAAATGACTGAAATATGCTTACAGACAGAAGGGAAATAAACTAGCTAGGGCACTGGTAGCTTATCTCTGAGAAGAGATGTGGCCGCTACTCGCATCCATGAGAAGATGATTACAATGAGGCTCTAAAGGCCCTTTTACAATAAAAGGGAATGCCAAAAGTCCTATACATCCAAAAACCTAACCCTGGGAGATGAAGTGCCAAAAGTCATGTGGGCCCCGTTTGGGTAAGTTGGTGCATCAACTTCCCGGGGTCGTAACTTTTGCATACGATCTTCGTTTTAGGCATATGATAGCTCGTTGGAAAGATCTATCTAAGGCCTACATCGCTCGAGACAAAATAGCATCATTAAATAACATTTTGCGACAGCAACATACCCAAAAAAACATCGTTTAGGGCCTCAAAATGGCCCCGAAAGTTCAGGACCCGAAAAAAAAACTGCAAAAAATAGTAAACTGTGCGAAAACTGAAAAAATGAAAGAAGCAATGATGGGGGTCCAAGTGGAATAGGTGGGTGGCCACCAATATCCACCTGGATCAAATAGTGGTAAAACCTTTTTTTAAAAACTAGATAGAACAGGTGAAATGCTACAATGATATACATTAATACTTACACAATCAATCTCATCACATTACTACACAACAAAAAATCAAATACAACATCACTATTATTCAAGATCAATCATATTACATAAATATAATAAGGATATCTACCTGCCCAACCTATCCTGGAAGGTTAGGACCTCCAAGCCACATAATCAACGCTGAAATCCATAATTCTTCTGATTGATCTTGACTATTTAAGGTCTCAGGCCTGGGGACTGTTCTGAGGAAAAATGAGGTATCTAATTCCCATAACCCCAATCTTGTTCCAAAACAAGACTAGTCTAAAAAACAATACTTAATCATAATGTATTTAAGTACATAGTATGGTATTCTACAATTAAACAACCATTAAAGAAATATTCACGTGTATTGAGCAAGAACATCTTAAAACTTTTATCTGAATCACAACAAGAAAATTTCCACTTAACACACATGTGATTAATTCACACATTAATTTCTCTGGCCAAAATTTACCAAAATTTTCACACAATACACAACTAATATTAATGGAAAATGATCAATATCGTCTCAAGTTTAACTCACAAATTCATTAATCATCATATCTCAAATCACACTATCAACAATAATTCTATAACTTAACTAGGCAAATCATAATCCGAGGAATATAACAATCATACCATGTAAGACAAACCTTATCATTCATAATATATTTCATATGTACTATAAATTTAGTACCAAACAAGTTCTTCTAAGATAGGCGAGAATTCCTTACTTCACCTTAAAACAAGGACTAATTAATATAAGAGGGTGATACCAAAATTTAGTTAACCCTCAATGTTCTAAAAATACCACCTTCAATGTTTAAACTTTTTTACCACCTTCAATGTTTAAACTTTTAAACTTTTGAAGTTCTTAATTAATGGTTACCGAAAGTGCAATTATGCATGAGTATACTAAAATAGAATTTAATATTTAAAAGACTTTTAGGGAGAAAAGCTAAAATCAAGTTACAATCAATTATTAAGGTGCATGATTAGATATAGTTATTAAATTTCTCAAAACACTTAAGGGAGAAAAGCTTGAGCAATGGATACACCATTATTAGTCTATGAAGGACTATAATCTTTAATTTTATTCACAAAACTTCTAAAGGAGACAACTATCAAATTGCCTTGATCTAAATATTCTAAGGTTTAATAAACATTGGTAACAACAATAGTTGAAGTCATTCTAAAAATACATTAAATTTCAATTTAAAAATCTCTGTATATAGTAACAATTGACGAACATAAAGGAATATCGAAAATCAAGGTCTGTGAAAATGCCGAAACTTCGAATATCTATATTGTGATTTAATTGGAAGTACATGAAGAAGAGAAATCACAACTCCAAATCAACACATTTCAAGAACTAAGAAGTTCAAAAACTACAAATAAAATTTTATACATACAGGTGCGCTATACGTTGGAAGATCTTACAGTTTCAGAGTAACGAATCCCAAATGAAGGCGAAGAAGGAAATTTCATTTCTTGATTGGAATTAAATTCGACAATGAACTTATAATATACTGAATTCCAATAGAAATGGCAACGAACCCTTTTTAAACATTCCAATACACCGAATTAAAATTTAAATTGACAACGGAGTTAAAAATACATTAAATTTCAATTTGGTAAATATAATGGAAGCAAACCCTTTTTAAACATTCCAATACATTGATTTGAAATTTAAATCGACAACGAACTTGAAAAAAAATACACTAATTTCCAATTTGGTAAATATAATGGCAGCGAACCCTTTTTAAACATTCCAATACATCGATTTGAAATTTAAATAGACAACGAACTAAAAATATACACTAATTTCCAATTTGGTAAATATAATGGCAACAAACCCTTTTAAAATTTCTAATATACCAAATTTATTCTCATTACATTCCAAAAACTTCTGAAATAAAACACCGGAACCGATGGCTATGACGAATGGAGGATGTCCTTCTACATGGCTTGCACTCCTTGTTTATTCTCGCTTGCTAATTAGAGAGACTTCACTGGTACCTCCTAGCCAATTCTAAGGGTACTTTTCTTTCCCCTTTCCCCTTATCCCCTTCAGCCGTAAAGGGACCACACACAAGAAACCAAAATGCAATAGCTCCAAGCTTGCCTCGCAAGGAAGAGCTTCCACTCTTTCTTCAAGCTTGGTATTCCAACTCTCACAAATAAAACACAGTTCACAATCATTTTGGTAGCATAACCTTACCAAGAATAAGTGAGATCCCTTTCCCTTCTACTACATTTGTTTTATAGACAAATCCTCAATGACACATGTCCTCATGCACAATTAATTATCTTTTTAATTAATTTAATTAGTATTATTCACCCCACACTTGCCACCCTTTCCCCAAGTTGCACAAGTATTTACCATTGTTATTTTATTTAAAAATCCAATTTCCCTCACATTCCCCATTGTGTTCCTAATTTCGCTCTTAGTTGTCCCTTTGTTCCCCAAAATCTCATTTAATGAGTGTCTCCTAACTAGATCTTAGTTAGAATTGGAATAGGAGTCTTCTTCTAGTTAGACTAGTGGTAGCTTGACTCTAGATATTATTCTATGTGTACACCTATTCTCTCATATTTTATTTCTTTCTATTTTAAAAATCTCTTTTATTATTTTCATGCACACATGTGCAATTTATCCAATCTTTATATTGTTTTCCCCTTTTTTCTAGAGTTTGATTCTTCTCCAATATTTTAACTTATGCCATAATTCATTTAGTACCTTAATTAAATTTAGACTTAGACTTAGTTTTAGACTTAGGATTAGACTTTTATTGGGCTTTATAATTAATAATTTCACTGTTTAATTAATTATTTTAATCTAACAAGGTCTAATCAATTCAATGTTTTCTAGGCCACCTAGATTTATTGAAACAAGGTTTTAATTACACGATGTGCCCTTCAAGATGCACCTCTGTGCGCTAAGGGTGCCACTCACCTTTGACTGGTTTTGGAAGTTTATCTGACCCTTTGGAGTCAGCACTCCATTCGTTCAACCTTGTGAGAGACTAAGGGCTTCCAAATAATAAGGACTCTTCCTTATTGCGCGCTCCTTAGAAATCTTCGTGAGTGACTGTCTCAATCCACCCTCACGACACCATGGACCTATTGAACTAGGTAATCATTAACCTACAGTTCATACCACGGCGTGAGTGCTAGTGGGCTATGACAGGGACATTGCCACACCTCACCCTCAATGTCTGGTTTCTGTGCATGGCCCCTCTACTCCTTATGTGAGTCAGATTAGCAAGCATCGTCAAGCCTGTATCCACTGATAAAAACCCATGTCAATAATCCATATACATAAATCATACTATAATCAATCATATGTCACAAGTGTGTAAATGAAATACTCAATCAAAATAAAATTCACTCCTTGACTCAATCCAAAGTCCAAGGAAGTCCATTGATGCCATCAACATCCATAACCTATCATGTGTCCTGCACACTTAGGGAAACTCGTCAATAGTATATGCCAATATATATACATCAAATAATAATAAGTCATAACACATCATCATCATCATGTATAATCCATAATCGAAATGAAATGTATCTCACACACACACACACACACACACACACACACACATATGTCTAATCTATCAACAAGTAAGGAAATTGTTGATGCATCTCATATGCATCCTTCTAGGTAGCTGAGTGTGGACTATAGTTGTTCCATTAGACCTTGACCTGATCAACTATTTGACGTCGTAGTTGTTGAATGCGATGGTCCAAAATGCGAATTGGATCTACCATGAGAGCAACCTCCTCCGAAACCTACAAGGAGCTTATGTCAATAACATGTGAAGGATCACTAATATAATGTCTTGGAATAGATACATGAAATACATCGTTCATACATCTCAAAGAATCAGGAAATGCTAGTTGATAAGCCACGGGTCATTTCTTTCAAAGTATAATATGTAAACATAACTTAAGTAATAAATGAAATGAAGCGAAGGTATAGTCCGAGCCAAGTAGACCAGTGTGGCTTCACTGCCAAGTCGAAAAGCATCAGTGTTGTGCATTGTTGAGGATATTGGACATCCAAAATCCAGCCAAGCTCTTCAGCAATGTGACAGATATTCTATGAAAAATCATAAGATACATCCATGGGGTCCTCCTTATCCCCAGTGGTCACCAATATTTTTATGGAACATTTTGAAGCTTTAGCCTTAAATATCTTTCATCTTAAGCACAAATGTGAGTTTCGATTTGTTGAAAAAACCTTCATCGTTTGGCCTCATGGCCATCCCTCTTTGACCTCTTTCTTTGACCACTTTAACAACATTTCCCCCCATATCCAATTTACTATGAAAATCCAAAATGAAAGCTCTCTTCCATTTTTGGATGTTCTCATTACCCATCTTCCTGATGATACCCTTACCCACCAAGTTTATCGGAAAAAGACTCACACCGAATAGTATCTTCATGCCCATTCTCACCATCACCCTACCCAAAAATTTGTCATTTTAATAACTCTAGTCACTCAAGCCATTCGAATCTTGGTTCCTCATTTTCTTGAGAAATACAAATCCCACCTTACAAAGGCCCTTGTTGCTATTGGTTATTCAATCTTGAAAATCAACAAGGCCTTTTTTTCAACTCTCTTTTCTAATTCTAAAAACTATCCTTTCTATTCCCCACCCCTATCTCTCATTTATCCTCCCTACATCCAAGGTAGTACTGATCATATTTCAAAGATATTGGCCAAAAAGAATATCAAAACTCGTTTTAAACCCTATAAAATCCTTAAACAATTCTTTATAACAACTAAGGATAAATCTGACCCCATGCTTGGCTAAGGAGTCTACCAAATTCCCTACTTCTGTGGCAAATTATACATAGGCCAAACTGACAGATTTTTCAAAGTTTGTCTCAAAGAGCATATAACTTACACATTCCACAATTGGATCTATAAGTTATCTATCGTCAAACACTCCTATAATTTTAAGCATCTTATCTTATTTAACCAAACCAAAATTATTGCTTCAACCCCCTATCACTCATCCTATATCATTTAGGAAGCACTAGAAATTGAAAAACATCTCAATAATTTTAATGAGGAAGATGGATACAAACTTATCCAATCTTGGAACCCTACTACTCATCGTCTTAGTCATTAAGCCTTTTTTTTCTTGGTTTTATTTGTATTTTGCTTATATCCCCCACAACTAATGCTTCTCCCCCTTTTACTCATTGTTACCCCTCCCCCACTCCTCCCATCCCCACACCTTTTTTTTTCATTTAGACTTTTAATTTTTTTTTAATTAATTGTAATTTTTCCTTTAACTCTTTCTTTATATCTCTATTCTTACATTAGCAAACAATAGTTTTTAATTATTTCCCAATAGTTCCTTTATTATTTTAATTGTCAATCAATAATTTTTAATTATTTTTCACGGTTTCTTTATTATTTTAATTAGTATTTGAATCAATTTTCATAATAGCTTTATGGTTTATCATTCATATCTCACATTGGTTATTTTTTGATTCCTTACCTTATAAATTGAAACCTATCACTCTTTTATATTATTATATTAACTTTATTTATCCTTAACTCTTTTATATTATTATATTAACTTTATTTATCCTTAATGATATATGGAATGTCTACTCCATCAAATTGATGATGATGATGATGATGATGATGATGATGATGATGATGATGATGATGATGATGATGATGATGATGATGATGATGATGATGATGATGATGATGATGATGATGATGATGATGATGAAGAACATCCACTAAGACCGAATTGGTCTATCGTACCTTAAGAGGGTAAGTGATTACTTGCGATTCTTTAGAATTTTGTTTATGTGCTCGAAAAACATTAAGAGAAGTTTTCCAAGATCACCATAATTTTGTTGAGTTAAGAGGTTAGGAAGGTTGGTAGTGTGAAAAATATTTTGAAAATGAGATCTAATATGGGTATAGGCTGGACAATCTAAGAGAAAGTGATTTTCATATTCAACCTTCTTAGTGTCACAAAGATGACACACTCTTTCATCCCATGGTGTTTTAGGAATTGACCAACGCCTAGTTTCACTGTGGAGCTCATGAGAATTTGTTCTTATCTTAGCAATGTTTTTTTTTCCTTTACACTTGGCAAAACATATAGATAATTTTGATCTTATAGATTAGAGTTGATTACATCCTTATAATACCTTAATTTTATTTTTTCCTCTAACTCTTTATCACACCACATTTTCTCCTTAAATTTTGATTTGACGATTTTTTTAATAGTATATTTATTCTGCAAAATGGTGTCTTCCATGATTCCCCAATAGTTTAGTGAAGACCGAGCATCTTTAGGCCATCCTTGCTTGAGTCGATGGTGATTATGACTCGATTTTGAAGAAATTTTAGGAATCCTCTTGTCTTCCATGTTGTAAAACTTTTCTTATACATTAGGTATCTAGTCATAGCCATGCTCTCAATGAGGGAGAGGCTTGTTTCTAAGAGGAGGATGGGATAGGGCGTATTTCCTTTAATTTTGAGATTATAGGTTATAAAATTATTTTGTATTTTCTCTATCTTTCTCCAAGATTCACGAGAGATACTACAACCCCAGACTTCACATCCATAAAGAATAACAGGTGTAACAAGAGTCTCAAGTTTCTTCTTATCCCAACTCCAAAGATCAGCTGATTTACAATTGTTTTCAAGCCCATAATAATTTTTTCATCCTCCAATAATCCTTTTCTCAATGCTATAATTCCAATTGATCTTGTGGTGAATATCAATTCCAAGATATTTGTATGAAGTCACTTCCTCCAATTTGTTGTTGTTATATATGAAGGTATCATAAGTGATCTTATTGGATTTAATAATCATGACCTTAGTCTTATCAATGTTAAAAGTCATACCCATATTGGAGAAAAAATCCTTGAGGATTCTTAGTTGGTTTTCAAGATCATGTAGACTCCTTTCCATAAGAACGATATCAACAGCATAAAGAATAAGATTGATGACTATACCAGTGAGAGAAGGGTCGACACAACTTTCTTTTTCCAAGCAATCTTCTAACTTGTCAATGTATACGCCAAAAAGGGTAGGGGACAAGGGACAACCTTGTTTGACTCCAATATTCCAGTTAAACTCTTTTGACCATCCCTCAATGTTTTTAAACTTAGCAATAATGTTATCATACATGCTTATTGCAGTAGCCCTCAACTAGAGAGGCACTTTTATCTCTTCTAACCTACTCCAAAGGTTTTTCCTAGGAACCATGTAAAAAGCCTTTCTAAAGTCAACAACAACAAAAAAGATTGGTTTTAGTATTGCAGAACTCCTCTGCAATGAGTAACAATATGGTCCACAATTGAATGATATCTCCTAAACCTGGCCTGGCCTTTAGCTCTTTTACCGTGACTTTCTAGCCAAAGGCTAATCTTCTTTTCCAAAATAATTCCATAAAGCTTGGCTAAAATTGGGCTAATCATAATGGTCCTATAATTAGAGGGAATGTTTCTATACCCAGTTTTAAAAATAGGAACAATGAGGCTTTGCGTCCAGGGTTTAGGGAAGCCTTGTTTGACTGTTAAATTGAAGATCTTGTGTATGTGAGGGATACAGATAGGCCCTCCGATTTTAAAAATTTCAGCTTGGTAGCCTTCAATGTCCTTAGCTTTCCCATTTGCAAGCCACTTAACCCCAAACTCTATGTCGTCTAAAGAAAAAACGTATTTCTTTGTAGGGACAATAAGAATGGTGTCCATGGCATTAGGGAACTCGTAAAGACTTTTAAGGTAGGAATTCCAGTCCCTTAATGGAATCCTATTATTTTCTTTAGTATTGCGGTTTAGAATTCGACTCTAGAGCTTCTTAGGATCCAACTTATATAGTTGTGAAAGTTGCTCTTGCCTTTTATTAATATAGTATCTTTTTTTTCCTTTTAATTAGGGATTTGTACGTATTGATCTTATCGAGTTTCAAGGACTCATTAGAAGCATCCCTAATGGATTTCCTAGCAATTTTACATTCTTTATCATACCAAAGGTTGGTCATTCTATTATTCTTTTTATAGGACACCTCGAAAGAGAACTTGTTAATAGAAGTGGAAAGGGTAGTTGTAAAATTATGATACAGTTTTTCAATGTTGTCCTTATAAGTTAGGATATCTAATTTACTATTTAAATCCTTTAAGAAAAGGTCAATTTTACTTTTGTCAAAGCGCAAATTCCTTTGATTATTAGAATTCTTTTCAATGACGCTCCCATGCATGGAAAAGTTTAAATTTAGGGTTAAAGGTTTATGATCAGAGTCGAGCTCATGGTCATTTAAAAGGTCAAAAGTTGTTATTTGTTTGGAAACATGGATGTTAGATATCACATAATCTATGACACTACTACCTAGTTCATGAATGCAATTCAACTAGTTGGAGTTTGGCCACTTCATTACTCCATTGCAAATTATTAGGTCTTGAGAGCTACAAAGTTTGACCAACTCAATACCAAACAAATTCTCAATTAGGTCTTCAGAGCTTCTTTTGTATATATTAGATAAAACAAGGTCCTCATTAGCCATAAAAGATTATGGTTGGAATCAATACTTAAAAGAGTAGCGTGTTTAGTTGCAGTCCTAGCATTAAAGTCTCCTAGCATGAGGATATTACCTTCATTTTTCAAACTATAAATATATTGTTCTAAATTATTATAGGGACAATTGTTATCTAGATTGTTTTTCTTATAAAAAGTAGAATTAATAGGTGCAAAATAGAAAATTGCTATATACATCTTATTAGCATTGGTGTCTGAAATTTCTATCCAAATGTACTAATTGAGATGATCAATCTTATGACGTTGAATGTGAGGAGAAATGCTCTTTCTAATATAACAAGCTATGCCTCCTATCCCTCTATGGTGGGATTTTTTGTTCCATGCCAACCACAAGACAAATCCTTCTATGTTAGGGACCTTAGACTCCTCATGCTCCCAAGTTTCAACTAGACAAATAATATCAATATCACTCGGGATCCAACTTATTATAGGACCTTTGCGCAATGGAAAACCACGACAATTCCAAAAAAGGATCCCGAGTGTCCCAAATTCCTATTTATTATTATCCTTCTGATCTACGGATCAACCTATCTTTGTGATCAATTATTTTTCCTAGCCTCTTTACTTCTATGAGGTAAGTTGTATCAATTTGTGATTTATTATTTAATTCTTCTTTTACTATTGCTAGCATATCCTCCTCTTGTGTTCTTTTATACTAAAAATTATGAGGTTCAAGACTATTTTGTTACGCTCATGGTCCAGTTTGATTAGCTTATTCATTTCCTCTTTAATGGGTTTGATGTCCAATTTGTTTTCCATATTATTGAGGGTCAAATTGTTAGTTAGTTTTTCTTCTAGCTCTTTAATCTTATCTCTCAAGTTGTGATTTTCTTCAACCTCTCCTTCTTGGGTTGATTGTTTATGTTTTTTTCTATTTCTTGAATCATATCCTTCATTGTCCATAATTCACTCTTGAACCCTAAGAATCTATCATCTATTTGAGTTTGAATGGTATCTTTGAAGAGTCTAATTGCCTCTAGCTCTATTTGGAGTTTTATGTCTCTTTCTTCATTCCTTTTTTCTAATGATTCTAACTCTATTTGGCTTTTGTCATCTCTCTCTTCTCTCTTTTTTTCTACTGATTCCGTATAATCGTAAAGGACCTCTAGGGTGATTTTGGGGGGCCTCCCCCTGTTAGGCTGAATTTTTGGAATAGGTGGTGGAGTGCTCATATTGAAAAAAAGAGAAAAAAAATGTAACAATAATTATTTTGGATTGACTTTAAAAATGAAAAATAATTTTTTTTAATTGATAATAATGATATTAATTATTATCTCCCAAATCAACTTTTACTTATAAAACTTAAAAATAAATAAATAAATAAAATATATTTAAATCTTGAAGATATTCCTCTTCTCTCAAAACTTATAATTTAAAATTCATAAAATTTGTTTTTTTTATATTACTAAAAACATTTAAAAATTATTAATTATATTCCAGGTTAATAACAATAATAATTAAAATAAAGATGGAGTAAACCGTTGTTTAGATGTTAATTAATAGGGACATCATTTACGGATATTTTGTATCCATTAACGATCCATTTTGACCTTTTATAATCGGGTATTTTCCATGATTATATTTGTTTGGTCTATTGCTACTCGATATTTACATTAAGAACGGATTGTCATAATAATTTACAAAGTGTTAAATTAATTAAGGCATCACTTTTTGGTTTATCATAGTCAACATTTTTTTACAGGTTGAATTTTATTATTATACTTGGCTATGCAATGTATATTGTAATTGATTAGAGTCAATTTAATTACTTTTTTGGTTTATCATAGTCAATATTTTTTTACAGGTTGAATTTTATTATTATATTTGGCTATGCAATGTATATTGTAATTGATTAGAGTATTTTTTTTTTTTTTCTAACTTTCAATTAGTTGTTTGTCATAGTATACCATTTTCTAAAGTTTTAAATTTTTTTTTTTTATTTTTCAAATAAAAAATAGTTTTTATTTTATGAAAATTGAAAATTTTAATTTTTTATTGGTTGAAGAAAGGGATATAAATTTTTTTTTATGTGGTTTTAATAGGTATTGTCATTAAATATTTAATTAAAAAGTTAAAAATTCAAAAATCTCTAGAAATACTACCTAGCCATCACTTTAATTTGTGATTTAATGTGAGCATTCTTGATATGAGAGATATCATTATTTTAGTTTTTCTTAATGTCAAAGATATGATTTTTTAATCTATTTATGTTCCATTAATTTATGTTTTAGTACTTCATTGATTTAATAGTATTTTTTACTTTAGCCTTGTCATTTAATGTGGTAATTATTATTATCTATTCTTTAAAATTGCAAGTTTTAATTGTATAGATAAATTTAGCTCTCTAAAAAATTTACATTTAAAAAAAAAAAACTTTTCACTTCTCATTAATTTCAATTGTATAGATAAATTTAGTTTTCTCAAAAATATATATTGAATTTTTTTTTCTCACTTCTCACTTTTATTATACAATATATTCCTCTTATATGCAATTTCTTCAACAAAATCATTTTTTACTCAATTTCCATCATTTTTATCAGTTTAATAATTAACATTTTGGTCATTTTTAGACGATTTCAATGAGCTACAAGTTTGACAAATTAAATTTCTTGTGTATAGATGGATTAGGCAGTTTCGAAAATAATTACAACATTCATATAACTTACATTTTAAAATTATAATTTTATTAAAAAAATTAATTTTAAATATTTTAAATGAAAAAACTTATAGAAGGTTGATCTCAAATCCAACAATATATTGCATTTATGTTACTCATGGGTAATATATATTTTCAATGGAAACTCAAAAGTACACCTTTAAATGCTACTTTAAAAATAACACATCTATTATAAATAAATAGTAATTATAAATTATATATATAAAAAAAATTTATTACAAGTTTTAAGTGTTTTATAATTGCTTTAATTATTAGTTCTAGATTACATACAATTATTATAATTGCTTTAACTACATACAATTACTATATTAAAAAACAGGTATAAGCACCTTTGTTGCTAATTTCTCTTATTATATTTATATTTTTTCTTATTAATAAAACCTATCAAAATTATAAAAGTTCAAATATCTTTTATGTAATACCTAAATATAAATAAATAAATAATTCTTTTATGTAATACTTATATAAATAAATAAAGAATAATATTTTAAAAAATATAAATAATAATTTTAATTTTTTTTATTGTTTTGATGATAAGTGAAATCAAGATTAAAAAAATGGTTTTAATATAAGTAAAGATGTATGGCTAGAGTTTTGTGGGATTCATGTTATAAACCTTGTGTAATGCATTTTTAAAAATTGTAATTTTCTCTAATTTGGAGATTCTCGAATATGGTTCATTTTAACAATATTGGGATAAAAACATACAATATAAATATTAACTACTTATGATTTATAAAAAAAACACTGAGATTCTTAGCTTATTTTACAAAAATAATGGTCACTATCATAAAGTCTACATTTTTTATTAGTAATTGTATTCACAATTTTTTATTTAAAAAAAAAAAAATACATTTAAAAAAATTAACATTATTTTATAAAATCAAAATGAATATCATAGGCATTGTTTTGAGATTACCATTGTATTTATATTCATTAAGATCACCATTGTAATCAAATCATCACTTTAATTATATTTATTAAAGTTTAAATTGTGAGATTTATCCTAAATTTCTATTCACTAAATATCAAATTGTGAGATCCATTGTGTAACGAACTCGTCGTTACGACTACATGCGATGCAAATCAGTGCAAATTTTCTTTTTAAGAAGGAAGGCAATCAACACAACTTGACGACAAACACAACTTATGCATTCAGGCAATAGACAACAACAACCCATCATACTAGCACATCATGCAACTGGACAAAACATGCGATAATCAATAGACAGATAAAAATGACTACCCGCCCGACACAAGCAAGACGACGCCTACAAGCTAAATGACAACATCAACAACCCGACACATCGACTTCGACAACCAGTAACTAGAAACCTCTACAGTGCACACAACCAATCACATTAAGGCATTACAGAACCAAGTACCAACATCAATTATAACGAACAAAATGCCCACATCAAGAAGCACAAGACTATGGCCAGGTTATCCTTCACATCTATGCATCAGGGTGCATAATGATCCCCTAATCAGGAATCATGTCGTCACAAGGCGATAGGCATGACAGTAACCATGGCGCAACATAACACATCTAGACCTTTAACCCAAGTTAAATCCCTCATGCTAGGAGACCGAATCATCTGTCAATAAATACACGAAGACTATACCCAAGCACCCAAGCAACAAGTCGACAAGACACAAGGTGACATCACTCAAATTAAATTGCGCAACTAACTGAAGGATTTCTTGTTTCCTACAAGGCAACAAGTGTGGTGAAACAACTATGACCAACCTCCATTTACAATTCAACTTAAGGCAAAAGGCACATAGTAACCAATAAACTGAAAACTATTAATCGTTTTAGCTAGTAAAATTGTTAATCCCTCAACCATTAATCTTGTGCAAGCTATTAAACTATTACGCCAATAAACCATTATGTCTAACAAATCCTATTAATTCAACATTTATATCTCTGTCTAACAAATGATAATCCTATTATTTTTAATAAAAATCAAATAATTTTTAAAACTTTTATATCATTTAATATTAATAAAAATTATTATTTTCTTGTATAACCAATCTACTTTTATTTTCTTCAAAGTTCATTTCACTTTAAAGGATATGTTGGTTAATGTACCTACTTAGACATGTTAGTTAATGTAATTAAGTGTATGTTAAAATATTTCATTAAAAGTTCGATTATGAAGAAAAGCTTATGTGAAGTTTGTTCACCTTTATAAAGAAATATTATTTCATATAAACAAAACATTGAAACTAGAAACCAAACATTCTGGTTGTAGAGGGGTTTACCTTTTTCAGTGCACATGTTACTTAATCCTATTAATATACCTATCTTTTCTAGAACACAATTTGCCCAGAAGGAGGCACTCAAAATTCAATGGGCATTTCATGTAAACAACAACAACAACCATTTGATATGCAACTTCATAATGCTAATAATGATATCAAACTTAATATTAAAATGTGATTTAAGAGACCACTGTCTTTGGTTTTGATTGTCTCTCAAATCTTAACAAAAATCTATAGAAAATTTTGATACTTGTTTAATTGTAATCCAACATTTATGTTTACTTGTGATATTTAGATTGATATTTGTTTAATTGTTTAATATATCTATGTCTAACAAATCACTGTGTAACAAAATAAATTTTCTCCCTATTGAATATATTATGTGGTTGTCTATTAAATATATGACATGTTGTTTATCAAAATACGATATTATTGTCTATTAAAAGTATGATATCATTGTCCTTTATTAGATGATAGCATTGTCATACAATATATTTAAAATCGTTGTCAAAATATATACAGATCATTTTCAATCAATCATTATTACTAAAAAAATCGTTGTCATACACAACATAAATTCACTGTCATACACAGTCATAAATTACAACATTGTCACTTATATATATATATATATATATATA
>ML776594.1:395997-423515 GCA_009831015.1 Picea engelmannii | reverse complement strand
TTATATGCAGCAGCCACAGGGGTATGAGGTCAAAGGGAAGGAGAATTTGGTATGCAGGTTGAAGAAGAGCTTGTATGGCCTAAAGCAAGCTCCAAGGCACTGGTATTTGAAGTTTGACAGGTTTATGACAGAACAAGGTTATAATAGATGTCATTCTGATCACTGTGTTTATTTTAAAAAGCTAGAAAATGGAAGCTTTATTATCTTGCTATTGTATGTAGATGACATGCTTGTTGCGAGGACTAATATGCAGGCTATAAATGTGCTCAAGAAGAAATTAGCCAATTCATTTATGATGAAGGATTTGGGTGCTGCAAAGAAAATCCTTGGCATGAGAATAACAAGAGACCTGAAAAATCGCAAACTGACATTGTCTCAGGGTGAGTACACAGAGAAGGTGTTGGAGAGGTTTAGAATGCAGAATGAAAAACCAGTTAGTACACCTTTGGCCAGCCATTTCAAATTAACTAAGGAAATGTGTCCCAAGACACAGGAGGAGATAGAATACATGTCCAGGGTCCCATATTCATCAACAGTTGGCAGCTTGATGTATGTAATGGTTTGCACATGACCAGATATTGCACATGCAGTGGGAGTTGTGAGCAGGTATATGAACAATCCAGGTAAAGAACATTGGGAGGCAGTAAAGTGGATTCTTAGGTATTTAAGAGGTACTACTACACATGCATTGTGTTTTGGAGGTTCAGACACTTTTCTACAAGGATATGTTGATTCAGATATGGTAGGTGATAAAGATAGCAGGAGGAGCACCACAGGGTATGTTTTTACTATAGGTGGAACAACAGTAAGTTGGATTTCGAAACTGTAAAAGGTTGTTGCACTTTCAACAATAGAGGAAGAGTATGTTGCTACTACAAAGGCTAGTAAAGACATGATTTGGTTACAAAGTTTTATGGAGGAATTGGGAAAGAAGCAGGAGAACAACAGGTTGTATTGTGACAGTCAGAGTGCCATTCACCTTGCAAAGAACTTAGCCTTCCATTTGAATACTAAGCATATACAGTTGAGGTACCACTTCATACGATCCGCCTTGGAAGATGAACAATTGAAGCTCGAAAAGATACACACTAGCCAGAATGTTGTAGACATGTTAACAAAGGGAGTAACCAGGGAGAAATTGAGTTCCTACTCAGTTTCAGTTGGTCTTCAAGAATGAAGATGAAGATGAGAAATTTTCCAGGTCCAAGAAGGTTCAAAGTCCAGCATATACAGCAGCGGTGGAGTTGTTGAGATCAGTCTCCAAGTGGGAGATTGTTGGTTATGGAGCCTGATTATCTTCCTGATTCAGAGGTCCTTGCTTTCAGCCGTGTTTATACTCCATAAAGTATTTACACCCCAGAAGTATGTACACTCTTCCATGCAAGGGAGTACAGAGGGGGGGTACCCCCTCTACAGGGTCCGGGGGCAAGCGGGGGTTCGGGGGCGAAGCCCTCGAAGCAAAAATTGTCTTGTAAAAGTATATTGTAATTTCATTGTAAATCTGGACCGTTCATTATAAGGTCGCAGATCTAATGGTAGAGATTATGTTAGGGTTTTTTTTCCCTAGAAGGCAACCCTCTTTTATGAGGGAAATGTATTGCGGCTATGTATGATGGTGAATATTGTATTCTGAGAGAGGAGACTGTGAGAGAAAAAAGAGGAAGTTACAACGGGGTTTGCTGTAGGTTGTATCCCTTCATTTGCTGAATAAAAATAAAGGAAGGACCTGGAAATTTCTCTGGTGGATGTAGCCCACACTAGGTGAACCACGTAAATCTGTGTCTCTCTTGTATTGTGTGTCTTCTGTGTTTTGTTTCTGCATTTGTTTTATTTTATTGCTCCGCGGTCCTGTTTTTCTAACACGATCCCCTAGTTGCACCAGAGAATCAATTTTATTAATTAATTAATTATTCTTATTTCCCTCACCCACCTAAAGCATTCCTAAAAACGCTCCTCGGTATCTCAATATTCCCTTACAATTCTTAAATGACTTACTCCTTACTTAATTCCTAGTTGAGTTCATAAATAGAAAGTTCCAAAGGCTAGATTTCTTACTAAGTTAGACATTCAGCTTTTTCTTTAAGTTTCTCCATTTTTATAAGTTTCACTTTTCCTTTAATTTTCCTTTTCTTTAAGTTTCCCCTTTTTATAACTAAGTTCAGAATTAGTACTTTAGATAAGCAACCATTTACTCTTTTTATGAATTTAGTCCTCCATTATAATTTCCTTCTTTTTTTTACTTTAATAATTAAAGTTTGAATTTTTCTTATTAGTCATAAAAGAACCTTTAGTGAATTGAAGTTTTATAAAAAGAATCTTAGTGAAATAAAATTTTATACAAAGAACCTTAGTGAATTAAAATTTTATAAAAAGAACCTTGGGGAATTAAAATTTCCACTTTAATCTGGTTATACGTCTAATTAGTTGTTTTTTTTTATTCTAAGGTTCTACTCAGACTTAGGTTTTTAATTTACTAGGCTTGGCGACAGTTCTTAAGGGGAAAATTAGTCATTAAACTTTACTTATCACATCATTCATTTTAAGGCCTACTAGGTTTATTCACTTACCAGTTAAAATCGCAACGTCCCTTTCAGGACGCACTACGCGCTCCAAGGGTGCCACTCACCTCATTATGTTTTCCTTATGCGACGTGCCCTTCAAGATGCACTACATGCTCCAAGGGTGCCAGTCGCCTCTTTTTGTTTTCCTTGTGCGACATGCCCTTCAAGATGCACTACATGATCCAAGGGTGCCAGTTGCCTCTTGACTGGATTTGGTAGACGTCAAACCCCTGGAGTCAATACTCTGCAAGGTGATCTTGTGGGAGAATAAGGGCCTCTAAGGAATAAGGCCCATGCCTTATTGCACGCCCCTTAGAATCACCATGAGCGACTGTCACAGTCTTCCCTCATGGCATCGTGGGTCTTCTCGAACTAGGTAATCGTTAACCTATAGTTCAAGCCACGGTGGGAGTGCTAGTAGGTTGTGGCATGGATGTTGCCACACCTCTCCCTCGATGTCTCTGGTTGTCGTGCGTGACCCCTCTACTCCAAATGTGATTCTGGTCGGCAAGCTATTGTCAGCCTGCATCCATCAACGAATCATGTCAACAATAATAATCAATCATCATAAAATCTAATCATATGTACATATGTCACATTAACAAAATTCAAACCCAACAGTCCACTCCCTGACTCAATCCGGAGTCCAAGGGGTTTCATCGATGCCTCTACATCCTCAATGTCCAAAGTCTTACACACTCAGGAGAACCCAATCAATGGAACCTGTTTATGTAAATACAACAAAATAACACATCATCAAATCCATAATATCTCATAATCATTATCACAAAGACCACTAGTATAATAACCCGGATCACTTGCATGCAAGTGTCCTCAAAGAATAAGTTCGTTCAATGCGCACAAGAGTGGGATGTTACATACACCCCCTCTTGTTTTAAACTTCATTCCGAAGTTTCACAGTATATAAGTGCCAAAATAAAGTGCATCAGAATATCATAGGTCTAGCTATCAAACAAAAATGGAAACTGCTGATGCATATCATATGTGTCCTCCTAGGTCGCTAAGTGTGGACTATAGTTGTCCAACTGGACCTTGACCTGATATACTGTTCGACGCCATAGCTATCAAATGTGATGGTCCAGTATGAGGATTGGCTCTGCTGTGAGTGTACCCTCATCAGATACCTGCAAGGAACTCATGTCAATAACATGTGTAGGATCACTAATATAATGTCTCAAAACATAAACATGAAAAACATCATGCATATGCCTCAAAGAATCAGGCAAGGCTAGTTGATAGGCCACAGGCCCCTTCCTTTCCACAATCTCGAAAGGTCCCACGAACCTAGGAGAGATTTTAACACCCTTTCCAAACTTGATCGATCTCTTATGCGGTTTCACCCACAAAAAGACTTGATTGCCAACTTCGTAACTACGGTCGACACGGTGCGCATCAGCATAACTCTTCAGCTGATCCTGTGCTTCTTTGATCCTTTGTATTCTTGTTTGCATTTCATATTCCATTTCTTGGATCGCTTTTGGTCCCACCAGGACCCTATCCTCAAGCCGATCACAACTCAAAGGCGTCTGACACGGTCGCCCGTAAAGAAACTCGAAAGGCACCATCTTAATGGTGCTTTGATAAATGTTGTTATATGTGAATTCTATGAGTTGAAAGAATTCTTCCCAATGCTTTTGTTGGTCCATCACATACATGCACAACATATCCTCCAAGATCTGGTTTGTTCGTTTGGTCTACCCGTCTATCTCCAGGCGATACATGGTACTAAAGTTAAGTTGGGTTCCCAAGGCCTCTTGGAAACAAGTCCAAAATCGTTCAGTAAACATCGATCCTCGATCGGATATAATCCTCTTAGGCATGCCATGCAGCCTCACAATATCGTTGATGAAAACTCTAGCTATGTCAGGTGCCTGATACGTCGTACGCATAAGAATAAAATGAACACTCTTCATCATAGTGTTGAATACCACAAAAATCGAGTCGTGTCTCCTTGTCGTCAGTTGCAATCCAACAATGAAATCCATCGAAATGACCTCCCATTTCGATTCTGGAATTGCGTGTGGTTGTAGTAATCTTGTCGGATGTCTATGTTCAGCCTTGACTATGTCTGTCTTCATTCCTTTCCAGAAGAATAAGGGTTTAAGGTCTGCCCTCATCTTCATGACTCCTAGGTTAGCCATGTACACTGCTCTGTGAGCCTTGTTTAGGATCAAACTCCTCAACTCGTCGTTGGGTGGTACGTAAATTCGACCTTTAAATCTCAATAATTCGTCGTTCTCCAAAGTAAATCCTTCAAATTTTGGTACCATCATTGTGTTTTGTATGATAAAATCCTTGACCTCTTTGTACTAATTATCGTCACGCTGTAAAGTTAGAATCCTTTCACCTAGATTCCTCTGAAGAGGCATCACTGAAAATATGTGTGGTCTCTGACTCAACGCATCTTCCACTCTGTTCACTGTTCCTTTTATGTAAGTAATCTTGAAATCGTACTCTCTAAGCAATTCCGACCAATGTCGTTGTCGCGCATTCAAGTCACCTTGCAGAAAGATGTGTTGTAGTCCATAGTGGTCCATTTTTATTTCAAATTTTCATCCAATAAGGTAGTGTCTCCAAAATCTCAAGTCATAAACAATGGCTAACAACTTCAAATCATACATCGCATAGTTCTCCTTATGCCTTCTCAACTTTATCGAGATGTAACCGATCACTCGATCGTCTTGCATCAAGACTCCGCCTAAGCCTTCCTTGGATGCATCAGTGCATACCAAGAAGTCCACGTCCATGTCAGGGACCTTTAGTATCGGTGTTGTTGTCAACAACTCCTTGAGCCTCCACGCATTTCTCAGTCCAAACAAACTTCTTGTTCTTCTTCTGCAATTCCGTAATCGGATTTGCTATCTTCAAAAAACCCTCGAAGAACTGTCGATAGTATCCCGCTAAACCCATGAAGCTATGCACTTCGAGGACATTCGTCAGCACGAGCCATTCCATAATAGCCTCGACCTTTGTTGGATCCACAGTGATACCTTCGTCGAAGATGACATGCCCTAATTAGTGAATCTTTGATTGATAAAACAATCATTTAGACATTTTCCCATACAATTTGTTCTCTCGTAGACACTGCAGTACCAAGCGCAAGTGCCGTCATGCTCCTCCATCGTTCGAGAGTAAATCAAAATATCGTCAATGAATACTTGGACGAACTTGTCCAAGTATTAGCGGAACACCCCGTTCATCAAACTCATAAATACCCCAGGGGCGTTTGTCAGTCCAAAAGGTAAAATAGTAAAATCATAATGTCCAAACCTCATCTTAAAGGTGTTCTTAGGAGCGTTGTCCTCCTTGATATGTAACTGGTGATACCATGTTCTCAAGTCGATTTTCGAAAACACTGTTGCACCCTTCATCCGATCAAAAAGATCATTAATCCTTGGCAATGGATATTGATTCTTGATTGTTGCCTTGTTCAATTGACTGTAGTCAATGCAAAGTCTCCACGACCCATCCTTCTTTTGTATGAAAATAATAGGCGCACCCCAGGGTGACACACTTGGAGGTATAAGTCCTAGGTCCAACAACTCCTTCAGTTGCATTCTCAACTCCTATAACTCTGGGGTCTACATCTTGTAAGGCGTTCTTTCTATCGGTTCAGTTCCTGGTTTTAGGTTGATGGTAAATTCCAACTCCCTCTCTGGCGGCATCCTACGTAACTCCTCAGGGAAGACATATGCAAACTCTCTCACCACCAGAAGGTGTTTTAGACCTTCCTCTACTCCCTTCTCGTTTAACGTAAGGATTGCATAAAGATTACATCCCTTGCGCATGCTCTTCCGTAGCTACAAATAAGAGATGAACCTCAGGAAGACTCCCTGGTTCCGACCTACAATCACACATCTCTGGCCCTCGTCATTGACCAAACTCAATCGTTTTGTCTTACAATTGAGTATTGCCTCATGCGATTCCAACCAGTCCATATCGATCCGTCATAAGATCCTAAGATCATGACGTACAGGTTGGCCCTGGTGCCAAACTATCCTAGGTTTAGGCTATAGCTCGTAACCTACCCTCCAACCTTTTATTTGGCTCCCGAAGCCATTTCTACAAAGCTAAACTTGTCCTATTCAACTTCCTTTACCTTAATTCTTTTGAGCGCTGCCCCAGAAATGAAACTCTCTATAGCACCTGGATCTATCAAAATTCTAAGGGTCTGGTCAGTGACAGTAGCTGACATCTCGAGCATAGTCGTCTGGTGCTATGCCTGGCAGTTATTCACCGTTGCATGAATCTAATGGACCTTGCCAAAATCCCCCACGGTAGTGGGTCCGACTGATCCAGATTCTCTGGTCCTCTCCACTTGGCAGTCACACTAGTAATGTGGCTCCCCACATGTCCAACACCCTTTCTTCGATCCAGTACTCCTAGTATGCAAAATAAAAGTTGATGGCCCACTGGCCTGGAACCCAGGTTTGTTCTGCTGAACAAGCCTAAACTCTTGTTACTGTGATCGACACCGTTGCTGGTGTTGTGGTCCTCAGTAAGGAGTCCACTATTGAGGCGTTGGTCATTGAGGCGTAGTGAAAGTGGATCCTCTCAGGAAGCCACGATATCATGGTGAGTGTCTAGCCGGTGTCTGACACTGCTGAACACCAGATGACACCTGCCCTGCTGGTCTCGTTGGAGTCCTACTCCGAACCCCACTGATAAGTTCCTTCTCTGCTATGATAGCCTTTTGGATGACATCATGCAAGGTTTGAGGCATTAGAATCCTAACCTTTGCACGAAGGATGACATTAAGGCCAAACACAAACCTGTTGACCTTAAGTTTCTTGGTATTTAGGTGCAGAGCATACAGAAGCGGCTCCATAAAATTAACCTTGTACTCGGCCACCATACGGTTTCCCTGTCGCAAGGCGTTGAACTCGTTGAGATGACACTAAATGAATTCCTCCGATAGATACTTTTCTCGGAACCATTCCTCGAACAGTTCCAATGACACGTCTTCGACGACCATGTTCAATTGTGGAAAGAGCATCTTCCACCATAGAAGAGTGCTCCCCTTTAGTTGAAATACTACCATGTGTACCTTCATGTTGGAGGTATAGTCGCAAAGTGAAAAACACATCACAATATTCTCCAACCATGCCTCAGCGGTTGTGATGTCCGAGGCGCCAAATAACTCAGGAAATTTGACCTTCTCGAGTTCCTGATGAATGCTACCAATACCGATCGGAGAGCACGGTGGACCCTTAGGGGGTGCCGACGCCCTTGCCTCATCTTTATCCAAATGGCTAATCAGTGCCTCAAACATCTACTGAAAATACATCATCAGCCTAACCATGTCACCCACAACTATCTGTTCATGCCCAACAACTTGTTTGTCTCCCTGGGGGTTAGACCCCTCGGGCATGGATGCTACTGGAGGCATCATGCCTCCTCCCCTAACACCCCGTCGTCTGCCTCTGCGGCGTTCTCTAACCATGATTACCTGCACGAATACAAATCAGTTTAATTAGCAACATTATAATCAAATATCTAATCAATGGAAGACGTAGTGATCCCAAGTCGTGGGTCAAACCCGCTCTGATACCATATGTAATGACCCCCGTCGTTATGACTACATGCGATGCAAAGCAGTGCAAATTTTGTTTTTTAAGCAGGAATGCAATCAATGACAACAATTAATCAACACAACTTGATGACGAACACAACTTACACATTCAGGCAACATACAACAACGACCCAGAATACTAGCACATCATGCAATTGGACGAAACATGTGATAATCAATAGACAGATAAAAACGGCTACCTTCCCGACACAAGCAAGATGACGCCTACAAAGTAAATGACAACATCAATAACCCGACATATCGACTTTGACGACCAGTAACTAGAAACCTCTACGACGCGCAAAACCAATCGCATTAAGGCATTACAGAACCAAGTACCAACATCAATTACAATGAACAAAATGCCCACATCGAGAACCACAAGACTCCGGCCAGGTTATCCTTCACATCTATGCATGAGGGCGCGCAATGATCCCCTCATCAGGAATCATGTCGTCACAAGGCGATAGGCGTGATAGTAACCATGATGCAACATAACACATCTAGACCTTTAACCCAAGTTAAATCCCTCACACTAGGAGGCCAAATCATCTGTCAATAAATACAGGAAGACTATACCCAAACACCCAAGAAACAAGTCGACAAGACGCAAGGTGACATCACTCAAATTAAATTGCACAACTAATTGAAGGATTTCTTGTTTCCTACAAGGCAACAAGTGTGGTGAAATAACTATGACCAACCACCATTTACAATTCGACTTAAGGCACAAGGCACATAGTAACCAATCAACTATTAAACTATTAATCGTTTTAGCTAATAAAACTGTTAATCCCTCAACCATTAATCTTGCACAAGCTATTAAACTATTACGCCAATAAACCATTATGTCGAACAAATCCTATTAATTCAACATTTATATCTCTGTCTAACAAATGATAATCCTATTATTTTTAATAAAAATCAAATAAATTTTAAAACTTCTATATCATTTAATATTAATAAAAATTATTATATTCTTGTATAACAAATCTACTTTATTTTCTTCAAATTTCATTTCACTTTAAAGGATATGTTGTTTAATGTACCTACTTAGACATGTTAGTTATGTAATTAATTGTATGTTAAAATATTTGAATAAAAGTTCGATTATCAATAAATGTTTATGTGAATTTCATGTTCACCTTTGATAAAGCAATATTATTTCATATAAACTAAACACTGAAACATTGAAACTAGAAACCAAACATGTTGGTTGTAGAAGGGTTTACCTTTTTCAGTGCACATGTCATTTAATCCTAGTAATAGGCCTATCTTTTCTAGAACACAATTTGACGAGAAGGAGGCGCTTAGAATTCAATGGACATTTCATGTAAACAACAACAATCATTTGATATGCAACTTCATAATGATAATACTGATATCAAAGTTCATACTAAAATGTGATTTGAGAGACCATTGTCTTTGGTTTTGATTGTCTCTCAAATTTAAACAAAAATCTATAGAAAAGTTTGATACTTGTTTAATTGTAATCCAACATTTATGTTCATTTGTGATTTTTAGATTGATATTTGTTTAATTGTTTAATATATCTCTGTCTAACAAATCGTTGTCTAACAAAATAAATTTGTTTCCTATTGAATACATTATGTGGTTGTCTATTAAATATATGACATGTTGTCTATCAAAATACGATATTGTTATCTATTAAAAGTATGATATCGCTGTCCTTTATTACATGATAGCACTATCATACAATATATTTAAAATCGTTGTCAAAATATATACAGATCATTGTCAGTCAATCATTATTACTAAAAAAATCGTTTTCATACACAGCATAAACTCGCTGTCATACACAGTCTTAAATTACAATGTTGTCACTTACATATATATATATATAAAATCAACGAATGTCGACACGAAATGCAGAGACTCACTCTATTATGCATACCTCATTAAGGAATTAATACAGATTATAAGCAGGTAATATGTAAAGACTAAAAGTCACCTTGCAAATACAAATAAGTCAACTCTCAAGAAAACAGAGGTGCTTGCGATCAATTGTTCGCCCTCAAATTGTGATGCCTAATCTATTGGATTAGTCACAATGTTTATATTAAATTGACAGTAAAGGAAGCACTTCCACCCAGGAGATCATTTTTATCGAAAATCTTGTGCAAGTTTCTGAAGCGAATACACAACGAGGGCAAGGGTAAATCTTGATGTGAAAAATATAGTGGCATAAGACACTTAGCAAGGCTACAAGAGCAATCCGGGTATCTTAAGGGGGCAACCAACTACAAGGCGTTTTTAATCGATGCAAAAAATTACACTGACTGGTATAAAGACTAAAATGAAAGTGATTCTAAATAAGGCGATTTTATTCTGACTGGTGTAATAACTAATATCAATGCAAATTTTATTAAGGCGAAACAATGACTGGTAGACATTTAATCCAGGCGATTTTAATCCAGGGGAGGACGCATAGAATAATCATAACAAAAAAATGCAGAGAATAGTCTGTTTAAATGCAGATATGAAATTTGTTGAAGAACAAAGAATCATGCCCAAATCGATGGGTGGGTACTGTGTAAATGTTGGGTGAAATCGTTGAGTCATTCATTGTCTATTAGAAGAAAATCACAGAGACATATTCTGGGAAGGAAATCGCCAAGAAGAAAAAGAAGCACAACCCAATCTTTTACCACTCCGACGAAGGGATCTCACCAAGAGAGAATCAAGGAAAACGAAATTATGTAGAGGAAAGTAAGGGATAGATAGCTGGGTGAAAATTATCCTTCACTTATTATCCATGCATAGGAAAGCAGGGCATTTAAATCTCAGTCTTAAACACCGGAGTGAAGACAATCGATTAGGCTTCTAGTCGACTACTCAGGCACACACTAATAACTTAAGGGATAAGGAACAGAAGATAAAAACATAATTTTTCTTAGTATTAAATCAATAAAAACAAACGCAGAAAAGTCATTGCATTTAGAGTTTGGGTTCTCCATGGGAAATAAATCCAAAATACAGCGAGCATAAGTCTGGGATGACTTTAAGTTCTCTGATCATAAAACGTTGGGCTCAACAAGACAATTTGCTGAAAGATAAAAATGAAATCTCTGGATAGTGTTATGTTGATTAAACATAAACTTTAACATGGTAGAAGTACATTATTGAAGACACAGGAAAAATATTTAAACTACCATTCAATACAAATATACACATGCGTACCGTAGCCAAATGCGAAAGCTCCGAAGTCGTTGTCTCGTGCGCACTTTGTCCAACTCCCACTTGCCGAAAGATGTGACCTCACAGGTACCTCCTAGCCAATGCTAGGGGTACTCTTCTTCCCCCTAATCCCCTTGAGCCACAAAGGGGCCATGCGCACAATACCAAAGAATGTTAGCATCCAACTCACCTCGCAAGGTCGAACTACCACTCGTTACCCGAGCTGGGTATCCCAACTCCCACAAGAGAAAGTTCAGTCAAGATAAAATTTCAGTAGCGTAACGTTACACAAGCCAAAGGTTGATCCACACTCCTCATTTTCCATCCTTTTTATAGAGTTTTTAAGTAATTAGTTTCCCAAATTCTCATTAGATTCCTTTTCATTAATTTAATTAGGAAAAACCTCCCCCGTACACATGTCACATGATCCCCTAATTGCACCAGAAAATCAATTTTATTAATTAATTATTCTTATTTCCCTCACCCACCTAAAGCATTCCTAAAAAAACTCCTCGGTGTCCCAATATTCCCTTACAATTCTTAAATGACTTACGTCTTACTTAATTCCTAGTTGAGTTCATAAATAGAAAGTTCCAAAGGCTAGATTCCTTACTAAGTTAGACATTCATCTTTTTCTTTAAGTTTCCCTCTTTTTTTAAGTTTCACTTTTTCTTTAAGTTTCATTTTCTTTTAAGTTTCCCATTTTTATAACTAAGTTCAGAATTAGTAGTTTAGATAAACAACCATTTACTCTTTTTATGAATTTAATCCTCCATTATAATTTCCTTTTTTTTTTCTTACTTTAATAATTAAAGTTTGAATTTCTCTTATTAGTCATAAAAGAACCTTTAGTGAATTGAAATTTTATAAAAAGATTCTTAGTGAAACAAAATTTTATACAAAGAACCTTAGTGAATTAAATTTTTATAAAAAGAACCTTAGGGAATTAAATTTTCCACTTTAATCTGGTTATACATCTAATTAGTTGTTGTTTTTTTGTTCTAAGGTTCTACTCAAACCTAGGTTTTAATTCACTAGGCTTGGCGACAGTTCTTAAGGGAAAAATTAGTCATTAAACTTTACTTATCACATCATTCATTTTAAGGCCGACTAGGTTTATTCACTTACCAATTAAAATCGCGACGTGCCCTTCAGGATGCACTACGTGCTCTAAGGGTGCCACTCGCATCTTTCCATTTTCCTTGCACAACGTGTCATTCAAGATGCACTACGTGCTCCAAGGGTGCCACTCGCCTCTTTCCATTTTCCTTACCCGACGTGCCCTTCAAGATGCACTACGTGCTCCAAGGGTGCCACTCGCCTCTTAACTAAATTTGGTAGACGTCAAACCCCTGGAGTCAATACTCTTCCAAGTGATCTTGTGGGAGACTAAGGGCCTCTAAGGAATAATTCCCCTGCCTTATTTCTCGCCCCTTAGAATCATCGTGAGCAACTGTCACAGTCTGCTCTCATGGCATCGTGGCTCTTCTTGAACTAGGTAATCATTAACCTACAGTTCGAGCCACGTCAGGAGGGCTAGTAGGCTATGGCAGGGCTGCTGCCACACCTCTCCCTCAATGTCTCTGGTTGTCATGTGTGACCTGTCTACTCCAAATGTGAGTTTGGTTGGCAAGCTATCTTCAACCTGCATCCATCAACGAATCATGTCAGCAATAATAATCAATCATCATAACATCTAATCATATGTACATATGTCACATCAACAACATTCAAACCCAACAGTCCACTCCCTGACTCAATCCGGAGTCCAAGGGGTTTCATCGATGCCTCTGCATCCTCAATGTCCAAAGTCCTCCACACTCAGGAGAACACAGTCAATAGCACCTGTCTATGTAAATACAACAAAATAACACATCATCAAATCCATAATATCTCATAATCATTATCGCAACGACCAATAGTATAATAACCCGGATCACTTGCACACAAGTGTCCTCAAAGAATAAGTTCGCTCAGTGCGCGCAAGAGTGGGATGTTACACATTGTATTTATATTCATTAAGATCACCATTGTAATCAAGTCATCACTATATTTATATTCATTGAAGTTCAAATTGTGAGATCTATCCCAAATTTATATTCACTAAATCTCAAATTGTGAGATCTATTCCTTACGTTATATTCACTAAAATTGAATTTGTTTTTAAAAATTATTTTTCTAAACCATTTAAGGGTATTAGACTTGAATTTAAATTTCAAAACAGATTTGAATAGTTGAAAAATGAATGATTACAAGGGAACATTATTGGGTGTTGCAATGTGACATTGCATACTTTTTCTAGGTATCAATTGTAAGAATTGTATGAACCATTGGGGAACATTTCAATCCAACATAACCCTCAAGGAGCATCGTAATGTAACATAACCATTGAGGAATGTAGTACATTCCATACAAGTAAACTAAGATGAACATTAGAATGCAACATAACCATTGAGGAATGTCGCAATCCAATATAACAATTGAGGAACATTGTAATCCAACATAGCCCTAAAGGAATGTTGCAATGTGACATAACTCTTGATGAATGTCACAATGTGACATAAGCATTAAGGAATGTATTAATTCAACACAATCCTTAAGGAACATTGCAACATAACATAACCCTTGATGATCATCTAAATTTAACATAACCCTTGAGGAAAGTCATAATGTGATATAACCATTGAGGAACATATAAATTTCACGTAAGTCAACCAAGATGAATGTCATAGTGTGACATACCCATTGACAAATGTCACAATCCAACCTAGCCCTTAAGGAACATTGTGTTACCCCTCATATTGCATGAGAGGTGAATTTGTGATTTTCATCACATGACAAGATTTTCAGGAGTAACTCGCAAGGATGTTGATAGTCCTTCTATTTTTTGCTTGGAGGTAGTGCATTTTTATTAAACATGTTGATTATTGTCAATCCCCTTATTTCATCTTGGTGTCACATTGGATATTGTGCACATTGCTTCATTGGATTATGTGCCTTGGTTCTTGGTTTTTCTCTTCATGGTTGCACTTCATATTATTGATGATGTATTCCTTGGTGCTATGGTATGATATTGGTTGATGGCCCATATATTAACTATCTTCATGACTTTGGATCATCTTTCTTGATGATAGTTCTAGTTCCTTGCTTCATGGTATTCCTCCTTACATATTTGTATGGATTAATGAGATGAGTTATCAGATAAATCTCACCTACGAATAATCAAGACCTCCATTGGATATGCCCTTGATCCAAGATAGACAATGGAATAAACCACTATGAAGTTTTCTCTAGATCTAAACAAATTTATTTCCTTTTACACTAGAGGGAAGAAAAGTGTACCCCGATAACTGACAGTTTTCCTTGTGTATCCTGGCCAACGTAACAAGACTCTCGAGATCCAGCTCTAGCTCTTGTAATCTGCTTCTTTCACACAAGTGAACAAAAAATATCAATCTACAAAACCTTTCAAGCATTAGGAAATCCAAATCTATTATAGATCTAATCTAATCTACCCAAGGCAACATCAAATATACCATGCAAAACTGGATACAATAGATTTGGAAAGGGGAAAACCACATAGATCTATATATAAATCAAATGGACATATACACCAATGTAGTCATACTTGATTCATGATGCATTCCTCCTAGTTCCAGGTTCCCGATGCTCCTCCTTGGTCATTTGAGCTTCCATCTCTATTTCACCAATGTAACCACTCTCAAACTCTAGCCCCCCCTTATCTCCTTGATTTGGCCTCTTCTTCTTGGAATTTAGAAGAGAATGAAGATAGGCTTCATGACATGTGAATTAAGAAATTACAAGTCATGGATAGGCTTGTTGGCATGTGAACTAAGAAATTACAAGTCATGCTCAATTATGAGCTTTTGTCAAAATATTATGAACTTTTTCTCAATTATGAGATTTTTTCTCCAATTGCATTCTCAATTATGAGCTTTTTCCAACTCACTATGAACTTGTTTTTTCAATTTTGAGTTTTTTTCTCAATTATGAGATAATTATTCCATAAATGAAATTGTGACAAAACAATTATTTCCTTGTGAAATAATTATGAGAATTTTACTCAATTATGTAATTCTAGCCTCGTGACATTAATAATGTGTTTGCAAAACATGTGGTGGAAAATACAAGTATAACAATATGACTCTTATAGAAGAGAGCCCTTGTATTTGAGATGTCTATTGTATTCTTAAGATAATTCTTGATAAGATAGACAATTAATTCTGTGGAGCGCCCACCCTCTTGCCATGTGGATTTTAAGCACATTATTTGATGTTTTGATGGAGTGACCTAGGTTTACGGAGGTTAGCTTAGCATGGTTTTGGAATTTATCATTGAGAAGTGTTTCACTCTTCACATGGTTAGCTTCATGACACATACACTTTGTAAATTTTGAGAAAGTTGTTAGCCTTGGGAATCCTAACTATGCCTTGGGGATCATGATAGGTGTTTCCTAGCACATTGTGTTCCTTTCCTTAGGCATTGCAACATTGCATAGGGAATTGTGTCCCACCTAGGGAATTGTGACATGCATTGGGAACCATGAATCTACCTAAAACAATATATGATATTTGACACAAGTCTTACATGATGATCTCTCTTAAGTGGATATGGTATCAACACATGATTTAGGTGGTTTTCCGCCTATGGACAAGGATTGTTGACATGACACCTTTTGATGAGGGTTTCCTAGGGTTTTATGTGTCTATTATGACCCTATGGTGATATTTGATGGGATAGACACTCTCTCTCATGGAGCGTTCCATTATTTAATAATATTTCTGGTTTTCTATAGTTGGAGGGGCGAACCCACTCCTTGTCGCACTACTATTCTCCATTTATAGAGTGTTTTACTTCATTATTATGCTTCAATGATGATTTTGTACTTTATGATGGAGATTCACTTCATTCTCTTGGAGTGTTCTCTTACTTGCACAAATGTTGAGACATTTTTCACATGGTTTGGGGCTATTCTATCATTGGAAGGAGGTTATTGCACACATGTGGAGGATATTAGGTTCCTTGTTTACTTATCCCTTGGTTTATGGTGTCCATTCTATGCCAATTCAATCTCCTATTATGATATCAACTTCACTTGCCTTAATCTATGGATGGTTGTTACACTTTGGAGCCACACATGTCGCTTAGAGGGTTTGTTGCATATATTGTCGTTAATGTCATTCAGCATAGAATGACTACAACATACCACCCCCAATCCAATGGACAGGTGGAAAGCACAAATAAAGTAATAGAATCCATTCTCACAAAAACAGTGAAGGAAAACAAAAAGGACTGGTCTCACAGGCTCCCTAAAGTATTATGGGCCTACAGAACTACCTGGAGAAATAATACAGGATTCTCTCCCTATGAATTAGTTTATGGAAAGAGTGTTGTCTTTCCTGTGGAATTTGAAATCAAAAACTTAAGGACTACTTCAGCTATCAACCTTGATTTGACCGATGCACAGACAGCTAGGTTGCAACAGCTTAATGAATTGGATGAAAAAAGACTAGATGCCATTCATCAGACAACTATGATTCAATAGCAAAGATCAAAATGGCATGACAAAACTATCAAGCATAAGCAGTTTCAAAAAGGTAATTGGGCCCTACTGTATGACTCTCAGTTTAAATAATTTCAAGGGAAACTATGTACAAGATAGCTTGGACCCTACGAAGTAGATACTGTTTTCCCCAATGGAACAGTAAGGCTCCTCACAATCGATGACTCTAAAACACCACTACTTGTAAATGGTCATCGACTCCGTCTGTACCAGTGCCCTATTTCCAAAGAAGATTTCAAGGCCACATGCGTGGCAGACTCTCAGTACCTCTTTTTAGAGGGGGCTCCTACCCCTCATTGCAATTAACTCTTTTTAATTCAATTTCTTTAGTATTAGATTAGATTTCGTTTACTAATAATCCCTGTCAAGAAATACCATGTTACAATCGATTTTTGCAGATTCTCGATCGAAGAAAAGGCATACTAAGAGAGGATGATCCTACTTGAAAAAGAGGCAAGCTTTCCCATTGCTGAAACACCACTGTTCAGCAACCTTTGCTCTTTCTTCATTGCTGAAACACCACTATTCAACAATTTTTCACATCCTTTTCCCCACTGCTGAAACACCACTGTTCAGCAGTCTTTCACACCATTTTCCCCCATCACTATTAAACAACCTTTCACCATTTTTCCCATTGCTGAAACACCACTGTCAGCAACCTTTCACCATTTTCCCCATTGCTGAAACACCACTGTCAGCAACCTTTCACCATTTTCCCCACTGCTGAAATACCATTGTCAACAACTGCTCGCCATTTTCTCCCATTGCTGAAACACCACTGTCAGCAACCTTTCATCATTTTCCCATTGCCACGGTTTTGCAATTCTTCACATTTGCCCATTGCCGAAACACTATTGTTCAGCAATTCTTCATATTTCCCCATTGACGAAACAACATCGTCCAGCAATTGTTTCGCCCTTATTTCTATTGCTGAAACACTACTTCCTCAGCAGTATTCTGCAACATCACTCTTCGGCAAACATTTCTATGTTCTTCATATTGCTGAAGCACCAACTTTTCAGCAGTCTCTGTCATTAAGCCTTCGTGCTCTCATACTATATTTTGTCCTTCCAGTCAACAAATCCTTGATACAATTCATCTAACAAATCAAAATTCTCTGCCACGGCCACTGCAGAATTATTATGGACAGGCATCGTATTTTGTTTAAGTACGAATCAAAAGGTAAAGGCGAGGTATGTAAGTTCTATGTAAATACAATTAAGCTATAGCTAATGAGAAGATTCAAAATCATTATTACCACCTGTATAAAATCATTATTAGTCGCACTTGAAGGGGGGAAGGAAATATCAAACTTGTATACCATCATTTCACACAAATTAACCACCGTCATTCCTATTTACCATCCTTTTGTTCGTTTCACCACCATTCGCATGCCTTCACTCGAAAAACTTACTCTGCACAGAAGTTGTTACTCGACTCTTTGATGGTGTATTTTACTGAGCTGTTAGCTATAGGAGGCTCTGTTATACGGTACGAACCCGCCACGACAGCCCTGTTAGAAGTGTATCCAGAAGCCTATCAAATTTTTCTGCAGGCAAGATGGCTCAGTTATTTTCAGAGACTCCAGGGGTTTGATCAACAACAGGTTCTGCAATTTGCTCAAAATCTCCAGGAAGATCATTCCATTGTTCAAGGGGTTCACATTTCAGTTACAGAAGAGGATATAGCGTAGGTTTTGGGTCTCCCTACCAATGGCATTAGCCTGTTCAGCCGCAAACATATCATCCTCAATGCCCAACAGGATTTCCTCTTGCCAGGGGAACAAATTGAACATAAAGGCTGGGGTGTCCGACTCAGCTCGTTGCCGCCTCCATGGACGGAAGTTGCAAAATTCGTCAAACACTACCTTACCTGCGAAGGCCGATACCAGGTAGTCTACCAGCACAATTTTGTCTTGTTGTCTCATTTACGGCATAATAGAGTGGTGAACATTCCTTATTATTTGCACGGTTGTCTTAAAAATGTGTCGCACTACTGTAAAAAAGCTAAAGATATTCCCCTTTCACTCACCCATCACCATCTCGTTCAACTGCTTATCCAAAAGGGTTTTGTCCAATAAAACCTTCCACTAAACAACCCACCTATAAATCCCCAAGAAGCCACTGAAATTCCTGAAAATCTTCAGGAACAGCAACCACAAAACCCTCCAGAATCTCCAGAAATACCTAATAGTCCACCTATAGACCCAATCAACCCAATTAACCCCCCTACCATACCAAGCCCGCCCCACATTTTACCAGAATCATCCATGCCTTCCCTTCATATTCTCAGTGATGATTCTAAACCAGACAATTCTCCCTGTCCCATCATTGAGGAAAAGCCCCCACGCAAACAAAAGAAAATTCCTTTCTTTCCACCCTTTTTACAAAGGAAACAAACAAGGGCCTCAACAAGGACAGCCACTACTGCCACGACCCTAGACCCCCAACCCATCCAACTAATACCTCGTACACCTCCAACCTCCCAAATGCCAGAATCTTTGCCTATTCCACCCACAGGCACTGAAACACAAGAACCATATGCCCAGGGTGTTGCGACATCATCTGTTTCAAATCAAGTAGCTGAAATACAAGAACCAGCTACCTAATTCATAGCTGAAACACAAGAACCAGTTACCCATTCAGTAGCTAAAACACAAGAACCAGCTACCCATTCAGTAACTGAAACACAAGAACCAACTACTCATTCAATAGTTGAAACACAAGAACTAGTTATAGCTGTCACACAAGAACCAGCTACAGCTGAAACACAAGAACCAGCTGTTGATAGTGATACTGAGATACAGGAATCAGAGGCCCAGGGTGCTGCAACATTACTTTCCTTACATCAAGAAGATGAAACACAAGAAGCAGTTGTCGATCCTGTAGCTGCTCCACATGAACCAGCTAGTGCGCCTGTGACTGCTACACAAGAACCAGTCACTCCTCAACCAGAACCAACAATGGCCTCTGTCTTACAAGAAAATGAGTTCCTAAAATATGAACTGGAAGCCTACAAGCAAGAGCTAGCCACAGCAAAGGAAGCCTATGAGAAGGAACTTAATTTTTACACCCTAGCTCGCACAGCGACCATGTCAGAGGGAACTACAACAGAGAATCTGTGTAGAGAATATATGTGTTGTCAAAGTGGGGACATCTACTATCAAGCAGGATACAAAGTAATTCAAATTCCAATGCTAGGAGATTTTTCTGCACCTACAACGTTTGCAGTCAAAGAAGAACAACCTGGTGTTACACAAGAACCAGCTAGAGTTGTCACACAAGAACCAGCCACAACTGAAACACAAGAACCAACAGGACCTTCCAAAATGAAGACTGAATCCTGGCCTACAACAAATATCAAATCTGAAACCCCTGCTTACGTTAATAAAGTTGTACAAACATTGCCTATTGATGAATATGCCCCTCCCATCCAGATCAATATCCACACCTTTTTGGAACAAGCCACTCAAACCCTACCTCAACCTACTACTTGCAACACTGAAACACAAACTCAGACCCTACCTCAGCCTACTACTTGCAACGCTGAAACACAAACTCAGCCATGGAATGAGCAGGCAATAATAGAAAAATGGAAAAAAGAGTCTATTGTTACACAGGCCAAAAGCCTGCAGGAACATAGACAAATCTGGATAAATCATACCTACTCAAATTGGGAAGATTTGGAGCAAACACGCCAGGAAGCTTCTGCCCTTAAGAAACGGAACAAAGAGATAAAAGGCAGAGTGCTCATGATATTTGACTTGGCACAAAAGCTATTGGATGCAAGAAAACCATCCTGCAATTACTCCTTGTTCCTCATCGAATGACTTACATGGTTTCAGATCAAATCAATCACAGAAGGCAGACCCCATGCAGTATTACATCCAGCAGAGTTTGTCAAAACCTTTGCAGAAGCCTCTGCTATGGATCAACACCTCCTCTATGAGGCATATTTTCATAATGAGGCCATCCTTGAAAATCAACAGCTTAACCTTAACCCTCTTGTCGGTGACATCCAGATTAGGGCCCTCACCTCCTTCCTTAACAATCAGATTATATGGCAGGATGACTTCTTAGCTGCCAAACACAATGAAGATAATTGCCTTCTCTGGATAAGGACAGAACCACAAAATGCTGCCACCTTTGTTACAGAGTATTATCAGTTTTTAAAGAAACCAGGGATGACTAAACACATTCAACAACTACAGACAACAGTGCTTCAGGATTGTCAACACTTCATTAGATCCACAGAGATTGTTGCCCTACAGTCAAATAACATGTTTTGGCAGCAATCTACTGAGAAAAGACAGGAACACAATCCTTTTAGCCCCACTAATCTCGAGATGGCAATCTCCAAGGTACCTAACTACATCAAGTGTGTTTAGTAATGTGTTGAAAGCTGGATAGGGTACCGGTTTTATTTTCCTGTCCTCTGGTTGCTAGCAGAGAGATATCAAATCCATTATAAGTTGCCTAAGAAGACAGAAACAACATCTTGGCAAAGGTTACAACGCGTTCAAGGGTTTAGAGCTCCAACAGACAACACCTCCCACAACTACTGCTTGAGTAACCTGCATGCTCAGAGTTGGTATTCAGATTCAGATTCAGAGTGAAGTTGCCTGAGGACATGCAACATTTTAAGTTGGGGGGGATGTTAGGACCATACAATGTACCTTTTTGCCCACACTTTTTTCCACCATTACACTCTTGTTTCACTCACATTTAAACTCATATTATCACTTTACCCTATATTTCCAAAGGTATACAACATCTCTTCTCTTTACTATATGTTTAATCTGTTTTTCATATAATTTTACATTACTCTCGTACTTAACCATTGATCAGAAAAGTATAAGTGCTGAAACAGTTCGAACTGCAGATTAGCATTGAGGCCTGTTGCTGAAACAGTTAAAGCACGCAAACCCTGTGGCTGAAATAGCAACTCAATTCATACAGAAGAAGCTATTACACAGTCTGTGGTCAACGATACTGAAACATAGAAGAAGATGTTACACATTCCATGGTCAATGATGTTGAAACACAGAAGAAGCTATTACACAGTCCGCGGTCAACGATGTTGAAACACAGAAGAAGCTGTTACACAGTCCGTGGTCAATATTGCTGAAACACGAAAGAAGTTGTTACATAGTCCGTGGTCAATGATGATGAAACAGTCAGAACGCAAATCCCGTGGCTGAAACAGCCCGCGATTTGCAATGCTGAAACAACATGAAACAACAGTAACAAGAGACAAATAAATAAGTTGTTACTCCAGCTGCAACAACAACACCTCACTCAGCACTTGTAATAGCATTCTGTTGCGTGAGACTAGGATATCCTATTCCAGTTTAGAAAGTCGATTTGACTAAGAATAGGACTCCGATGTACACCTGTAAATTGTTGATCAATTTGTATCAAAGGGATTCTCCTCTTTAAATAAGAGGAAATCACCATTAGAGAGGATTTTTCTATTTTTATAAAGAAAGGATTTACAAAGAGGGACGTGTTTTACTTCAGATTGTAATGTAACACAGCTGACAGATGAATAAAAGATTGTTCTGAGTATTTCTCTCTAGTTCCTTTCGTTCCAGTGGAATCTTGTGAGAAGGGAGGGCCCACCTTCTTCACAAGATTCACCCATTAACTTTGTAGAGTGTTAGTGTTATTTCTGTTCATGCCTTGATTAATTTATGTTTTGTTGAAACACTACTTTACTGAACTCTGTTTTGCTGAAACACTACTTTACTGAACTCTGTCTTGCTGTTACATTGTTTTCATATGATTCATGCTTGGGTAACTGTTAATAATTCTAGTTAGAAATCTTGCTTGGTGAATTTATGAAAGCTTGGTAATCAGGGACAGGTGCTGAAGATTCCTTCTTATGAATTAGGGTCATGTTCTCTGTTAGAGATAGTTAGCCTTCAGTGCATGTCAATTATTTTAATGAAAGTGTGCTAATCAGAAACAGGTGCTGAAGATTCCTGCTTAGGAATTAGGGTCTTGTTCTCTGTTAGAGATAGTTAGCATTCAGTGCATGTCAATTATTTTAATGAGTTCCTGAAAGTGTGCTAATCAGAAACAGGTGCTGAAGTTTCCTGCTTGGGAAATAGGGTCCTGTTCTCTGTTAAGAGATAGACAACCTTCAGTGTGTATGTCAATTATTTCAGTTAAGCAATGAGTTCATGAAGTGTGATGATCGGAAACAGGTGTTGAAGATTCTTGCTTTGGGAATAGGGTCCTGTTCTCTGGTTATAGAATAGTAGTCTTTCCTTTTGCAGTGTCTTGAAGGATTTCTTTTCCCAGTCTGTTATTTCTTTAATGTAATCCAGGATTCTTTGACAATTATTTCTTTAAACAATGAACTCTGCAATAGGTAGATTGCTTTCCTGTAATTCAAGTTAGAACTTCAGTTTATTCAAGGCAAAGTGTGATTAATATGTTTTTACTACAAATCTAATTTTCTTTTGAGATTGAGCATATATAGTGCGTGGTTACCTTTGAAATAAGCAAACTTCCCTGGGTTGACAATTTATTTAGCACTTGATTGTTTAGTTAAATAAGCAATTATAGTGACTAACATTTTGGCGTTGTTGCCAGGGAAGGTAATTATAGATTTCAAAAGCACTTATGATTTTTCAGATATAAAGATTGCATGAGAGGATGTCGGGACCCCAAAGACACTGACCCTACAGGTGGCAAGGGAAGAGGAAGAGGAGGAAGAAAGACTTATATTGACAAGATTATATCAAAGTCCAACTCTGTTGCTCAACGACCAAACTCTCGGAAACCAAAATCCCAACCTTCATTTCAAGCAAACTTTGAGACGGGGAAAGAAGTTTGGAGTCCTAAGACAGTCCAGAAACCAACAGGAAACATTGAGGATAGAGCAAGCACAGCAGGGGAGCAGATAGAAGAAAACATGGATGAGTACAATGAAGAATTGCATCATGAAGAACAGGCAGGTCCTGAAGGAGAGGTAAATGATGAAAACTCTTTCTCCACATTAGGATTTCCTATTGGTGATATTCCTAGAGGGGTAGCCCCCATGAAGAACATTCCACTCTCAACACTACCTAATTTTCATGGTTTTGTCTTCAGAAGATCCTGATGAATTCCTTTTTGAGTTTGATATATTATGCAAAAGTTATGATTATGTTTCCAATGCTCAAAAATTAAAGCTATTTCCAGCAACATTAAAAGGAAATGCACTAAGATGGTTCATGAGTCTTGGAGGCCATGTAATCACAACATGGGACCAAATGAAACAGAAATTCTTGAATAAATACCAGGACTATTGCCAAATAAGAGAAAAGAGGGAGGAACTATTTAAGATGATGCAGAAAGAGGATGAAAATCTGGAGGACTTTTTAGAAAGGCTACAGTATAATCTACAAAGATTCAGTCACCCCAATGTAAGTAAAGATATTCTCAAAACTATATTATTAAATGGATTAAGGGATGACTGTCTAGATATGCTGAATATGCTTGGAAAAGAGGACATATCTAAGGAATCATACGATGAAATTGTTAATTTTTGCAAAAGATGTTCAAGAGGAGCTTCAAGAAATAGATCAAACAGCAGGGACACCACATTTTCAAGAGTCCAAAAATCAGCCAGTGGGGGAGAAACAAGAGCCGAGATAGGTAATTTACTTGAAGGTTTCAAAACTGAAATGTTAAGCTCTTTTGCCTCACAAATTGATACCCTGCAGATTCAAAAGAAACAAGCAGAAGCAGAAGCAACCCTGTCCATCTTTTGTTCTAAATGCATAAACAAGCACCCACGAAGGAAATGTCCATTGGACAAAAAGCCAATCTACACCATCTGTGATAAAGATCATGAGACTCAACAATGCCCATCTTTACCATGGATCAAGGCATCGTTACAACCAACGGACGAAGAAGCTGAAGCTGTCTATCTGTTGACACAGAGAAGGCAATGGCAACCGCGGGGACAAGGTATGAATCCTAACATGCCATTTACATCTTATAATCGTTGGAATAATTATCCTTCTTTCAATCAAATGAGTTATCCTCCCTATAATCAAATGCAATATCCTAATCAAATGAATTACCCACCCATGCAAAAAACTAACCCACCCTTTGTTGATCCATCAATGTGGACTCATTGGCCTCCACAACAACAACAACCATATCAGAACCAATGGAATCCAAATTGGAGAGGACAACAACTCCCCTTCCCAAATCAATTACCTCAATCACAATTTCTACAACCACTCTCCTTACCATCAGGTACTCCACCAAACAATCAAATAATGAGACCCCAGCTACCTGTACAACCTAACCCTAACCCCAATAATAAAGTTGTGCAGTGCATTGATATTCATAATCAGCCTACACTTTCTCTTCTCTCTGTGCAATGCAACGATATTCATTTGCGATCTGGGAGAATAGTAGAACCTATCATAGCTGATGTTACCTCTTCTGATAAAGAGGAAACAAAAGAGCATGATATACCTGAAGAGGTACAATCATCCTCTAACAATGCTGCTGAAACAGCAAAACCACCATTTCCTGAGCGTTTAGCTTTGACTAAAACGCCTGAGCCACCATCTTTCAATCTTCTAGGGGAATTACAAAATTTGTATGTCAAAATTCCTCTACTACAAGCACTCTGAGACGTACCAATCTATGCCAGGACGATGCGAGACATTTGTGTTAAGAAGCCTGGTAGGAAAATTAAGGATCCCCTCACAGTCCATGTTATGAGAGACTTGTCTGCCCTAATGTCAGGTAAAGCCCCCCAGTTAAATATGGTGATCCTGACCACCCTACCATCTCAGTACAAGTTGGAAAAAAAATAATCCCTTGAGTCTTGGTGGACTTAGGGGCCGCTATCAATATCATGACTTTGGAAACCTTACAACTGCTACAACTGCAAAATGAAGTCAGAGACACCCCAACTATCCTAGAATTAGTTGATCGATCCACAATTAAACCAGAGGGAGTCATTGAAGACCTAATTATCTCAGTGGAATCCTAGAATTATCCAGCTGACTTTGTGGTACTACAACCTAAAACAAAGTTGGGGGGGCACCCTCTAATTTTGGGCAGGCCTTGGCTAGCCACAACAGATGCTTTTATCAGCTGTAGATCAAGTTCAATGACAATTTCCAACGGTTACCAAACTAAACAGCTTACCCTCTACCCTCACGCCACACCCCTGATTAATAATGATAATTCTGTATGGGTAGACTTTGATGATCAACTTACTCAACCCATCTGACTATCGGACAAGCTCTAAGCCTTAAAGAAAACACCGAGGATGAAGTAATTAATAATTTTATTTGTGAACCCTCCTCTGTGACTCCAGAAACTCACAACCAGTTAGCTGCACTATTGGAGTCAGATAATCAAGAAAACCTTAACTCTGAAAACCCACCTCAAACATCTGCCACCATCTCTTCTAAAAGCATACCAGTAGAAATTGAACCTGGAAAAACACTAAACATAAACCCTAACCTGACAGATGCTGAAACACAAAAATTAATGAAGTTACTTTTGGAAAATAAAGAAGCATTCGCATGGGACTATACAAATATGAAAGGAATCTTTCCCGAATTATGTACTCATAGAATATATATTAAGGAAGATTGTCGACCGATCTGCCAATCTCAACGACGAATGAACCCTAATTTGAGAGAAATCCTTAAAGAAGAACTTCAAAAATTGTTTGATGCAGGGTTTATTTATCCTATATCAGACAGTGAATGGGTTTCCCCGTTGGTAATAGTTCCTAAGAAAAATGGGAAATGGAGAGTATGTGTGGATTATAGAGCCTTAAATAAAGCTACTCAAAAATATCACTTTCCATTGCCATTCATTGATCAGGTGTTAGACAGTTTGTCAAGGAAGAAATTTTTCTCATTTTTAGATGGTTTCAGTGGGTATAACCAGATCAAAATTGCACCCCAAGATCAAGATAAAACCACTTTTACTAGCCCTTGGGGAACCTTTGCTTATAGAGTTCTCTCATTTGGACTATGTAATGCACCAACAACCTTCCAAAGAGCAGTTATAGGAATCTTTTCTGATATGCTTAATGACTCTATGGAAATTTTTATGGATGACTTTACTCCTTATGGTGTTTCTTTTCAGGAAGCACTACAAAACCTTGAGAAAGTTCTTAAACGATGCATACAATCCCAACTCTCCTTAAGTACAGAAGAATGTCATATGATGATGAGTGAAGGAATAGTGCTTGGACATTTTATCTCATCTCAAGGAATTCAGGTAGACCCATCCAAGATACAAGTCATTAAGGATCTTCCCACTCCCAAAACCCAAACAGAGGTAAGAAGTTTTCTAGGACATGCTAGATACTACAAAAGATTTATCAAAAAAAATTCCAAAATAGCTTCTCCCCTGTTTGTGCTACTGATGAAAAATGAAGAATTCAAATGGACTAATTCTTGTCAGGAAGCATTTAATACACTTAAACATCAGTTATCTACAGCTCCTATTCTCAGAGGACCTGATTGGACACTTCCCTTTCATATATCCTCTGATGCTTCAGATACTGCAATAGGAGCTGTCTTGGGACAAGAAGAAAATCATCT
>ML776594.1:383872-394914 GCA_009831015.1 Picea engelmannii | reverse complement strand
CAGTTATAGATTTCTTATTTGAAGACATCTTCATCAGATTTGGAGTGCCAAGAGAATTAGTTACAGATGGAGGACCTCCTTTCACTTCTCATGGTTTTAAAGCCACCCTTCAAAAATGTCATATTCAACATAGAATGACTACAGCAGACCACCCCCAAGGCAATGGAAAGGTGGAAAGCACAAATAAAGTAATAAAAGCCATTCTCAGAAAAACAGTGAAGGAAAACAGAAACAACTGGTCTCACAGGCTCCCTGAGGCATTATGGGCCTACAGAACTACCTGGAGAAATACTACAGGATTCTCTCCCTATGAATTAGTTTATGGAAAGAGTGTTGTCTTTCCTGTGGAATTTGAAATCAAATTTTTAAGGACTGCTTCAGCTGTCAACCTTGATTTGACCGATGCACAGACAACTAGGTTGCAGCAGCTTAATGAATTGGATGAAAAAAGACTAGATGCCATTCATCAGACAACTATGATTCAACAGCAAAGATCAAAATGGCATGACAAAACTATCAAGCATAAGCAGTTCCAAAAAGGTAATTGGGCCCTACTGTATGACTCTCAGTTTAAATAATTTCAAGGGAAACTACGTACAAGATGGCTTGGACCCTATGAAGTAGATATTGTTTTCCCCAATGGAACAGTAAGGCTCCTCACAATCGATGACTCTAAAACACCGCTACTTGTAAATGGTCATCGACTCCGTCTGTACCAGCGCCCTATTTCCAAAGAAGATTTCAAGGCCACATGTGTGGAAGACTCTCAGTATCTCTTTTTAGAGGGGGATCCTACCCCTCATTGCAATTAATTCTTTTTAATTCAATTTCTTTAGTATTAGATTAGATTTCGTTTACTAATAATCCCTGTCAAGAAATACCATGTTACAATCGATTTTTACAGATTCCCGATCGAAGCAAAGGCATACTAAGAGAGGACGATCCTACTTCAAAAAGAGGCAAGCTTTCCCATTGCTAAAACACCACTGTTCAGCAACCTTTTCTCTTTCTCCATTGCTGAAACACCATTGTTCAGCAATTTTTCACATCCTTTTCCCCACTGCTGAAACACCACTGTTCAGCAGTCTTTCACACCATTTTCCCCCATCACTATTCAACAACCTTTCACCATTTTTCCCATTGCTGAAACACCACTGTCAGCAACCTTTCACCATTTTCCCCATTGCTGAAACACCACTGTCAGCAACCTTTCACCATTTTTCCCACTGCTGAAACACCATTGTCAGCAACTGCTCGCCATTTTCTCCCATTACTAAAACACCACTGTCAGCAACCTTTCGTCATTTTCCCATTGCCACAGTTTCACAATTCTTCACATTTTCCCATTGCCGAAATACTACTGTTAAGAAATTCTTCATATTTCCCCATTGACGAAACAACACCGTCCAGCAATTGTTTCTCCCTTCTTTCTATTGCTGAAACACCACTTCCTCAGCAGTATTCTGCAACATCACTCTTCGGCAAACATTTCTTTGTTCTTCCTATTGTTGAAGCACCAACTTTTCAGCAGTCTCTGTCATTAAGTCTTCGCGCTCTCATACTATATTTTGTCATTCCATTCAACAAATCCTTGATACAATTCAGCTAACAAATCAAAAGTCTCTGCCATAGCCACTGCAGAATTATTATGGACAGGCATCGTATTTTGTTTAAGTACGAATCAAAAGGTAAAGGCGAGGTATGTAAGTTCTATGTAAAAACAATTAAGCTATAGCTAATGAGAATATTCCAAATCATTATTACCACCCGTATAAAATCATTATTAGCCGCACTTGAAGGGGGGGAGGAAATATCAAACTTGTATACCATCATTTCACACGATTTAACCACCGCCATTCCTATTTACCATCCTTTCGTTCGTTTCACCAACATTCACATGCCTTCACTCGAAAAACTTACTCTGCACAGAAGTTGTTACTCGACTCTTTGACAGTGTATTTTACTGAGTTGTTAGCTATGGGAGGCTCTGTTATACGGTACGAACCTGCCACGATAGCCCTATTAGAACTGTATCCAGAAGCCTATCAAATTTTTCCTCAGGCAAGATGGCTCAGTTATTTTTAGAGACTCCAAGGGTTTGATCAACAACAGGTTCTGCAATTTGCTCAAAATCTCCAGGAAGATCATTTCATTGTTCAAGTGGTTCGCATTTCAGTTACAGAAGAGGATATAGCGCAGGTTTCAAGTCTCCCTATCAATGGAATTAGCCTGTTCAACCGCAAACATATCATCCTCAATGCCCAGTGGGATTTCCTCTTGCCAGAGGAACAAATTGAACATAAAAGTCGGGGTGTCCGACTAAGCTCATTGCCGCCTCCATGGCCAGAAGTTGCAAAATTCGTCAAACACTACCTTACCTGCGAAGCCCGATACCATATAGTCTACCAGCATGATTTTGTCCTGTTGTCTCATTTACGGCATAATAGAGTGGTGAACATTCCTTATTATTTGCACGACTGTCTTAAAAATATGTCGCGCTACTGTAAAAAGGCTAAAGATCCCGCCCTTTCACTCACCCATCACCGTCTCGTTCAACTGCTTATCCAAAAGGGTTTTACCCAACAAAACCTTCCACTAAACAACCCACCTATAAATCCCCAAGAAGCCGCTGAAATTCCTGAAAATCTTCGGGAACAACAACCACAAAACCCTCCAGACTCTCCAGAAATACCTAACAGTCCACCTACATACCCAATCAACCCAATTAACCCCCCTACCATACCAAGCCCGCCCCACATTTTACTAGAATCATCCACGCCTACCCATCATATTCTCAGTGATGATTCTGAACCAAATAATTCTCCCTGTCCCATCATTGAGGAAAAGCCCCCACGCAAACAAAAGAAAATTCCTTTCTTTCTGCCCTTTTTACAAAGGAAACGAACAAAGGCCTCAACAAGGACAGCCACTACTACCACGGACCTAGACCCCCAACCCATCCAACTAATACCTCGTACACCTCCAGCCTCCCAAATGCCAGAATCTTTGCCTATTCCATCCACGGGCACTGAAACACAAGAACCAGATGCCCAGGGTGTTGTGACATCATCCGTTTCAAATCAAGTAGATGAAACACAAGAACCAACTACCCATTCAGTAGCTGAAACACAAGAACCAACTACTCATTCAGTAGCTGAAACACAAGAACCAGCTATAGCTATCACACAAGAACCAACTGCTGATGGTGACACTGAGATACAAGAATCAAAGGCCCAGGGTGTTGCAACATTACTTTCCTTACATCAAGAAGCTGAAACACAAGAAGAAGTTGTCGATCCTGTAGCTGCTCCACAAGAACCAGCTAGTGCGGCTGTGACTGTTACACAAGAACCAGTCACTCCTCAACCAGAACCAACAATGGCCTCTGTCTTACAAGAAAATGAGTTCCTAAAATCTGAACTGGAAGCCTACAAGCAAGAGCTAGCCGCAACAAAGGAAGCCTATGAGAAGGAACTTAATTTGTACACCCTAGCTCACACAGTGACCATGTCAAAGGGAACTACAACAGAGAATCCGTGTAGAGAATATATGTGCTGTCAATGTGGGGACATCTACTATCAAGCAGGATACAAATCAATTCAAATTCCAATGCTAAAATCTTCCCCTGCACCTACAACGTTTGCAGTCAAAGAACAACAACCTGTTGTTACACAAGAACTAGCTAGAGCTGTCACATAAGAACCAGCCACAGCTAAAACACAAGAACCAACAGGACCTTCCAAAATGAAGACTGAACCCTGGCCTACAACAAATATCAAATCTGAAACCCCTGCTTACGTTAATAAAGATGTACAAACATTGCCTATTGATGAATATGCCCCTCCCAGACAGATCAATATCCACACCTTTGTGGAACAAGCCACTCAGATCCTACCTCAGCCTACTACTTGCAATGTTGAAACACAAACTCAGACCCTACCTTAGCCTACTACTCACAACGCTGAAACACAAACTCAGCCATGGGATGAGCAGGCAATAATAGAAAAATGGAAAAAAGAGTCTGTTGTTACACAGGCCAAAAGCCTGCAGGAACACAGATAAATCTGGATAAATCATACCTACTCAAATTGGGAAGCTTTGGAGAAAACACGCCAAGAAGCTCTTGCCCTTAAGAAACAAAACAAAGAGCTAAAAGGCAGAGTGCTCCTGATATTTGACTTGGCACAAAATCTATTGGCTATAAGAAAACCATCCTACAATTACTCCTTGTTCCTCATGGAACGACTTACATGGTTTCAGATCAAATCAATCACAGAAGGAAGACCCCATCCAGTATTACATCCAGCAGATTTTGTCAAAACCTTTGTAGAAGCCTCTGCTATGGATCAACACCTCCTCTGTGAGGCATATTTTCATAATGAGGCCATCCCTGAAAACTGACAGCTTAACCTTAACCCTCTTGTCAGTGACATCTAGATTAGGGCACTCACCTCCTTCCTTAACAATTAGATTATATGGCAAGATGACTTCTTAGCTGCCAAGCACAATGAGGATAATTGCCTTCTCTGGATAAGGCCAGAACCACAAAATGTTTCCACCTTTGTTACAGAGTATTATCAGTTTTTAAAGAAACCTGGGATGACTGAACACATTTAGCAACTACAGACAACAGTGCTTTGGGATTGTCAACACTTCATCAGATCCACAGAGATTGTTGCCCTACAGGAAAATAACATGTTTTGACAGCAATCTACTAAGAAAAGACAGGAACACAATCCTTTTAGCCCCACTAATCTCGAGATGGAAATCTCCAGGGTACCTAACTACATCAAGTGTTTTCAGCAATGTGCTGAAAGCTGGATAGGGTACCGGTTTTATTTTCCTATCCTCTGGTTTCCAGTAGAGAGATATCAAATACATTATAAGTTGCCTAAGAAGACAGAAACAACAGCTTGGCAAAGGTTACAACGCGTTCAAGGGTTCAGAGCTCCAACAGACAGCACCTCCCACATCTACTGCTTGAGTAACTTGCACGCTCAAAGTCGGTATTCAGTTTCTGATTCAGAGTGAAGTTGCCTGAGGACATGCAACATTTTAAGTTGGGGGGGATGTTAGGACCATACAATGTACCTTTTTTCCCACACTTTTTGCCACCATTACACTCTTGTTTCACTCACATTTAAACTCATATTATCACTTTACCCTATCTTTCCAAAGGTATACAACGTCTCTTCTCTTTACTATATGTTTAATCTGTTTTGCATATAATTTTACATTATTCTCGTACTTAACCATTGATTAGAAAAATATAAGTGTTGAAACAGTTCAAATTGCAGATTATCATTGAGGCCTGTTGCTAAAACAGTTAAAGCATGGAAACCCTGTGGCTGAAACAACAACTCAATTCATATAAAAGAAGCTATTACACAGTCCGTGGTCAATGATGCTGAAATACAGAAGAAGCTGTTACACAGTCCGTGGTCAATGATGCTGAAACACAGAAGAAGATGTTACACAGTCCGTGGTCAACGATGCTGAAACACAGAAGAAGTTGTTACATAGTCTGTGGTCAATAATGTTGAAACACAGAAGAAGTTGTTACACAGTCCGTGGTCAACGATGCTGAAACAATCAGAACGCAAATCCCGTGGCTGAAACAACCCACGATTTGTGATGCTGAAACAGCATGCAACAGTAGTAACAAGAGACAAATAAAGAAGCTGTTACTCCAACCACAACAGCAACACCTCACTCAACACTTGTAATAGCATTATGTTGCGGGAGACTAGGATATCCTATTCCAGTTTAGAAAGTCAATCTGACTAAGAATAGGACTCCAATGTACACCTGTAAATTGTTGATCAATTTGTATCAAAGGGATTCTCCTCTTTAAATAAGAGGAAATCACCATTAGAGAGGATTTTTCTGTTTTTATAAAGAAAGGATTTACAGAGAGAGACGTGTTTTACTTCAGATTGTAATGTAACACAGCTGACAAATGAATAAAAGATTGTTCTGAGTATTTCTCTCTAGTTCCTTTCATTCTAGGGGAATCTTGTGAGAAGGGAGGGCCCACCTTCTTCACAAGATTCACCCATTAGCTTTGTAGAGTGTTAGTGTTATTTCTGTTCATGCCTTGATTAATTTCTATTTTGCTGAAACACTACTTTACTGAACTCTGTTTTGCTGAAACATTACTTTACTGAACTCTGTCTTGCTGTTACATTGTTTTCATATGATTCATGCTTGGGTAACTGTTAATCATTCTAGTTAGCAATCATGCTTGGTGAATTTATGAAAGCTTGGTAATCAGAGACAGGTGCTGAAGATTCCTGCTTAGGAATTAGGGTTCTGTTCTCTGTTAGAGATATTTAGCCTTCAGTGCATGTCAATTATTTTAATGAAAGTGTGCTAATCAGAAATAGGTGTTGAAGATTCCTGCTTAGGAATTAGGGTCCTGTTCTCTGTTAGAGATAGTTAGCCTTCAGTGCATGTCAATTATTTTAATGAGTTCCTGAAAGTGTGCTAATCAGAAACAGGTGTTGAAGTTTCCTGCTTGGGAAATAGGGTCATGTTCTTTATTAAGAGATAGACAACCTTCAGTGTGTATGTCAATTATTTCAGTTAAGCAATGAGTTCATGAAGTGTGATGATCGGAAACAGGTGTTGAAGATTCCTGCTTTGGGAATAGGGTCTTGTTCTCTGGTTATAGAATAGTAGTCTTTCTTTTTGTAGTGTCTTGAAGGATTTCTTTTCCCAGTCTGTTATTTCTTTAATGTAATCCAGGATTCTTTGACAATTATTTCTTTAAACAGTGAACTCTGCAATAGGTAAATTGCTTTCCTGTAATTCAAGTTAGAACTTCAGTTTGTTTAAGGCAAAGTGTGATTAATATGTTTTTACTACAACTCTAAGTTGTTTTTGAGATTGAGCATATATAGTGCGTGGTTACCTTTGAAATAAACAGACTTCCCTGGGTTGACAATTTATGTAGCACTTGATTGTTTAGTTAAATAAGCAATTATAGTAACCAACAGGTATGATGCATGTTGTTTTCAGCATTTGGGGGAAAAATTCAGCATTGTTTTATGAGGGGAAAAATTCAGAAATTTTTTACCCACTTTTATGTTCGAATTTCAGTGATTATGCATGCATAAAATCAACATTGAATCACTCTTTTGGCATTGTAATTTACATAAGGAAAAGAGTGTTTTCTACTATAAGTTTTCAACCATGTATTTTCCCATATATTCTTTAATTGAAAATTCAGCTAGGGAGTATGTTCTTGATTCAAAAATCTATATGGAAGAGAAGTGTTTTCAATTCATGGCTTGATTTTAAAATTTCCATCCAAATATGGAGGGGTGACAAGCCCCAAGTTAGCATAATTTTTTTTTTCATGATTTGATTTTACACCCGATTTTTCATCTACACCTTTGTTGGGAAGCCATGATGCATTTTGTAGATTTATTATGAAGCCATCTCAAGCATTGAGGAGGGATATTATACATGAAGTCCAAGGAGGCCATCTATTGGAGCATGTGAGTCAACCTTATGAGGTGAAAGAGTTGCATCAGGAAGACCTTGTTTGGATCAAGGATGAATCATTATTGTCATATTGTAGCTCCATTCAAAGATGGGTGGATAAAGCTTATAGATGAACATTCCAATATTGGTATGATTTTGGTGATCTTGTCCATCACCATGAGTTGGATTTTGTATCTTGTTATGATGTAATGCATGTACCAACTCATGATCATGTTGTATTTGATATTTCCTTTTTTGGTCTATGACCAAACAAAAAGGAATAATTTATGGCTTTGATGAGATGAGCACATGGCTACACCAGTTGTAAGATTATACATAACACTTTCATTTTCATGCTAAGTAGAGTAGCATATGATGGATAAGGTAGGATATGATGAATAAGATCTCAGAGAGCATTAGAGTATGAAGAATAATTTCTAGGATGAGCATTAGATTTAATTTCATGTATCTTTGACATTGTTGGTTCGTATCTTTTACTTGTAAATCCAATTTCAATGTAATGGACTATATGGACATTTCTATGTTGTGTTTAGGGATGTGAGGTGGATCCATCCCACCACATCATTTTATTTCATTTTCTTGAAGATTATTATCAACAAGTGCACGAGGAGATTTTGGGCTTCTCATGCACTCTTCTTCAAAGAGCACATGTCGCCAAGTTGGAGCTAGTGCTACTCCTCATATTGCAAGAGAGGTAAATTTGTAAAAGTTTCATCGCATGACAAGATTTTCAGGGGTAACTCAGAGGGATGCTAATGGACCTTCTATTTTTTCCTTGGAGATAATTCATTTTGATTGACCATGTTGATGATTTTGTATCCTCTTATTTTGTCATGGTGTTGCATGGGATATTGTTCACATTGATTAAGTGGATTAAGTGTCTTGGTTCCTGGTTTTTCTCTTCATCATTGCACTCCATATGGATAGTGATGAAGTATTTCTTGGTGTTATAGTATGATATTGAATGTGTTAGCGATAATTCTTGTCATGGGCTCGAGAGCATTCGGGTCTGCAAGTTGCACGAAATACTCAAGTGCAGCATGGGAGAATCCTTGTTTCTCCAAGTAGCAGGTCAAGTGAGCAGGTAAAGTGTCATCGGTAGCATCCAAGGTCTATTTTGCGAAGCAGATCAACGGTCGATGGGTAATTGCACTCAGCCGAGTCACGCCAAGTATAGCGCAGAAGTTTTCAAAGAGGTGAACGGTCAGAAGTCTCCGTGGAGAACTCGCGAAGTAATGAGGGTCGTTGATCGCGATCCATTGATGCGTGGGTTCATTTCTTGAACTCGAGGTTCGTGAGTTCGGAGGGCGGACCATATCCTTTGGTTGCGCAAGATCGTGAGTCGCGAGGATTGTGGAAAGGAAAAGAGCCATCGCCTCTCAGGATTTCGCGGAGGGAGAGTGCCAAGGTTTCAAACTCCAACTCGCGAGGTCGCGAGTTGCGAGAGGTGCCAGCACTTAAGCCTTAGCCGATGGTTACGTGTGGAGGGCACCGACAGTAAAAAGAGCTATACAGTATTGTCGAGAAGATCTCAGTCGTCCGTCCAGAGGGAACACCTAGCAGCAAGTAGAGCTATCTCAGTGCCTCGCCCATCACGACTCCAACGCGCAAAGAACAACTCCGTTATTTTCCGATGCGCGAGTTGTCGGGAGACTCTCGGACCCGAGCCCATGGTATCGCCGGGAGAAGTAAGAACCGTCAAATCTAGAGGGACATGTGGCACCAGATTGAGCCGTCTCGACATATCGCTCATCGTGATTTCGATCAGCAAGGATCAGCCCCTTCATATTCACAAACGTCGAAAAGCGCCATGGGAACAGGCACGTGGTCACAATCCGTGGTCACTTGGAAAAAGAGAGGAGCTGTGTAAAGAAGGTTGAAGAGCCGAGTTCAGTTACAGAGAGGATCGTTGCGGTCTCCAAGCGCCATTGGATCCGATCTCCATACTATTTCTCGCCTGGAGTAAATGACGACAAGAGCGGGTGGTTGAAACATCCTTTCATTCATTAAGTGAGGGGATGGAGGGTCTGGCAAACCGTCTGCCCAAGGAAGTCTTGTGTATCGGTTTTCTCAAAGACGCCATGCCGAAGTCTTCAGCTCGACAGAGAGGCCTGCACACACTATCTAAACACTTAATAGCTCAGCTACCCTCCTTACAGGAGCAATGTGTAGTTAAGGTGGCATTTAAGGAAAGATATCAGTACGAGTTTGATTGAAGGGACACCCAGCCTTGGGTGACTGAGGCGCGCCTCTGTGAGGAGAATTTTTCTGAGTATATAAACTCAGTCTTTGTATTTTGTAGGCATCGATGGTTGAGCAGAGCTCCCTACTGTAATGTTTAACGGCTATTCTAGCTTTCAGCTTATGCATCTATATATGCAATTTCTTGTTTTATGATAGACAGTTCTTCTTACTCCATCTAATTTTCGTCTCATGCTAAGAGAGTTCGTGATTGACTGAGTCACGCGAGTTATTGCGGTTATGTTATGATAAAAGATTTATTGTTGCATTGTTGCATTCTCTGGCTTTGCATTTGAATGTAAGATGACATCGCATTTGGACGTCTTCTTCCTCAGTCTGTTAGAAACCTGTTGTTTATAATAGACCTCCGCTTTTCTCTTATACAAGTCTTCCGCCTGTTCACCCTTTACTACAGCTCACTGTCTGAAGTTTACGCAAGACCTCACTTGCTCATGCATACCTGGCCTAGTTTCAGAGTTGGAACGCTATTGTTTTGAGTTTCCCGCCATTCGATCACCCATCTATGAACAACCGTGACATAAAAATGATGGGCATCGGGATCTGCTCCTGTTATCAATCCAGGAGTGACTTCCGTCGCCAACATTTCTGGCACCGTTGCCGGGGACGAAGTTGAATATTTTCCCTGGGATTGAACGACAACGATTAATTGATTCTAAAGGTGCATCAAATATCAGAATTATCAAGATTGTTGTTGTGCACCTGGTGACTCCATTTTGACGACTCCGCTGGGGATAACCTGCTCTATCAATTGTGGCTTTCAGAGGCAGACACACGCGGTCTCATCCACAGCTGCCCCTAGCTACACCTAAAACCGATCCAGAGGTGGTTCTCAGAAAAGGAAAGGCCCCTGAAGAAGCAGCTTCCACCGCCGAAACAGGTAATCCTCCATCTCCTTCTGTAAGAACTTCGTTTTCTCCTCCTTAGTTTCTTAATAGTCCTCCTTCAGAAGTTTCTCGTTTCCTAAATTTTGGGAGTGTTCCTGCTGAGTTTTCCCCTCCTGGTCTGGGATTGGAGGGAGAAATCCTTGTCACTCCCCTCTCCTCTGAAGTTGTACCTTGGCGTAGACCCACGACCACAGGAGATTTCCCCACTCCTGCACAAGAAGGAGCACTTGCTGACTTGAGCTCATTAGCTTTCTCCTTAAATCCTCTCTTGTTTCCCACTCCACTTCGAGACTCATTTCCCGCAACCCCTTCGCGAACTCCTTCTCCTCCAAGTTCTCCTCCACCTAATATTCCTATGGCTGGTGCTAATCCCCCTATGACCAGAAT
>ML776594.1:365629-377151 GCA_009831015.1 Picea engelmannii | reverse complement strand
AGTTTACGCAAGACCTCACTTGCTCATGCATACCTGGCCTAGTTTCAGAGTTGGAACGCTATTGTTTTGAGTTTCCTGCCATTCGATCACCCATCTATGAACAACCGTGACATAAAACTGATGGGCGTCGGGCTCTGCTCCTGTTAGCAATCCAGGAGTGACTTCCATCGCCAACAGAATGGTGACCCATCTATTGACTATGTTCATTCCTTTGGATCAACCTTTTTGATGATGGTGCTAGTTCCTTCCTTCATTTTATTTCTCCTCACATATTTGCATGGATTGATGAAATATGACTCTTGTAGAGGATCACCCTTTGTATTTTATATGTCTATCATATTCTTATGATGGTTCTTAATAATATATACAATTAATTCCATGTAGCACCCTCCTTCTTTCCATGTGGATTTAATGCACCCTATTTGATGTTTTGATGGAGCGACCTAGGTTTTTGGAGGTCAACTTGGCATGGTTTTGGCATTTATCATTAAGGAGCATTTCACTCTTCACATGGTTAGCTTCATGACACATATACTTTGCAAATTTTGAGAAATTTGTCTACCTTGGGAATCGTGACTATGACCTGGGGATCATGATAGGTGTTTCCTAGGGAATTGTGTTCCTTTCCATAGGAATTGCAACATTTCTTAGGGCGTTGTGTCCTTCCTAGAGAATTTTGTCCTACTAAGGGCATTGTGACATGCATTGGGAATTGTGAATCTACCTAGAACAATACATGATATTTGACAAGAGTCTTACATGATTATCTCTCTTAAGTGGATATGGTATTAGCAAAGGGTTCAGGTGGTTTTTTAGCCTCTGGATGAGGATTGATGACTTGAAACCTTTTTATAAGGGAGTCTTGGGGTTTGAGGTGTCTATTAAGACCTTACGGTGATAAATGATGGGATAAAAACTCCCTTTCATGGAGTGCTCTATCATTTCATGGTATTTCAAGTTGTATATGGTTGGAAGGGCCAACCCACTCCTTGTTGCACTACTATACCCCATTTCTAGAGTGTTTGGATTCATTGTTATGTTTTGGTGATGAGATTGTACTTTATGATGGACATACACTTCATTCTCATGGAGAGCTCTTTTACTTGCACAAATGTCAATATATTTTCACGTGGTTTGGGGATATTCTATCATTGGATGGAGTTTGTTGCACACATGTGGAGGATATTGGGGTCTTTATTTACTTAGCCCTTCGTTTATGGTGTATATTCTATGCTAAGTCAACATCCGATTATGATATCCACTTCACTTTCCCATATATATGGATGGTTGTTACACCTTGGAGCCACACATGCCACTTGGAGGATTTGTTGCATATATTTTGAGGGTAGCCTTGCTTCAAGAGAATTTATCTTTTGATAGAGTGCCAAAAATTCCACCAAACAATTCCATTAGATACAGGATGTCCATGAGATTTCCAAAATGTTGTTATAATAGAAATTGTGGAAAAAAATGGTGCCTTTAAAATCTATCATGGGGAAATTATTGTTGCATTTTGACCACTTGTTTGAGGATGTCCCACTCTCTTTATGCTTGGTTCACACATGGGACATATTTCTAGGAGGGTGAACCTAGTGGAGAATTATTTTATCATTTTTTGGATCCAAGTTGACGTGGTGATCCGAAAATCCTTAGATGTAAAACTAACTCTTAAATACACATAAACATCTGACCAGATTTAGAATATAAATGATTGCTTGACTATTTGCATAAACACATGTGAATATGATTACTTGTCCATAAACTTTAATAATATTGATGAATAACTTGAAGAATAATTTGTAGATTATTGATCCCCGGATGGGGTGATAGGTGGCGCAATTGTGCCAGGTGGAAATGAGAGGGGACGCTGTGTAAATGCTCCCATCGGCACGTCTCAACCCAGTCATTAAACCACATGAATGAGCACAGGTGATATCCCTCGAGCAGTACCCTCGCGTGAGCGCAAGGTACCTCACCCCAGAGAACTAACCAGAAGGAAATGATGGCGAGATTTAATGCAATGAATATATCAATCGTATTGATAATGGAGATCGATGTTTGGGTCAAGCCTGCAAGCAGAATTTCACTTCGGGGAGCCTACCTTTCACAGGCAAACCAGTGCTGCGGAGGCCTCACGGTAGTTTCTTGGGTACAGAGGCTGCAATTGGCAACTCCACCTCCCCTTTGCAGCAACTTGACAGGTACTAATAGCATCAGGATTCTTGGCAGGATACCAGTCATGCCTCGAATTCAAGGGAGACCGAAACGTGGGGGAGCCTGGTATGCTGCAGAATCCAGGCGCAAGAAAAAGAAAAAATTTGAAAGAGCCATTGCAATTGCCACCCGACGACGCAGGCTCAAGCTGAGGACGCCTCCATGGGTCTTCATCGAAGAAGTTATCCCACCAAGCGGCCCGCCAAGCCCTCCCGGGCACAATCTACCCACAATTCCGGAGAATTGGAACCCTCGCGTAAGCTATGGCTCCCCTAGCCTCCATCAACCTGTAAGTGAGGGGCCCGACCCCTCCACAGTCATCGAGGAGCGACCTTACACCCCTTGCTACGTGGTCGAGGAGATCCCCACTGAGGCCACCGAGGCAACGGAGGACACAGGACAAGAATGTCAGCGACATCAGCCTAAGGCGGAGGACGAGGACGCATGCACGGAGAACACGGCCAGCTACAGCCAGGAGCAGCCACCCGCTGCAAATTGGGATCACCTCAACCTAGTTTTCGACATCAGAAGCAAATTGGACGATCAAATCTTCCGCCTGGCACAAATCGACCAGCGGCTCGACATGTTTTTCACAGCGCACTCCCGAGCAACGTCCAAAAGACAATGCCTGACCTATGCGCGCACCTACACGTTCCCTGCGCGATGGAGGCACTCCGACGCATAGGACAAGCGGCGTGGCTCAAAGGTTCCATCATGCTTAAAATTCTGCTCTGGTTTTCATGCTATGGTTATACTACCTCCCTTGTGTTAGCTAGCTATTATGCTGTCATAGTCTTAGTTAGAATAACCAGCCTTCAGGCTGTGATTATCAGTCCCGGTTTCCTTCGGGCGGGACATAGCACTATTAACTCTGTAAATATGCCACCTATGCACATGGTGTGACACCTGGATATGGATGCTCAGTTGTCCCGGTTTCCTGCTTAGGCGGGACAACTGGCATCACTTTTGTTTTTTGATCATAGTAATATAACAGGTACTGCCTCTTTTTACTTAAAAAAAAAAAAAAAATTGTAGATTATTGAGATGACGCAACATAAAATAAAAGAACTCAAATTACATATATGGATGACATATTACTTCATCTTCAAAGTGCCTTTAGATAGTATGATTGTTATCCATCATATCAAAAATACAAAATTACATTACAACATGGGCTTACAAAAGCCAATTTAATGGAGTCTCTTTAATTCCACTACTTAAAACAGGAAAATGAGTTCACCATTAGAATCCTTGCGAAATTATGAGAACTTTGAGTATAAAGTCAACCAAATTATGAATTGGCTCAATTACACTCTCTTCAACACACAAAACAATGCACTAAAAACTCATTAATGGCAATTTGGACTAATACTTTTACAAATGACCTATGATCACGAAATAGACCTCAAATTTATGCTCCTTGCCAAAAATCATGAAAAATGAGTATAAGGTTTCCTAGGTGCTATTAATATACCTCATGGCACACATTTCTATTCAATACAAAACTAGGCTTTTCCTACACATACTTATATGCAGTTTGTACTACCTCATAATATGTGCCCTACATCAGGATCTATATGTCTCAGGATGTGTTTTTGACTTGGTATATGTGCCCAATATATAGGGCATGACCCCCAAACCTCCATCCGCAACTTAATTCTATTTTTGGTGGAATCCCATAACAAGCGATACCCATGGTGTAGTGGTTAAATCCCTAGCTAAATTTGGTGGAGGTCATGGGTTCCATGCCCACCGACCACCAATTGGTGCTTTATATTTTGTTATATAGTTTAAACCATATGGTTACAGTGGCATATGGTATGGTTAGCCCCGCACGATTTAACACATGGTTACATTACATTCAAAAGAACCAAGGGTCGATGGATAAGCCCTCAACCCCTTTTTTTCGCTAGACTAACCTTTAACAAAGTTTTAAAATAATCTGCATCATCTAAGGTTAAGAACTATTGTGGTGGTGCAATGGTAACAGAGGTTTTGGTAAGGTTTATGGAGGTCGCGGGTTCGACCCCCGTTGACTCCATAAATTTTGGTAAATACTAACCATAATAGGCCAATGGGAGGCTACCACATTGTAGCCTATCATTAGCTTATCCTTGCCACATGTCGACAAACAATTGATCCACCTGATCCTATACGGACTTGTCAAGTCAACTACCAACCTGTCATGCCATGTCACATGGCTACCACGTGTCTCCTTGTGAGGTCACCACATCAAATGTACGACATGTACGATCATGTGCCATGTGTCACCCTTGTAGTGGTGACAAGTGTCACCCTTGACTTTTCCCTTTAATGTTTTGCATGTTGACCAAACTTTGACCAGCCATAACTTCTTCTTACAAACTTCGTTTTAGGTGAGTTTTGCACCATTGGAAAGCTATCGCCGAGTTCTACACAGTGAAGTAGATTTCAAGAGCATTAGAGAAAGTCAAATTTTGAGAATTTTTGGGTCCTTCTGGTCCTCTATGAGTGTTTCATATTCTCCTGGATCTCTGTGAGTGTTCTTGGATCACATGGTCAAACCCTCATCTAAAGGAGGCATCCCACTATCTAGTCCTTTTCTTGGAGGAGATTATTGACTAACTCCATTGTTTATTATTGTTTAACTTGTCTACTAGAGTTAGTTACTTGAATATATTATTATATTGTTTTCCTTGGGTATTTTATTGTAACCTCTTGGAGGAAATTCTAATAAATTATGAGAAATTTGAGTATAAATTCAACCAAATTCTGAACTGTCTCAATAACACCCTCTTCGGCACACAAAACAATGTGCTAAAAGCTCATTAATTGCAACTTGGACTAAGACTTTAACAATTGACCTCTGATCATGAGATAGACATCAAATTCATGCTCCTTGCAAAAAATCGTGAAAAATGAGTATAAGGTTTCCAGGTAGGTGCTATTAATATACCTCATGGCACGCATTTCTATGCAACACCAAAACTAGGATTTTCCTGCATGTACTTCTATGCAGTACATACTACCTCGGAATATGTTCCCTATATTGGGATCTGTACATCTCAGGATGTGTGTGGATATGTGCCCAATATATAGGGTGTGACCCCCAAACCTCTATCCGCAAATTATGGCAACTTAATTCTGTTTTTTTTGGAATCATGAAACAAGTGGTACCCATGGTGTAATGGTTAAATCCTTAGCTAAATTTGGCAGAGGTCGTGAGTTCCATCCCCACCGATTGTTGGTTTTTGCATTATATTTTGTTATATATTTTAAACTATATGTTTATGGTGGCATATGATATGGTTAGCCCCTGCACGGTTTAACACATGGTTACATTACACTCAAAGGATCCAAGGGTTGGGGGCTAAGCCCTTGACCCCTTTTTGTCGTCGAACTAACCTTTAACAAAGGTTAAATATAATCCATGCCATTTAAGGTTAAGAACTATTGTGGTGGCGCGATGGTATCAAAGGCTTTGGTAAGGTTTATGGAGGTCGCAGATTCGACCCTTGTCAACTCCATAAATTCTGGAAAATACTAACCATAATAGGCCAATGGGAGGCTGCCACATGGAAACCTCCCATTGCCTTATCCTTGCCACATGTCAATGAACCACTAGTACAAACTTGCCAAGTCAACTGCCAACATGTCATGCCACATCACATTCCTGCCACATGTCGCCTTGTGAGGTCACCACATCACCTGTACGATCATGTGCCATGTGTCACCCTTGTAGTGGTGACACATGTCACCCTTGACTCTGCCTTTTGACATTTTTCTTGTTGACCAAACTTTGACCAACTATAACTTCTTCATACGAACTTTGTTTGAGGCGATTTTTGTTCCATTGAAAATCTATCGTCGATATCTACACAATGAACTAGATTTCAAGAGCATTTGAGAAAGTCAAATTTTGAGAATTTCCAAGTTGTTTTGATCCTTTGTGAGTGTTCCAGATCCTCCTAGATTTATGTGGGTGTCCCTAGATCCTCCTGGATCACACCTCCCCACTTAAGAACTTTTGGACCTCCAAAAGCATGGATTATTTTGAAATGAAGTGAGAAAGCTTCTGCCTCACTTGTCCAGTATCATCTAACCATCCTTCTTGGATAATGACCACCTAACTCATTACAACCATAATTAAGACTAAAACAACATTGCTGACCAAGTTAACCATTCTCTTAAATTCACAAACTCTGTCATCCATTGTTGCAGTAGCCAACCATATTCCACTTATCAGGAATAAATTGATCAACAAAATTGAATATAAATATGTGAAAGAGAATGAACCATCAACATATCTATCCTTATTAACGGGAACAACATCAACCAAAGGATCTCTGTTACTTTCAACCATAGGTTGTAAATCTGGATGCTGGATACTAGTATTAACTAGCATGTACCTTGTAGTGACAATTTTCAAATTAGTCTTCATCTGATGAGATCTCACAATGAACTCAATCCCATCCCTGAAAAGATGATACTTATTTTGTGCCCTATATAAAATGGAATTCTAGTCATGCAAGTATGGACTTCCCAAAACCATCCCGCAAATGTCAAGTGGAACAACGTCTAACTCTACCTCATGAATGAAACTAGATGTGATTGTGATCCATAACTTGCATTGTTTAGTTACCTGTACCTGAGCATTATCACAAATCCAACCCAAAGGATACAGTCTCGGATGAGGCCTAGTTCCCAATCCCAAATTTTGAACAACTTGCTCTGAAATAAGATTCCCTTGTGATCCACTATCAACAACTGTATCAATCTTATTGTGCTTTGAGATAACTCGTAAATGAAGCAGATCATTTTTTTTCCTTCCATCATGGATTACTTTAGACTTTGTAGAAGAAGTACGTGAACTGAAACTTGCAACATAAGATTTACCTTTGATTCAAATAGTTGTAACCTTGGTTTCATCCTCAAAATCTGATCCAAGATCCTGAACTATGGTCGTGTTTTGCTTTTTACCTTTATGTTGGACATATTTTCATTGACGTGTTGTCATTGATGTCAACATTTGATGTCATTGTAATGTGATGATGAGTTTTTATGATGAATTATCATTGATGTCAAGCATGAGAACATTAATCGTAGCTCAGAAGCGAGATTGCATTGCATAAACGCTATCGAGATTGAAATCCCCACGAGTGTGTTGTCATTGATGTCAACAGTCGATGTCATTGTAATGTGATGATGAGTTGTTATGATGAATTATTATTGATTTCAAATAGGATAACATTAATCTAATCTCATAAGAGAGAGCGCATTGCAGAAACACTATCAGGATTGAAATCCCCATAGTAAAACTCCAAAGGAATCGAGGAGGAATCATGCCCGCTGATGTAGTTTTCAGAACAAATCAGGACTGTCAAATCAAGGGGAAGTTAGAGGTTGGAGAAGAATTAAATCCCAACCATAATATCAAGATAAATAATCCTCAACCATATATCACAGTGAAACAAAGAAGACGACCAACTCCGGTGCTGACCACTCCGACGGAAAGGAGTCTAGAACAGGTAAGATTACCTGAAGGCCAAATCTCGAAGTCACGACAAACATTGATCTAGCATGAAATATAATAGCCATCAGATCATATTTGCATATCAGTATTCAACTATATCGATGACCACTTCGACAAAAAGAAGCTAAGAAAAGGTAAGATTACCCAAAGGTTGAAGCCCCAAAGTCACGTCAATCGTTAATCTAGAGTAAAACATGAGAAACTTCAGATCACAAGGAGACGGTCAACTTCGACACTGAACACTTTGTGAGAAAAAGGGTTTAGAACATGTAAGTTCACCTGAAGGTTGGAGTTCTGAAGTCACAAAGTAATACACGTGGCACACATAGTAAGAGCCCATGTCATCATAGCCCATGTAAGCAAGACCACGTCGACAAGGACACGTAGTGCATTCAAATGGTGACAAGTGTCAAGGTCTAGTTGGTACTTTAGGTATACAAAAGTCATGAATCAAGGTGAAACGTGGGAGCCACTCAGCCAGTGCCACGTGAATAATGACGTCAACAAGCTACGTCACTCCAAGAGTATGCCCTTCGGGGATATCAAGCTCCTCCTACCAACAACTACCTGAAGCGTCGAAGGGAGAAGTCGTGAACTAATGTTGGTCGTTGATATAATATCCTCCAAGATGAATCATGATCATCAGATCAAGCGTAGTGGAAGGATAGAGTAAGCACGAATCACAAAGTAATGCTAACTATTGATCTACTTTAAGAGCATTCTCGACTGGTGATCAAGTGCAATGGAAGGATAGAGTAAACATGAGATGTTAACCAACAACAAGAGATCATCATCATGTTGTGACTTATTTGGTAGGTAAACACTCCGAAGGGATTGAACTACCTCAGAGTTCTAGTAACCCAGAGTCCTGAAGTGCCAAAGCCCCAAAGTAAGATCTGATTGTCCGTCGAGAAGGAAGATTCATGGTTGAGATCCAAAAAGCGCACAATGAGAAGACCATTAAAAAAACACCTTTTTGAGGTTGCACGGACCATCCACTCAACCACATATTAATACAGAACCATCTAATCTATGAGTGAATAGATAATACGCACTTCAACGTAATTTACTCCTGGGAGTTGAAAGATTACAAAGGGAAGAAATCCCAAAGGCCGGAGTACCGGAGGAATTGGTTCCAACACTAGCCACGTGATAAGGTAAGTGATAACAAAACAAGGCTTGGAATGGTTAAACCCACGATCCTAGCTCCTGGACATGTGGAGGTTATCAAGAAGGGAGTGCTAATATGCACTCCAATGGAATTTTCTCCAGAGGAATTAAAAGACTGCAAAGGGAGAAGTATCGAAGGATGAAGTTACGAAGTAAACGAGAACTGTTCGCTCAACTGTATATTTATTCATGACCATCAATTTGTTTGAAAACACTAGATAATCCTAGATCGTCCATCTAACGGATGATAGAATATTGATCGTTCAATCTACTAGAAAATATCATACACACTTTGGGGAAACTTACTCCAGGAGGATTGAATGTTTGTAAGGGTCGGAAGTCTCAAAAAAAGAAGTACCGGAGAACATGGTTCCAACCTATAGTCACATAAAGGAAAGACAAAATCATATGTGGCTTAACTCTGTTTCATGTAGGAAACCAGAGAAGAACACCATTACTGTAGCAGATAGAAGAGTAACAACTTGATTTTTATCTGTTGTAGAAATGGGGATGCAACAAAAGTATGGGAACGAGATAGGAGTTGATCCATACTTGTGATCAACTTATGAGGACGAATCAAGATTAATTAGACCAAGAAAATTACATGATAAATTAATTAATAAGAGAAGAAATTAATTCATGTTAATAAAAAGGTACAATGATCCATGGTCAAAAGACGCAATGATTTAAATATTGAAGCCCCATGGATGTGGTCATGAAGCCCCAATTTTTATGGCAGAAAGGAGGTTGAATATCAAGTCAAAAGGTTACCAAATGTGTATGATTGGATAGTGCTCGTCCTGCCCTTTCCTATGATAGGTGTTATGCCACGTGGCTCCTCACGATTGAGGAGATATGGTGATATAAAGTTGAAGTGATCTAGATGGATATCGGTGGCCACCCACCTTTTCCAACTGGCTCAAAACAGCTTTCTGACATTTTTGGCAATTTACTATTTTTAGCAGTTTTTACTTCCGAGGCCATTTTGAGGGCCTAAATGAAGGTTTTTTTGTATCGAGCTCCTCAATGATATCCAAAGGCATGATTGAGCCCCAAAAATTAATCTCCTCGATGATACCTTTCCAACAGGCTATCACACGCCTAAAATGGAGATCGTATGCAAAAGTTACGACCCTGGGAAGTTGATGTACTAGCCTACCCAAACGGGGCCCACATGACTTTTGGCGCTTCATCTCCTAGGGTTAGGTTTTTGGATGTCTAGGGTTTTTGGCATTCTTGATTATTGTAAAAAGGCCTTTAAAGCCTCATTGTAACCTTCTTCTTGTGAATGCGCGCTGTTGTCACATCTCTTCTCAGAGATAAGTTGCCACCATTCCAGCAAGCTTGTTTCCGCTGCATTTTACAGTTTCAGCTTATTTCGTTATTGAATAGAAAACCAGTGTTACTGTATCTCTATTATTTTGTGTTAAGTACTTGTTAATAATCTGTATTCATTTCGTTCTGCTCATAAAATCCGGATCAGTGGTATCAGAGTGGTCTGCTCCTTGTCGTCTTAATGCATGTCCCCAACGAGGTCGAAGTACAAAGAGTTGGGTCTCGAGCTTGTTTCTCTTGAGGACAGAAGCTCTCGCACGCCCAAGCGACCTCCCATGGCAGGAGAAAAGAAAGATGACGGGACAGGAGATCCTTTCAAACTATTGATTGAGGAAGCCCTCACGCAACAAAGGAACAAGATGATGGATAGTTTCACGCAAATCCTTCGGCGACTACCAACAGGGGATGCATCTTCTTCGAATGGAGGTGTCGCCCCCTTCAAGGTACAAACAAACTTTGATATTCCTATATTTGAAGGTCAGATAGACACAGATGTTGTAGACAAGTGGTTGAATCTACTAGAAGGGTATTTTTCTGTTTATAAATTTTCGAATAGAGAAAAGATTACTTTTGCGCTCCTCAAAGCCGTTCCCCATGTCAAAGATTGGTGGGAAAATTTCTGTGAGAAAAAGGAAATAGAGGAAACCTCATTATTTTCAGTCACAGCCACCTGGGAATCCTTCAGGGATGCTATTAAGGAACAATACTACCCTGTTGGAAGTTATGATGACCTGTATACCAAATGGACCACACTGCGGCAAGAAAGAGACCAAGCAGTGCTAGATTTCACAAATATCTTCCATACCTTGCGCACCAAGTTGGGTATCAAAGATTTGGAGTGACATCTGGTGCTCAAGTATCGCGGTGCTCTGCATAGATACATCCAGACCGAAATGGAATTTCTGGACATCTCATCCTTGGGTGCGGCCTACCGATATGCCGTCAAAATTGAGCAGAAGCTCAAACAAAAGATGTGGCAATTTGGGCCTGGGAACCCCTCACAACAAAAGCTAGGAAAGGGCAGCCCCAACCCACTAAACAAAGGACAGAGCAAAGATGGGCAGTATCAAGACAACCAGTACAAGCCGCAAGCAAAGAAGGACACCGGAAAGACAAAGAAAGATACCTGGAAGTGGTGCGACTTCCATAAGAGCCCTTGGCATAACACTGTGTTGGTTGTGGAGCATGATTATCTTCCTGATTTAGAGGTATTTTACTTTCAACCATGTTTATACCCCATGAAGTATATACACCCCAGAAGTATGTACACTCTTCCACGGGAGGGAGTGCA
>ML776594.1:329682-361108 GCA_009831015.1 Picea engelmannii | reverse complement strand
GGAGTGCAGAGGGGGGGTACCCCCTCTATGGGGTCCGGGGGGTCTGGGGGCAAGTGGGCCCCCAGTGGGGGTTTGGGGGCGAAGCCCCCGAAGCAAAAATTGCCTTGTAAAAGTATATTGTAATTTCATTGTAAATATGGACCGTTCATTATAAGGTCGCAAATCTAACGATAGAGATTATGTTAGGGTTTTTTTTCCTAGAAGGCAACCCTCTTTTATGAGGGAAATGTATTGCAGCTATGTAGGTTGGAAAGTATTGTATTATGAGAGAGGAGACTGTGAGAGAAAGAAGAGGAAGTTACAGCGGGTTTTGTTGTAGGTTGTATCCCTTCGTTTTGCTGGATAATAATAAAGAAAGGACCTGGCAATTTCTCTGGTGGACGTAGCCCACACTGGGTGAACCACGTAAATCTATGTCTCTCTTGTATTGTGTATCTTCTGTGTTTTATTTCCACATTTGTTTTATTTTATTGCTCCGCGGTCTTGGTTTTCTAACACACTACTGACTGCCGCTCAAAGCAGTCTCTGGTGGCCGAAGTGAAAGCCTTTGAATTAGATGCAGATTCTGACTCCGAGACAGAACTAGAAATGGGAATATGGATCATTGACGTGGAACCCAGTGCCACCGTTGCTACCACCAAGCTCTAGCCTGGTGAACCAGACGAGCCAGAAGAAGGAGAGCACCTATTCCATTCACAGATGTGGGTAAAAGGCACCCCACTGCACTTCATCGTTGATAGCGGTAGCCAGAAGAACCTCATCTCAGCAGAGGTCGTCAAGCGGCTAGCCCTGTCAACAATGTCGCACCCACAACCCTACACCATTGGATGGCTCCACCAAGGAAGCGATCTATGTGTCAGCCAACAGTGTCGGCTTTCGTATGGAATCAAGCCCTTCAAAGACGAGGTATTGTGTGATGTTGCTCCTCTCGAAGTTTGTGATGTTCTTTTGGGCCAACCTTATTTATGGAAACGTCATGTTGTATATGAGTCTAGGCCTCGTAGTTTTATTATTACTTTGAACAGGAAATTGTACAGGATACTCGAGGCAATCCCACCTAGTGTTATTTCCTTGATCTCTGCTAAGCAATGCAGGAAGGTCATCTCGTAGATGGGGAAGTTTGTCTTCTTCGTGATTCACTCTCAGAACAAGCGAAAGATCGCAGCCACATCCAAGGTCTCTGCGGCCGATCTCTCCACACAACAGAAGCAAGTAGATAAGGTCATGGAAGAATACTCAGATATCTTCTCCTCACCTACAGGGGTACCTATGCACTGCCAGGTCAAGCACCCCATCGATCTGACCCCCGACGCACCGCTACCCAATGGGCCAGTCTATTGTCGCTCTTTGTTAGAGAATGAGGAGATCAAGCGATAGATCCAAGAACTGCTCCACAAGGGGCACATCCGCCCCATCTCATCACCTTGCGGGAGCCCAATCGTGTTGGTACAGAAGAAAGATGGAACCTGGCGACTCTGTATTGATTACCGGGCTCTGAATAAAATCACTGTGAGAAACCGGTACCCAATTCCTTGAATCGATGACCTCCTTGATCAACTCACAGGGGCCAAATACTTCAGTAAGATTGATCTGAAGTCTGGCTACCACCAGGTCTCGATAGAACAGACAGATGTATGGAAGACCGTCTTCAAGTCAAAGGAAGGACTTTTTGAACGGTTGGTCATGCCCTTTGGTTTGACAAATGCTCCAGCCACTTTCATGAGGATGATGGACGATATCCTGCGACCATTCACCAATACTTTTGTAGTGGTGTATCTGGATGACATTCTAATTTACAGCAAGACTTGGGCCGAACGCTTGCATCATATTCAACAGGTTCTGCACACCCTATGGTAGCACAAGCTATATGCCAACCTGGAAAATTCTCCTTCGGCATGGACAGGGTCCATTTCCTGGGCTACATCATTGATCAACATGATGTACATGTGGATCCAGCCAAGATCCAAGTCATCCGTGACTGACCATCCCCAACAACACTCACTGAGCTTCAAAGCTTCTTGGGACTTGCTAATTTCTACCGCAAGTTCGTGTTGGGTTTCTCCCATATTGCATGGGCCCTCAGCCAAATAAACAGGGGTGGTGGTAAGGAAATATTTGCATGGGTCCGGTCCCAAAAACAAGTGTTCGATGATTTGAAGCAGCATTTGTGCTCAGCCCCAGTACTTTCACTACTGGACCTGCAACATCCCTTTGAGATCAAGACAGATGCTTCAGACTATGTTGTGGGCATCGTTCTCACTCAGCACAGCCACCCCGTGGCCTATCATAGTGAGACACTGTCTGATACTGTCTGTAAGTACCCTACTTACGACAAAGAAATGTACTCCATTTTGCAAGCATGCCGCCAGTGGAGACATTACATTCTTGGGAAGGAGACAGTCATCCACACTGATCATAAGCCACTGCAGTTCATGTAGACACATGGAAAACTGCAGAATGACTGCCATCAAAAGTGGTCCACATACTTGCAGCAATTCCACCTCAACATCAAGTATAAAACAGGAAGCACCAATCGTGTCGCTGATTGCCTCACCAGACCACCAGTCACAGCACTCACCACGGTGCTAGACTCTTGCGGCCATGAGACATCTGGATGGCCCCAACTCTATGAGACAAACCCTGACTTCCCCACCACCTACCAAATGTTGGGTGCAAATGCAGTTGTCGATAATTTCCATCTTCAGGATGGGTTGTTATGTCGTCTGGCCCATATCTATGTTCCATCAAGTGAGTGAGCGAAGCGGATCTGGGAAGCCCACTACAGTCGGGCGGTAGGACACTTCGGTGTTGAAAAGACAGTGGCGATGCTACAGAAACATTTCTACTGGTCGAAACTTCGACAGGAGGTCGGCAAGTATATCAGGTCCTTCACTGCCTGCGCTATTGCCAAACCGGCCACTAAGAAACAGGGCCTGTACACCCCTCTTCCTACTCCTGATAGGCCATGGGAATCCATCTCAATGGACTACATGTCGAGCCTCCCATCCACCAAGTGAAGAAATGACTGTGTTTTTGTGGTTGTTGATCGTTTTTCTAAGATGGCAATTCTGGTTGCCTGCAAGAAGAGCATCACAGTAGAGGCCACTGCCAAGCTCTTCTTTGAACGAGTTTGGGTACATTTTGGAATCCCACAAACCATTGTATCAGATCAAGATAGTCGATTTCTCATCACATTTTGGTCGAGCCTCTGGTCACTACTGGACACCAAGCTCACCAAATCCATGGCCTTCCACCCCCAGAGAGATGGCCAAACCGAGGTTGTAAATCGAATGATTGTGCATATCCTTCACATGTATAATTCAAAGAACCCTCGCACATGGGATGAGAGCCTTCCCTATTTCCATCATAGCTACAACTGAGCCTTGCATAGCTCAATCGGCCACATCCCCTTTCAAGTGGGGTTGGGATTCCAACCATTGGGTCCCATAGATGTTGCACTTCCCCTTGCGGTCACTTCAACTGACTCATCTCCTGCTCCAACTGAAGCTGACAAAGCCACTCGGTTCATTGAGCGGATCCAGCACATCCGCCAACAGGTTCAATATATCCTACAGATGTCCAATGACAAGTACAAACAGCGCCATGATCAACATCGGGTGCCGCATAAGTTTCAGGTGGGCGACAAAGTTTGGTTGCACTTGCAGAAAGAATGCCTTACAGGACCCCATCGAAAGCTTCGCCCACTCTGTTATGGACTGTACATTATCACCAAGGCCGTGGGGGATAATTCTTTTAAGATCAACATTCCTCCTTTCCTTGGCCTGCACCCAGTGTTTAACGTGGATCTCCTTCGCCCTTATTTCCCACCATTATTGGACACCTCAGAAGTAGCAGAACAGCTGACACCAACAGAGCTCAAACCTGAATGCATAAAACAGATGTCCAATGATCAGATTGTGGACAGACAGATCAAGGGAACTCGACAACAAAGGATCCAGCTTTATTGAGTCATCAAAGCAGGGCAGCTCCTGCACCAAGGCAAGTGGCTCACCCGGGGCCAAATTCAGCAGAAATTTCCTCATCTAATGGGGGACCTCAACGCAATGGATACCATTGCTTCCTAAGGAGGGAGGATTGATCCATATGGATATCGATGGCCACCCACCTTTTCCAACTGGCTCAAAATAACTTTCTGACATTTTTGGCAATTTACTATTTTTAGCAGTTTTTACTTCCGGGGCCATTTTGAGGGCCTAAATGAAGTTTTTTCAGTATAGAGCTCCTAAATGATATCCAAAGGCATGATTGAGCCTCCAAAACGAATCTCCTCGGTGATACCTTTCCAACAGGCTATCACACGCCTAAAACGGAGATCGTGTGCAAAAGTTACGACCCCGGGAAGTTGATGTACTAGCTTACCCAAACGGGGCCCACATGACTTTTGGAACTTCATCTCCTAGGGTTAGGTTTTTGGATGTCTAGGGTTTTTGGCATTCTTTCTTATTGTAAAAAGGCCTTCAGAGCCTCATTGTAACCTTCTTCTTGCGAATGCGTGCTGCCGTCACATCTCTTCTCAGAGATAAGCCGCCACCATTCCAACAAGCTTGTTTCCGCTGCATTTTACAGTTTCAGCTTATTTCGTTATTGAATAGAAAAACAGTTTTACTGTATCTCTATTATTTTGTGTTAAGCACCTGTTAATAATCTGTATTCATTTCGTTCTGCTCATAAAATCCGGATCATGAAGACCCAGAATGATGGTCAATAGTGGTCATGCATTAGTCCCAAAGTTGTTATAAGTGGACAAAACCCTAAATGAAAGTTAGTATGTGACCAAGAAATGGAGTGAGTGGAAAAGTATTAATACAACTATGCTTGGTTCATTTGAGTGTGAATTGGCATGCAGGATCTCGGTGATCTGGTTTCTGTGATGGTAGTTCTGCAGCAATGAGGTGATGATGAAAACAAGTCGAGTAAAGGTCTGAAAATGAAGGGAAAAGAATGGAGGCTAAAGTTTCAGAGACAATGGTTGTGACAAAGGTTGTAGCAGGTATTGAGACAGTGACAAAGAAAATTTGAAGATGTATTGGTTGGTTGATGTGTGGAAACCTAGATAAATTCTAGATGGATAGATTGTATTCTACTGGAAAGTTGAGTCTTGCAGAAAGCTGAGCCTTGTGGCAAGATGAGTCTTGCTTGAGAGTTGGAGCTCTCTTGAGATTTGGTGCTCTCCTTGGAGTTGGTGCTCCTTACTTCAATTGGTGCTGATAAAACCCCCATGATTATAATCACATGTAAAACATAATACAAAATCTTACATACATATGATGTCACTTGTGTTGATGATTTATTGTTTCTTATGGTTAGTGGATATTTCTCATGCATGTTATTGATACATGTTTACATGCAAGTTAATGAAGTATAACATTGTGTTTGAAGTGGTTGTTAACTGGAAGTAAGAAAAATTGTGAAAACCCACACTCTCTTATTCACCCCCCACTCTCAGTGTGGCTGGTGTGTCCAACACCTTCCTAGGTTGAGCCCATTCTAGCTTCAACTCTAGATGCAACTTCCAACAATGATTCTCATCAAGTCCTTTCTTCTCACAGTGAGAACATGTAGTCTTCTTCTCTTCATCCTTCTTCACTGTAGTTATCTTCTTACTCTTCCCTTTTCCCTTCGAATGCTTCTTGAATTCATGTGGCTCCTCTGACACATCTTCAACAACATGTTTTCCTTTGTTTCCTTCAAGATGAGTAGCTTGTATTGAAACTTCATCAATATTAGTATGATTAAACATAAATATAGTATGGCGAATATATGAGTGCATACCACCAATATACTTTAGAAGAGTCTCAAAAGTATGTTATAGAATTCCCAAATATAATGCCTTCCTCTTAAATTCATGTGTATAAACTTGAACGTTCTACCCTTTTCCTTGTCTCAGATGTTTCCAAGCAATCATTGATGTTTGCATACAAGATAATGGATAAAATTTCTTTCTTAATGCAACAAAAAATTCAATCCATGAAGAAATTATTTTATTGTGTTGAATAAGATCAACTTGTGTCCAACTCTCCCACCATATCAAGGTTGTGCCGCTCAAGTAAAGAGTAGCCAACTGTATCCTTGAAGTATCCTTTATGATTTTATGTACCTTGCAATATAATTCAAACTGTTTGACCCAATTATCCAATCTCTCTACATTCAACTCTCCATCATAAGTAGGCAAATCAAACTTTACATCTAGCTTTAATAAAGGAAAATCATGAGAATGAGAACACTTCTTAGAATGTTTTTTCCTCTTATGAGAAGAATGTTCACTTTCATTAGAAGAAGATGATGATGATGATGATGAGCAGGACAATGATGATGATGATGGGGATGGAGGAGACCCTGAAGGTTTTTCACCTTCTCCTTCTCCTTCAGCTTTTACCATTTTTTCAACTGGACCACCTTCATTTTGATGACGAATTTCTCTCCTTCTTTCTAGGTCTTCCCACAATTCCTTAACCATATTTTTCATCTCAAGGAAAAAAATTTGAAACTCCTTATCCACCTCAAAAAGAATTTGTTCATGCTCCATTTCTTTCCTTCGAAATCCATGTCCAATCTCAGGATTAATTTCTTCAAGCGTGCCTTCACCTTGATTAGATTTGTATCTCGTAAGCATTCACTTGCAAATACACCTCAAAACCAGCTATGATACCACATGATTTGAAAATACCAAATGAGCTCTGATATCAACTTGATCTGAAAATACCAAACGAGCTATGATACCAACTTGATCTGAAAATCCTTGGATGTAAAATTAACTCTTAAATACACATAAACATCTAACCAGATTCATAATATAAATGATCGCTTGACTAATTGCATAAACACATGTGAATATGCTTACTTGTCCATAAACTTCATTAACACTGATGAATAACTTGAAGGATAATTGAGATGACACAACAGAAAATAAAAGAACTCAAATTGGATATATGGATGGCATATTACTTCATCTTCAAAGTCCCTTTAGATAGTATGGTTGTTCTCCATCATCTCAAAAATACCAAATTACATTACAACATGGGTATACAAAAAGCCAATTTAATGGAGTCTCTTTAATTCCACTACTCAAAACAATAAAATGAGTTCACCATTAGAATCCTTGAAAATTCTAAGAAATTTGAGTATAAAGTCGACCAAATTCCGAACTGGCTTAATTACACCCTCTTCCACACACAAAACAATGCACTAAAATCTCATTAATGAAAATTTGGAATAAGACTTTTACAAATGATGTTAAGTACTTATACCATATCTGAAAATATAATTCAATAATACCAAGAATAAACCATAAACCATTCACCATAACATGAACACAAGAAATAAAGAAAACCCTTGAGGTAGGGCAACACCATATATTAATCCTTATGGAAGGATAAAACTCCTCAAACAATCCTTGCTTGTACAATCACATTGCCTACACTTCTTTATATAGCTCTCCCTATCTCCTAGGAACCTTCTAGAGAGACTTCTCACATTTATTACATCCAACTACCACATTAGGCCTTTATTAATATAGTGGACCTAGTCCACCTTACATTGAATGACCACATTTCCATATATTAAATGACTTCCACTAATAACACATAATTGCATTCCCATTGGGTACCTCCCTAGGTACCCCATATTACCTCCCTAGGTATACTACATTCCATCCCCCTTCACATGTTTTGTCCTCGAAACATGAGAAGAAACCATACAATATGACCGGCTAAGCAATGTAGCCAACTGGTACCAAGTACGACTATCCATCCATCCCAATGGAAGTCGAACATGATGTCTATCTGCTACCTTTCCACCCTTATATTTCTCTGCATCATATCGGGGTTTCCATGGGATTGTTTCTATAGCTTGAGCTCTTCCCATAGTGCTGGTAGTCCTACATGCACCTCTTGATCGGTTTCCTGTCTGGTGCCCTACTAGTGCATAAATGTGTTGATGCACATGCCCTTGCCTTGATGACTTTTTTGTCTCTATATGATGTGGATGGCGATATACAACAATTGTAGGAATTTGTTCTTTTTTCTTCAAATCTGCAACACTTTGTGCCTTTGAGTTAATGACTGCCTTAGCTTCCTGATTATGTCCTTCTTGTAGTTTTTCTTCATCTCCTTCTGTAGACTCTGCCTCTGATTCAACTTCAGATTGGGCAATAACTTCTTTGCTAGCTTCCATGGGTCCACATTTCTTACTAAGAGACACATCCTGCAATGTGATTTTCTTTTTCTTGTACCACAACTTTAAAAACTTCTTTTGCACATTAATATTAATGGTACCCACTGATTCTATCCAAGGATATCCCAAAACAATATCCACTTCATCCATATCCATAGCATAAAAATCTGAATGCAACACATATTTATCTATGGTAATCTTCAAATCTTTAAAAATTTAAACATTTTCACCCTCAACCTTTGTGCTTTGAATATTCTTTATTGGAACTTGCAATCTATTAACCAACTGAACATTGATAAAATTATCCATGCAACTAGGGTTAATAGAAACAATGATATTTTTTTTATGAATACAACCATGAACCAGTAATATAGATTTTTCACATGAAAATAAACTCTTGGTTCTCTCTTTATCCTTATTTTCTCCATGAGACCACTTGTCTAACAATATTTTTTCAAATTCTCCATTGAAGAGTGTCATCATCTCCTTATAATCAAGCGATTTCCACCAAATGGCAGCATCACCTTGCAATTTGAGATCTACCCAATGGGGCCAATTCTCTTCCCATGCTTACTTTCTTTCTTTAATGAATGATTCAATACTAGGGCCATCACAATTTCCTATAAAATACATCTCGCTATGAAAAACCCCAAAAAATAGAACAATAAGTTACAGTAGAAAATCGCAGTTTTTTCCGAAAAAAAACCTTGAAAACTGTTGAATTTAAAATGCTCATAACTTTACTTCCCAAGCTTCGTTTCGAATGATTTTTTTTTTTGAAATTGGGTATTTTTCCTAGAGGATTTCAAATACCCAATTTTTTTTTATCAAAATTCAGCTCTTAAATCTTCAGATCTGAACCTGAAATGCGTCGCCCTCTTTTTCTTCCCTAGAAAAAATTCTGCAAAAAGAGAAAACAAATCTTCCCTTCTTTGGCCAAGGAAAGTGCTCTGATACCAATTGTTAAGTACCTATACCAGATCTGAAAATATAATTCAATAATACCAAGAATAAACCATAAACCATTCACCATAACATGAACACAAGAAATAGAGAAAACCCTTGAGGTAGGACAACACCATATATTAATCCTTATGGAAGGGTAAAACTCTTCAAGCAATCCTTGCTTGTACAATCACAATATTCATCACTATGTTTCATTACATTGCCTACACTTCTTTATATATCTCTCCCTATCTCCTAGGAACCTTCTAGAGATACTTCTCACATTTATTACATCCAACTACCATAGTGGGCCTTTATTAATATAGTGGACCTAGTCCACCTTACATTGAATGACCACACTCCCATATATTAAATGACTTCCACTAATAACACATAACTACATTCCCATTGGGTACCTCCCTAGGTACCCCATATTACCTCCCTAGGTATACTACAAATGACCTATAATCATGAAATAGACCTCAAATTCATGCTCCTTGCGAAAAATCATGAAAAAAGAGTATTAGGTTTCCTATGGGATATTAATATACCTCATGACACACATTTCTATGCAACACCAAAACTAGGCTTTTCCTGCACTTACTTCTATGTAGTTCATACTACCTCAGAACTTGTACCCTACATAGGGATCTATGCATCTCGAGATTTTTTTCATCCTTGGTATCTGTGCCCAATATATAGGGCATGACCCCCAAACCCCCATCCGCAACTTATGGGAACTTAATTCTATTTTTGGTGGAATCTCGTAACTGGGGGTACCCGTGGTGTAGTGGTTAAATCCTTGGCTAAATTTGGTAGAGGTCGTGGGTTCCATCCCCATCGACCATTGATTCTTGCGTTATATTTTGTTATATAGTTTAAACCATATGGTTATGGTGGCATATGGTATGGTTATCCCTTGCGCAGTTTAACTGACACCAACCTCCCCCTTCCTCCAAAGGGTTGGCATGACCTCTCGGTCTAGGATCGTTCAAGTCGTCGAGTCAGATGACTTGTCGGGCTCTGGATATAACTGATTTCAACTTGACATAGGCCCCCTTTTCAATTCCTCGGCACTTGCGATGTGGCACCTGTGGACCCTCTCTGCAGTGTTTTCAACTCTTATGCCGACAACCTTAGCTTCTGATGCTAAGCTCCTCCTTTGATGTGACCATGGCCTGCAACCGTGAGTCAACTCCCTTCATGACCCTGCACTTCGAGACTTTCATGATCTGCTTTCCCCTTTTCTCGATTTTTGAATAGGCAAATACTTGGGGACCAGATCTATGGTCCTCACTCCTCTTGCGATCAACGGCTGTGATTGAATCGTGAGTTCGGACTTCACGAGTCTTGCCTCCCCTCGACTCTGTATCTCCCGACTTATGAATCAGCAATGCACTGATCCTTTTCCACGTTTCCCTCTAGATCTAACAGCTTGGATTGAAATCACCCTTTGCGACCTCGCGAAGATCTTTGGTCTCTCCCGCAAACCTTCTGAAGTTCCTTCTCCTGAACCTCTCAGTCTTCTACCACCTTTCCTCTCCCTGAAAATGAGTGACTTCTCTGTCTTCAGGACCTCGGAAAATCCTCAATTCCCTTGCACACTTAACACAATTTCTCCTTTCAAGACTTAGGCTGTTCTCGAAGGCTTTTTTCACTCCTTGCAGAAATCTGTGCAACTCTCATGCGACTTTGCTCAGCTTGAAAACCTCCAAGGTTCCTAGTTCCTCTGCGAGATTCTCATGCCCACCTGGCAGTCTATCGCTCTGGTCCCTGAACCTGTAAGGCAAAACCTTGACACCTTAGGTGCACTCCTTGCACTTGGCTCATCTTCTCGATGGATTCTCCCTCGACCTTATGGAAAGGTTTAAGGCACTTCTTTTCCTTTGTTGATGCATTTCTTGTAAAGCCTTCCTTCACCAGAATGTTCAACAATTATGGGATTCTTCTACACCTTCACCTGTGTAGTTCCTGGGTATGCTCACGCAAGCTCGATGCCCTCCTGGAAAATTATTTCAGAGTCTTCAGTAACTCTGCACTGTGCTCCCCTCCACACAGTATTTATTTTCAAGGGACCTAACCACCTTGAAATTTATCCCTAAGTTTGTAAGGAAATTTGGCGTGCCCTCCTGGCAACTTCTCTTATGACTCCACTGAGTTTAGATACACACTCCTTGCGTTGGCTTATAGATTTTCTCAGCTCTGTCGCGCACTCCTTACACTTAGCCTAGAGTTCCAGGCTTAACTTAACACACTCTCAGATAGAAAACTATATCTCTATCCCTACAAACGATTTCAAACACACATCTACAATTCATATACATGTAAAATACATTCATAGCATAGCGTCCATTGAACATAAATATAAAACAGGAAAAACTGTCATTTTTTTCTATTAATGGTGGAATGCCAATTTACAATGGTGGAGTCCAAGCTGCAACTGAATCTCGACTCTCTGTATCTCTCTGTTAGAACACGGATTGTCTAACTCAAATCCGACCCACAATCTTCTACCGTCTAACCTCCTGTAAGGCTCGACCAACTACTATCTAACCTACAGTCATCTAACCTCTACTTTGCTTACAATACAAAGATTTTATACAAGAGGGTCTCAAATGACCTTCCCTCGCAAGCTAAACAAAACGGTGTCAAATCACCATCCCTAATGCTCATCGAAAGGGAAATTTACAATGATGGCGATCCTGCTCCAAATCAAACGTAGATCTAATTTATCGTCAGCCTATTAATGGTGACCTCATCTTCTGTTCATGCGAAGGCACAATTCTGCTCTTCCATCTTGTCTCCAATTAATTCATGGATCATGCCTTGGATCCTCGAGGCCAAAATGAGAGAACAATGCCTCTCCTTCCTTGAATGAGCACCACACGTGTTGATTAATTGGCGCGTGCTGAGATGGAGCGATGCTCCTGCATCATTAACACATGGCTACATTACATTCAAAGGAACCAAGGGTCGAGGACAAAGCCCTCGGTCCCTTTTTTTTCGTTGGACTAACCTTTAACAAATGTTAAATATAATCTGTGTTATCTAAGGTTAAGAGATATTGTGGTGGTGCGATGGTAATGAAGGCTTTGGTAAGGTTTATGTAGTTTGCAGGTTCGACCCCCATCGACTCCAAAAATTTTGGTAAATACTAAACATAATAGGCCAATGGGAGGTTACCATATGGAAGCCTCTCATTGGCTTATCCTTGCCACATGTCGACAAAAAACTATTACACCTGATCCTGTATGGACTTGCCAAGTGAGTTGCCAACCTTTCATGCCATGTCACTTGCCTGCCACGTGTTTCCTTGTGAAGTCACCAAGTTACATGTATGACCTGTACGATCATGTGCCACATGTCACCCTTGACTCTGTCCTTTGACTTTTTTCTCATTAACCAAACTTTGACCAGCCATAGCTTCTTCATACGAACTCGTTTGCAATGATTTTTGTGCCTTGGATCACGCCTTGGATCCTCGAGGCCAAAATGAGAGAACGATGCCTCTCCTTCCTTGAATGCACACCATGTGTGTTGATTAGCTGGTGCATGTTGAGATGGAGCGATTTTCTTGCATCATTAACACATGGTTACATTAAATTCAAAGTAACCAAGGGTCGAGGGCAAAGCCCTCGACCCCTTTTTTTCATCGGACTAACCTTTAACAAAGGTTAAATATAATTTGTGTTATCTAAGGTTAAGAGCTATTGTGGTGGTGCGATGGTAACAAAGGCTTTGGTAAGGTTTATGTAGTTCGCAGGTTCGACCCCCGTCGACTCCATAAATTTTTGTAAATACTAAACATAATAGGCCAATGGGAGGTTTCCATATGGAAGCCTCTCATTGGCTTATCCTTGCCACATGTCGATGAAAAACTATTCCACCTGATCCTGTATGGACTTGCCAAGTGAGCTGCCAACCTATCATGCCACGTCACTTGCCTGCCACGTGTTTCCTTGTGAAGTCACCAAGTCACATGTACGACCTGTACGATCATGTGCTACGTGTCACCCTTGAATCTATCCTTTGAATTTTTTCTCATTGACCAAACTTTGACTAGCCATAGCTTCTTCATACAAACTCGTTTGCAGTGATTTTTGCACCATTGGAAAGCTATCGTTGAGTTCTACGCAATGAAGTAGTTTTCAAGAGCATTTGAGAAAGTCAAATTTTGAGCATTTTTGGTTCTTTTTGGTCCTCTATGAGCATTTTGGATCCTCTTGGATCTCTGTGAGTGTTCCTATATCCTCCTAGATGACATGGTCAAACCCTCATCTAAAGGAGGCGTCCCATTATCTAGTCCTTTTCTTGGAGGATATTGCTAACTAACTCCATTGTTTATTATTGTTTAACTTGTCTGCTAGAATTAGTTACTTGAAGATATTATTATATTGCTTTCCTTGGGTATTTTATTGTAACCTCTTGGAGGAAATTGTGGATCTCAATAAACTCATTGCTACTTTTAGTAAGCAAATCATTGAGAGGTTTATTTTATTGTTACTCCTTGGAGGACTAATGGATCTAGGAAAACAAATAGTTGTTTATTGTAGAGGGATATAGAGTTGAAACCTAAATAAGGGTTTACTCTCTCCATTTGTAAGGTGTGAATGAAAGATATCTCAAGCTTTGGAATAGAATTGCCTTATCCTTTTCGAATCTTTTTGGAATGGATGAGATCAATCTTCATGAAATGTGGCATATATTCTTGATGGATATTAGCTAGTATTTGTTGTAGGTTTGGATTGTCAAACTTGATTTGGGCACCATAGAGGAGTGGTATCCTACGTTGGAGGAGGTTAGTCCTCTTTGTTTCATTGTTTAAAGTGATAGAATCCTTGCTCTATTATTCCTTGAGAGAAAAATAAACAATCAATTCCTTTTCAGGAAAATAACACTACCTACTCAACTTGGAGGTGATATGATTCTTGAAGACCCCTCCCTTCCATATTTTTGTGTTACTTCACTTGCTAAATCTAGGGCTTCTTCGATCTTGTTTTGAAAACCCTTTTTATCCTTTATATATTTTGAAGAATCACCCCCAACCACAGAAAGGCATTGATATTCATTTCATCCACCACCAAAACTTATAAAATTCTCCAAAAACTAGTTCATGCTTTCTAAGCTCTCTCTTGCAAAAATGTAAATGAGGAACATAGAAACCATGAGATTGATGCAATTTTCCATCTTGAAAGGCATAGATGGGAGAAACGTTGTTTTCATTTTTATGGGAATCCTATCTATGACACGAATGATGATAATTCTAGGGTCAAAGGTCTATGTTTGGGGCCTCTTGGGATGGAAATATTTGCAGGAAATTTGAAGTGTCTTTTTTAGCCATATGTGGTGGCTAACAACACATATTGAGGGCAACATATGGAGCATACTTTGTGGCATGAAAGTGTAGAAATTGTTCAGCCTTGTGTTTTTGTTGAACATGGGTCAAGTTCAAAAAAATTCAGCCATGTTTTCTCTCGTGCATTCCATATTTGTCTCAGCCATCTAGGGCAGATTTGTTACAACCTTCTCATGGTAATTTCCAGCCATGTTCTATGGGGTATAATGCATGTTCTTTTCATCATTTGGGGTTGTTTTATGAGCGTAAAAATTCATAAATTTTTTCCACCTTTATGTTCAAAATTTATTGATTATGCATACATAAAATCAACATTAGATCACTCTTTTGGGGCAGTAATTACATAAGGAAGCGAGTGTTTTCTACCATAATTTTCCAAACATGTCTTTCCTCATCTCTTCCTTAGTTTGTGATTGAAAATTCAATTAGGGAGTGTGTTTTTTATTCAAAAATCCATATTGAGGAGTAGTGTTTTAAGTTCATGCTTTGTTGGGCAGCCATGACGTATTTTAAAGATTTATTATGAAGCGATCTCAAGTCTTGAGGAGGGATATTATACATGAAGACCAAGGAGGCCATCTATTGGAGCATGTGAGTCAACCTTATGAGGTGAAATAGTTTCATCATGAAGACCTTGTTTGGAGAAAAGATGAATCATTATTTTCATATTGCAGCTCCATTCAAAGATGGGTGGATGAAGCTTGTATATGCACATTCCGATCTTAGTATGATTTTGGTGATATTGTCCATCACCGTGAGTTGGATTTTGTCTCTTGTTATGATGTAATGTATGTACTAGCTCATGATCATGTTGCACTTTACATTTCATTGTTTGGTCTATGACCAAACACAAAGGAAGAACTTATGGATTTGATGAGATGTGCACATGGATTCACTAGTTGTATGATTATACATAGCACTTCCATTTTCATGCTAAGTGTTGGTGCAATTATATGCATAATATATTACCAAACATAAATTATCAACCGGGATTCGTAATCAGTAGATTTGATGCACTATATGTGTCGATAATAGATAAGTTCCTATGTCTGTTTAGTATAGCTTAGATAAGAAAACCATTTACAAACCAACACACACTTTTTAAAAATAACAATCTTCACACAATTCAAAAGATGGAAAGTAAAGCTCATAAAATAAATATGATTCAAACTCTTGTTCGGGTGACTACTCTCTTCATTATATGCTCATGAAGTAGAAACATGAACTTTGACTTTGTTCCTGCAACATCTAGACTAATAACAGCTAACACTCTGCATATGCTCAAAGGAATACATCAATCAATGCTAGAGGAAATCACAGGTGAAGGAAGACACTCCATTTTAGGCACATGTAGGGTGAGAGATAGAGGTCTTAGTTATACCTATATTCACAAGATGTAACTTAATTAATTCTGAAAGGAAATTCTAATTGTGATGGAATACTCCATTAAAGGCTCATGTATGGTGAAATATGGAGATCCAACTTGTCCCTAGGTTTGAAAAATAAAAATAAACACTAAATCATTTAATCTAACAAATGCATGCAGTTAAATCGAATTATTGTTCTCACATACTCACACAAAGATGTCAAATCATTACACTCATAGATCTCACATTACACCCACAACTCTCACTTACTCAAAATTACCACACATCCATGTGATCTGCTATTAAAGGTATCACTGAAGCATGACATGGGTAGAATTAGATGTTGTAATCAAACATAAAATTACTCTGTTCACACACACAGAAAACAAGAATCATATTCACAATTAATTACAAAGAGGCTTACCTTGATTGGGTCGGTGGGCCCTTTTCGTACCAACAAGGCAGCTCTTAAGAGAAACTTACAGTAGAGATGATGTAAATGCACACATATAATCCATACACTGAAATTATATCATTACTTGAGAAATAGGTGTACAACCAACAATCTTCAAAAATCAATGCTACAGCATAACAATTCCTTCTTCTTCAAGAACCAATCTTATAGCATAATAATTCCTCTCCTTTACTCATACCTATGAGGTCTTATTTATACATAAAATCCATGGAGGAATGGATGAAACCGAATCCCCAAACTAAGAAAACATTTTTTACAATTTTAGGATAAATCCCAAAAATCTGGGTTTTTCATCAAGTTGGGTAGATTCAAGTTAGAGATCCACCCATATCTTCTCAATCAATTCAAATTTTGGAAAATTTCCCACGTATTACTCATTTTTCCACATTCTAGACAAAACCCATTTCGTATCATTTCTAGATTATATTCCATATGCACGAAAATCGAGGCGCAAGTTGGCAGTTTGAGATTTTTACTAATTTTTGCAGAATCATTCCCCATGAGTTGGAGGTCCACACGTTTGATATGGGTGAATTCTACCCCACATGTTCGCATGTAAATGTCGCTTTGGAAAAAACCCATGTCCCTGATTTGCTTCTAGAAGAATTCCAAAATTTCGAATTATTTCTAGTACCGGACTCGCACAGTTGGTACTGAAATCCTTTAGGTAGGGGTTTAGTACCGGACTAGCATAGTCATAAACCTTGGTATCATACCAGTGCAATAGTGGTACTGGATGGAGATGGTACCGGAAGAGGTGCAGAGCTGGTACCAGAAGAGGCACATAGTTGGTACCGGATGAACGCAGAGGTAGTACCGGATCACTACAGAGTACCAGATTAGGAGGAGTATTGGTACCGGATTAGGCAGAGTATTGGATCAGGCAAAGTACCTGATCAGGAAGAGTACCGGATCATTTGTTTGCTACAGTACCGAACCAACGGAAGTACTGGATGAGGTGATGCCTTGTCATGGAGTTGCTAAATAATAGTCAAAGTAATTAGGAGCATAAATAATCAATCATTTAATCCCAATTAATAAAGAAAATCAAACAAATCATGTTTTAACATAGGTTACCTCTCTATGCACATGGACAAGGTCACAAAGTAGGTTTGTGGAGGAAATAGACAACATATGCACATGTGAGAGGTAAAATTGACTCGGATAGAGGATAATATAGGGTAATAGAGGTGTCAAAATGGAGACTCAACATCCCCCCCATGGTTAAGTCATTGCATGTCCTCATGCAACAATGATCCTCAAAATTTCAAAATTGATGGTACTACTCACTCGATCAAGCATTCCCTGACGTTCCACCCTTCTTCAGCTCCTAAGTTCTCTTTTAAGTAACCTGCTATACAATATAAACTTCCTGGCTTATGCTTCACGGTTCTTACCCATGACAAAGTAGCTAGTGAGTCATAGATTAGATCTGTTAGTGATTTGACGTTAAGTCTTATCCAATCTGTTGTGGATCATAATTAGGAGAAAGGGATGGATGTGTCTCTAATATGATTATAGGATAGCGGCCAAGAGTTCTCATAACGACTTTGACTAATAGGCCCCCTAGATAGATTACCTTTAAAATTAAAGTGATATAAGCATAGTTTAGATCTCATTTGAAGAGAGGAACACATAAAAGAATACCTCCCAAGATGATTAACTCGTTTCTTATCCAAGTTTTTAGAGATGAAGTTCTTCTTGCTTAGGTAAGGTGAATTACATATACTGAAGGTCCCACTTTCATGCAAACCTATTTATTTTAAAGATAGAACCCTAAAGTGGATACTTGAAGGTTCTTAGGAACATCATCCGAGAGATATAAAGGTCATCTCCTAGACTTTATTTGATAATGATTGCTTCATAATGAGACCCAAGGGTTTTTGTTTAGTTTTAGGTGTGCCACTTTATGTTTTTCAACTCCCTTTACCCGACATAGCCCCACTGCCAGCGGGCCTGTTCAGTACTCCGACAGGTTTACCTTAGTACCATACAAGCATGGCTCCGCTGCCAGCAGGCCTGTTCAGTACCTCGGCGGGTTTACTTGTACTTCCTGATAATTCCTTTTTATTATATTACTCAAAAGATTTAGAATGATTTATATTGTTCATTGACAGTTTTAGAGTATAAGGAAGGAAGGTGGTATGAGAGTGTTTTAGAGTTATTAGGCACATTATTAACTGCTTGCAATTATCCCAAGGGTGACATCATCCACATTAGACTTAAATCTCATTTATTCAATGTATAATGGAATATCTCAGATAATGACTAAGAGGTCCCTCTAGTTAATCTATTAGGGTTCTCATGAAAGTTCATTGAGGTTTTGCAAGGGCGGTCCGCCACATGAGGTTTTCATCAATACCCCCCAAGAGAAACTTGTAAATATAAACTTGGATAAGAACTGTTGAATCAACTAGGTTAGTATTATACATAATGGTGCCACCACTTTTCAATGGATATTTCAATGAGCAATCACTTTTTCAAAATGATGAGGTAATAAGATAGGTGCACCCATTATCATATAGAGCTAAATGTGAATATCTTTTTAAAGGATAGCCAAGATGATTCATTTAGAGGTGAGTATAACAATGTAGGAGGAAGATGTATATGAGAGCTTGCAGAAGTTCATGGTAGGGAGCGTGCAAAAATTGAGGACAGGAGGATGTATGAGAGTAACCACATGTTTAATACATAATTAGTCTAATTCCTTAATAAAATGAAAAAAATGTTGAGTTTATACCTCCTATTACTTGAAGCATTTATATCGAGCAGTAAAAATTTTGAGTATAGGATAAGGACTACCAACACCTCATTACCAGTACCGGATCACCTTAGTACCAGATGAACACAGATTTCTTTTTGCCCAGTACCAGATGAACACAGACCTTGCCCAGCACCGGATGAACGCATACCTTCTCCCATAGTACTGAATGAACACAGAGTTTGGCCCACAGTATTGGATGAATGCTGATTTTTTCCCAGTATCGGAAAAGCATAGAGTTTTTCCCAGTATCGGATGAGCACAGAGATGTTATCCAGTACCGGACCATCACAAAATTGTATTATGGTACTCAACGGGAATTTGGACAAGGTACCTGGGGGTAGTGCTTTGTAGTCTGGAACTTTATAGGCTGCCCTTTGTAGAATTTGTTGGTGTTTTCTGATGCTATGGCAGAGGACCTATGATTCAATTCTACTAAAAGACCATGTAGGTGAAACAAATACCAACACTTGATCATACAGAAAATCTGAATTTACAGTGGAAGTGTCGGAGAAATAAGGCAAAAGAATTCAATGACTGAGTAACAAGAAGGTGCTCTGTAGCTGGATGACCACATGTTGAGATTCAAAATCCTCCTCTTTTTGGAACCAAACTAACCACTGCTTTTGTTGCCACTTCCATTTTATTAGAAAATAAACCTAACTACTATTGTCTCAGAAACCACTCCCCCATGCCTGAGGTTTTGCATGGCCTCATGCAAACAATGTGAGATGCTAAAAAAAAGGCTTCTCAGAAGGTTGTGAACATCTACTAAAAACAAACCAATAGAACTAATTAAAACTAGATTTTTATTCATGCTTACAAATAGAAAAATTAGGGAAAATGTCAAAAGTTGAATTATTAGCTATGAATAAAATAGTTTGGAATTAACATTCAGTTTCAACCGATATTAAAAAGATCACTTAATTGATCATCCTTGTGAAGTAGTGGTTTTAAAATAGATAGGTAATGATAAAGCACGAATTCATCATTTTTAACAACTTAAGGAAAAAGAAGAATTTTGAAGAAAATAGGTCATGAAGCACTCCCTTAAGTGTTATCTTTCATTGACAAGGATCCTTCTCCGCTTTTGAAACCCTTCCAGTATTATGTGTGCCTTCGGAGGATGAAGATATTACCTTCTCATAAAATTCCAAACAAAATTATCATAACTTTTAGAAAGAAATCTACTATAGGAACAAAAGATCTTAAACTAATTGCCTTGTTAACTTTTGACATTCTCATTTATGAAAAGTATGAAATATAGGTTGCATTGTACTTTTGTGCAACATTTATTTATTTATTTACATATCCTACTCTAATTGAACAAAAGAAAATGTTCTTCAAGTATAGGAATACTTCCAGTGAAGCCATGTGCGTAACAGGGTTAGAAATATATCCATACTCGGGTTTAAAAGATAAATTTTAATGCATATTGGAGTATGAAGGACCAATTGCTTTGATGATGAGATCAAGCAATAATGAAAAATAAAAGAGTGGTGTGACCTAATAACTAATTGAAACCATATTTCAATAGGATCACTATATTCTTGTTTCTCTTCTTTGTTTAGGTCACACTGAATGTCTTCCTCTCCCATGCTATGCAGATTATCCTCTTCAAGATGATTGGTCTTTGGAGTACATACAGGATCTGCCGAGAGGCATGCTGAGAACTCCCCAATATCAGGTTCCAATGGTTGCTCTCCATTGAATTCTATCCATGATTCTTTATTCTCCTCAACAAATTGGCAAGAGGAATCCGACAAGACTTCTAAATATTCATGTGGAGAGACAACTAAATTTTTCACTGTTGTCAAGATATGCTCTTCCTGAGAGGTGGATATCCTAGCTACTGCTAGAATGCGAGAAAGTTCTTGGAGGAACATTCTTCAAACTCTTGATCATCATTGAATTACTCTAGCTGGTTGATGATCCCTATCTCGCAATACAAATTAGTACTCGAGGGTTCTTACAGCACCCCAAACATGATTTATCATCAAAGATTTGAATTTTAAAACTATTTGCAAAAATGAAACACACCAAACTTGAACTCCTTGCATTACTGGGACCCTGTTGTCACCAGGTTATCGGTTCGCACAAGTTAGCCCATCATGAAAACACAATTTTGCATAAAAGAAGGAAAAACACACTTGCATTAAAAGAAGAGAGGAAAACCTAACTTTGGAGCAACCCCACCAAAGTGAATGTGTGGGATCTTCCCTCACGTCTTACCATGTTTTCTCTGCCCTTAGGTCATCCATAAAACTAATCCAAAACCATTAAAAAAATCTGGTTCAAATACTACATATTACCGTTTACAACTCCCCAGCAACGACACCAAAATGTTGGTGCAATTATATGCATAATATATTACCAAACATAAATTATCGACCGAGATTCATAATCAATAGAGTTGATGCACTATATGTGCCAATAACAGATAGATTCCTATGTTTGTTTAGTATAGCTTAGATAAGAAAACCATTTAGAAACCAACACACTTTAAAAATAACAATCTTCACACAATTCAAAAGCTGGAAATCAAAGCTCATAAAATAAATATGATTCAAACTCTTGTTCAGGTGACTAGTCTATTCATTATAGGCTCATGAAGTAGAAACATGAACTTTGACTTTGTTCCTGCAACATCTAGACTAATAACAACTAACACTCTGCATATGCTCAAAGGAATACATCAATCAATGCTAGAGGAAATCACGGGTGAAGGAAGACACTCCATTTTAGGCACATGTAGGGTGAGAGATAGAGGTCTTAGTTATACCTGTATTCACAAGATGTAACTTAATTAATTCTGAAAGGAAATTCTAAGTGTGATGGAATACTCCATTAAAGGCTCGTGTATGGTGAAAGATAGAGATCTAACTTGTCCCTAGGTTTGCAAAATAAAAACAAACACTAAAGCATTTAATCTAACAAATGCATGCACTTAAATCGAATTATTGTTCTCACATACTCACACAAAGATGTAAAATCATTACTCAGAAATCATTACACTCATAGATCTCACATTACACCCACAACTCTCACTTACTCAAAATTACCACACATCCATGTGACCTGCTATTAAAGGTATCACTGAAACATGACAGGGATAGAATTAGATGTTGTAATCAAACATAAAATTACTTTGTTCACACACACAGAAAACAAGAATCATATTCACAATTAATTACAAAGAGGCTTACCTTGATTGGGTCGGTGGGCCCTTGTCGTACCAACAAGGAAGCTCTTAAGAGAAACTTATAGTAGAGATGATGTAAATGCACACATATAATCCATAAACTGAAATTATATCATTACTTGAGAAATAGGTGTACAACCAACAATCTTCAAAAATCAACCCTACAACATAACAATTCTTTCTTCTTCAAGAACCAATCTTATAGCATAATAATTCCTCTCCTTTCCTCAGACCTATGAGCTCTTATTTATACATAAAATCCATGGAGGAATGGATGAAACCAAATCCCCAAACTAAGAAAACATTTTTTACAATTTTAGGATAAATACCAAAAATCTGGGTTTTTCATCAATTTGGGCATATTCGAGTTAGAGATCCACCCATATATTCTCAATCAATTCTAATTTTGAAAAAAACCCCGCTTAATACTCAGTTGTCCACATTCTAGACAAAACCCATTTCGTATAATTTCTAAATCTTATTCCATATGCATGGAAATCGAGGCGCAAGTTCGCAGTTTGAGATTTTTGTTATTTTTTGTAGAATCATTCCCCCTGAGATGGAGGTCCACACGTGTGAGATGGATGAATTATGTCATATATGTATACATGTAAACGTCGCTCTGGACAAAACCCATGTCCCTGATTTGCTTCTAGAAGCATTCCAAAATTTCGAATTATTTCTAGTACTGGACTAGCACAGTTGGTACTGGAATCCTGTAGGCAGGGGTTTAGTACCGGACTAGCACAATCATATATCTTGGTATTGGACCAGAGAAATAGTGATACCGGATGTAGCTGGTACCAGAAGAGGCGTAAAGCTGGTAGCAGATGGAGCTGGTACCAGAAGAGGTGCAAAGTTGGTATCGGATGAACACAGATGTAGTACCAGATCACTACAGAGTACCGGATTAGGAGGAGTATTGGTACTGGATCAGGTGGAGTACCAGATTAGACGGAGTACCATATCAGGAAGAGTACCAGATCATTTGGTTGCTACAGTACCGGACCAGCAGAAGTACCGGATGAGGTGATGCCTTGTCATGAAGCTGCTAAATAATAGTCAAAGTAATTAGGAGCATAAATAATCAACCATTTAATCCCAATTAATCAAGAAAATCAAACAAATCATGTTTTAACATAGGTTATCTCTCTATGCACATGGACAAGGTCACAAAGTAGGTTTGTGGAGAAAATAGACAACATATGCACATGTGAGAGGTAAAATTGACTCAGATAGAGGATAATATAGGGTAATAGAGGTGTCAAAATGGAGACTCAACACTAAGTAGAGTAGGATATCATGAATAAGGTAGGATATGATGAATAAGCTCTTTAAGAGCATTAGAGTATGAAGAATAAGATCTCTAGCATGAGCATTAGATTTCATTTCATGTATCTTTGACATTGTTGGCTTATGCCTTTTCCTTGTAAAGCTAATTTCAATGTAATGGACTATATGGACATTTGAATGTGGTGTTTAGGGATGTGAGGTGGATCCATCCTGCCACATCATTTTGTTTCATTTGCTTGAAGATTCTTATCAACACGTGCACCATGATATTTTAGGGTTCTATTGCACTCTTCTTCAAAGAGAACATGTCCCCAAGTTGGAGCCAGTGCTACCCCTTATATTGCATGAGAGGTAAATTTGTGAAAGTTTCATCACATGAAAGGATTTTCAAGGGTAACTCACAGGGATGCTAATGGACATGTTATTATTTTTTCTTGGAGATGGTGCATTTTGATTGACCATTTTGATGATCGTGGATCCTCTTATTTAGTCATGACGCTGCATGGGATATTGTGCACATTAATTCAGTGGATTATGTGTCTTGGTTCCTAGTTTTACTCCTCGTGGTTGCACTCCATATGGATAATGATGTCGTACTCCTTGGTCCTATATTATGATATTCGTTGATGACCCATCTATTGACTATGTTCACACCTTTGGATCAACCTTCTTGATGATGGTGCCAGTTCCTTCTTTCATGGTATTTATACTTTCATATTTGCATGGATTGATTAGATATGACTCTTGTAGAGGAGCGCCCTTTGTATTTGAGATGTCTATTATATTCTTATGATGGTTCTTAATAATATAGACAATGAATTCCATGGAGAACCCACCCTCTTGCCATGTGGATTTCATGCACACTATTTGATGTTTTGATGGAGTGATCTAGGTTTTTGGAGGCTAACTTTTCATGGTTTTGACATTTATCATTGAGGAGGGTTTTCACTCTTTACATTGTTAGCTTCATGACACATACACTTTGCAAATTTTGAGAAATTTGTCTAACTTGGGAATGATGAATATGCCTTGGGGATCATGATAGGTGTTTCCTAGGGCATTGTGTTCCTTACCTTAAGAATTTCAACATTTCCTAGGGTGTTGTGTCCTTCCTAGGGAATTATGTCCTGCCTAGGGCATTGTGACATGCACTGGGAATCGTGAATCTACCTAGAAACATACATGATATTTGACATAAGTCTTACATGATTATCTCTCTTAAGTGGATATGCTATCATCAAAGGGTTTAGGTGGTTTTCATCCTGTGAACAAGGATTGATGACTTGACACCTTTTGATGAGGGTGTCCTAGGGTTTGAGGTGTCTATTATGAACATATCATGATACATGATGGGATAAACACTCCCTCTCATAGAGTTATCCATCATTTCATGGTATTTCAGGTTCTATGGTTGGAGGGGCCAACCTACTCCTTGTTGCACTACTATACCCCATTTCTATAGTGTTTGGATTCATTGTTATGTTTTGATGATGATATTGTACTTTATGATGGACATACACTTCATTCTCAGGGAACACTCTCTTACTTGTATAGATGTCAAGACATTTTCACATGGTTTGGGGATATTATATCATTGGATGGAGGTTGTTGCACACATGTGGAGGATATTGGGGTCCTTATTGACTTATCCCTTGGATTATGGTGTCTATTCTATGCTAAGTCAACCTCCTATTATGAGATCCACTTTAGTTGCCTTGACCTATGGATGGTTGTTACACCTTGGAGCCACAGATGCCACTTGGAGGGTTTGTTGTATATATTTTGAGCATGGGCTTACTTCAAAAGCATTTGTATTTTGACTGAGAGCCCAAAATTCCTCCAAATCAATGCCATTAGATACAGGATGGCCATGTGATTTCCAAAATGTGGTCATAATAGAAATTATGGTAAAATTTGACACAATTATGGTTCATTTAAGATCTATCGCAAGAAATTTATCGCTACATTTTGGCCACTTGTTTGAGGACATTCACTCTATCAATGCTTGGTTCACACATGGGACACATTTCTAGGAGGGTCCACCTAGTGGAGAATTACTTTATCATTTTTTGGAGCATTGACATGGTCAAACCCTCATTTAAGGAGGTGTCCCACTATCTAGTCCTTTTCTTGGAAGAGATTACTAACTAACTCCATTATTTATTAATGTTTAACTTGTCTTATGGAGTTAGTTACATAAAGATATTATTGTATTATTTTCCTTGGGTATTTTATTGTAACCTCTTGGGAGAATATGTGGATCTCAATAAACTCATTTCTAATTTTAGTAAGCAAGTCATTGAGAGGTTTATTTTATTGCTATTCCTTAGAGGACTAATGGATCTAGGAAAACAAATACTTGTTTATTGTAGAGGGAGATAGAGTTGAACCCTACATAAGGGTTTACTCTCTCCATTGGAATATAATTGTCTTATCTTTTTCTGAGCTTTTTGGAATGGATGATCAATCTACTTGAAATGTGGCATATATTCTTGGTGCATATTAGCTAGTATTTGTTATAGGTTTGGATTTTCAAAGTTGATTTCAACACCATAGAGGAGTGGTATTGCTACGTTGGAGGAGGTTAACCCTCTTTGTTTCATTTTTTAAAGTGGGAGAATTCTTTCTCTATTATTCCTTGTGAGAAAAAGAAACATTCAATTCCTTTTTAGGAAAAGAAGACTCCCTACTCAACTTGGAGGTGGTATGATTCTTAAAGACCCCTCTTCCATATTTATGTGATGCTTGGCTTCCTAAATCTAGGACTTCTTGGATCTTGTTTTGACAAAAAAATTGTCCTTTAGATATTTTTAAGAATTGCACCTTTGAGGTTGCATCTTGACCCCATAGCCCAACCAAAGAAAGGCATTGATCTTCTGTTTCATCCACCACCAGAACTTATAAAATTCTCTAAAAAATCATTCATGTTTTTTAATCTCTCTCTTGCTACCATTCTATACTACACACATTGAGCTTAGTTAACCATAGCGAAGATGCCCTTCACTAGAAACCTTCTAGCCTAAAGTGAGAAAGGCAAGACCATTGAGGTGACAGTGGATAGTTGGCCTAATTTTCCCTTCGGGTTTCATCCAAGTGTTTACAGGACTTTGCACCTAGTGAGAACCCGAGAGGTAACACATTGCAAGGCAACATGACCCTTGATGAACATCACACTACGACATAACCCTTTATTAAAGTCACAATGCAACATAACCATTAAGGAACGTTGCAGTGTGACATAAGCCTTGACGTCTGTCACAATGTGACACACAACCATTGGGGATTGTAGCAATTCGACATAATCCAACCAAGATTATCATCACGACGCGAGATAAGCATTGAGGAATGTCGCAATCTAACATAACCCTTGAGGAATGTCATAATGCAACATAACCCTTCATAAATATCATAATGTGACATAACCATATTATCTACCTCTAAGTGTCACAATATCACATAATAATATTATCAACCAAAGTCAACCATAACCAAACATGGTAAACCAAAGTCAACCATAGTGAACCATAGTCAAACATTGTCAACCATATTCACCCATAGTCAAACTTGCTCAACCATAGTCACCCATAGTTAACCTTGGTCAAATATTATTAGCTCAAGTTAAACATGGTCAACCATAGTTAACCATGATCAACAATAGTCAACCATGATCAAACCTTACCAAACATGGTTAACCCTTGCCAAACATAGCCAATCATGGTCAATGACAATACACCTTAATCACCCATGGTCAGACCATAGTCAACTATGGTTAACCATGGTCAAACATTGTCAATCATGATCAAACATAGTCAATCATAATCAAACATGGTCAACCATGGCCAACCAAAATCTACCATGATCAACCAAAACTAACAATGGTCACTCTTGGTCTAATCATGGTTGACCACAATCAATTATAATCAATGATGGTTAAACATGGTTAACTACAATCAAACATGGTCACACACAATCAACCAAAGTCATCCATAGTCAATCATAGTAAAAAATGGTCAACCATGGTCAAATATAGTCAACCATAATTAAACCATAGTAAAAAATGGTCAACCATGGTCAAATATAGTCAACCATAATTAAACATAGTCAACCATAGAAAAATATAGTAAACCATAGTCAAACATGGTCAAACATAATCAACCATAGTTAACCATGGTCAAACATAATCAACCCTAATGACCATAGTTAACCATAGTCAAACATGATTAACCATAGTCAACATCATAGATATTTTAATATTATTGACATTAACTTTTTAATTCAAAAATCTAATTATATTAGTCACAATCACATAATTAAAAGTGAATGATATAAATGCATAAACACCATTTTCCACTTTTTAAAATAATAACACCAATCAACATAATAATCTACTTAAATTTAAAACTATAAAAACGTTACCATTACGTATTTCTCGTTTAAATTTTAAATTAATTTATAAATTCCCCATAATCTTTAAGGCAGGGTGAAATTATGATCAAAACAAAGGTGAAAATGGAATTATAAAAAACATCACGATTAAAATCATGTTGAAAGCCAAAAATCTATTAATTTTGCATAAGTTTAAGGTTATGCGTGTGAGAGCATGACATGGCCCAGTAAGTGAATTGGTCAAATGGCCTTTTCAATCGTAACGACTTTGGAAAAAGTCTCTTTCATGGTTAAGGTTTGTGTTAGCAAGTTTTTCATATGCTTGTTAATAATAGTTTTTAAGTTTTTTAGATTGATATAAAGCATGTATGGAGTTATTGAAATGTTTAATGTATTGAATGAACATTTTATTCATTATTATTGAGGATTATTAAAGTTAAAAGAAAAAGACAGTATTATAAAATGATTAGAAAATATGTTAAGGGGTTTTTTAATTGTTTTACATTTTTGTCTTCATAGTAGGAATTTCTTAACATGAATTTGCAGGAAATCACAACTTTTTTGTTATTTAAATTGTATTTCTGAATGCATAAATAGATTCACAACTTTTTTGTTGTTATTTAAATTGTATTTCTGAATGCATAAATAGATTCACAACTTTTTTGTTGTTTAAATTGTATTTATGAATGCATAAATAGATTCAGCTTGCGGAAAACTCCTAGAGTCAGGTTAAGATTAAAATAATTTTGTATGACGTAAATGTCATTGAAGATTCTTAGTGCTTTTGCTATGTCTATGGTTGTTTCACGTAGTCTAAACATGCTATGATCGGAGTTTTGGTGAGCAATCATCTGTAAAGGTGTTGTCTAGTTGTTCTATGAAATGGTTGTTTCGTTGGAAACACACGATATAAATTTACACTAATCACTATTTTTTGTTGTTGAAAATCCATTTTTGAATGCAAAAATGGATTCGGGCAAATGTCCCCTAAAAAAATGGTCATTTTGTAGAACGTTTAGCCTATGACCTCTGAACGTTTAGCCTTCTGAATGCATAAATAGATTCAAATGCTTAAAAACCCCTCAAATTATACAGAAATAATCACTCAAATCTACAAAACTTTTAATTGTTTTACTAAATAATTTTTTTCACCAAAAAATCAAAAAATTTAAATTTACATTTTATTTGATTTCACTTTTCAATTGACCCAATACAACACAGACCAGATATACATTTCATTTCACTTGTCAAGTCTGCCCCAATATCAAGCCTTGACAGTGTGCCCACCGAGAGCGTGGTCATCGGGCGCAATTCAATAACGGTATCGTTGATAAACAAGAGACCGCTTCCCATTTTCTAAGAAAAAGATATGAAAATCATACATTCTGTAATTGAGGACTCTCCAGCATGAACGTGCTGAAAATATATTAATGAGAATTAAACTTTCGTGAATTTTTAGTTAGAAAAAGCAAATCAAAATCGACAGAGGAAGCTCCGATGAAAGGAAGTGTGGGTGTTTCAGCTACCAACCAAGTAATAAAGTATAGATAGTGAGGTGTCTTCGGGCGGAAAAAAGTAAAGGGTTTTGCAAGTGGCCAACCATGTCACCAGTGACGCACCTTATCAAGCACGAGACTTGGTCGCAGGAAGCATACAACTTGCTTGGGAGGTGACGCTTTGGGACCACCGTATATTTGCCCCTGCATCTCCTAGAAGAGAAATACCTTTCTTTTCTCAATCTGGCTCGGCATCCCCCAGAAGAGAAATACCTTCCCTTTCTCAATCTGCCTCTGCACTTATATTGTGCCATCACACAATTGCTTCCTCCTCCGCCTCGACCGCTGCATCTACCAACACCAGTTCCAAAATCCAATATGATGTCTTTATTAATCATCGCGGGCCGGATGTAAAGAAAACATTCGCAAGCCATCTCTACCATCGCCTTCTTTTACATGGATTCCAAGTCTTTTTGGACCAGCAAGAAATGCAGCGAGGAGATAACTTTAATTCTCAAATAGAAGGAGTTATTGCGACTGCCTCTGTTCATGTAGCCATTTTTAGTCCAACATATGCGGAATCAAACTGGTGTTTGCATGAGCTTGTCCTCATGTTGAAGTCGGGATCTCCCATTGTTCCAGTTTTTTACAATGTTAATCCTGCCGATCTTCGGTGGACAAGCGACAAAGATGGAGTGTGTGGTCGACTCTTGGGAATTCTCGGGTGGCCCAGCAAAAATGGAGTTTATGCAGAAGCTTTGCGAGTTCATGAAAAGAAAAGGAGATACAACCCAAAAATAATTGAAGATTGGAGAAAAACACTCTCTGAGGTTTCGGCTATAAGCGGTTTGGAGCTGAAGGAGTGTAATGGGTTAGAATTCTAACTGTAATTGTCCATATTAACTTAATTGTATCGATAAATCTGATTTTTAGTCAGAATTAAAAATTTTCTGTAAATCTCTTCTGCTTAAAAGAGAGGATAAGATGAATAAACCAGGAAGATGCTAGGCCTTTTCACTGTTTTTCCTCATTTTAATTTATTAGTCCTATGTCTGCTCTGCACCTCACTTCCTTTCCAAGCAACAAAGGATTTAGTACTCATGTCTGGTTTTCTCTGAATAACCAGTGACGAAGGCGAACTCTTGGATAAGGTAGTACAATGGGTGAAGGAAAAGGTTCCAAAAACACAATTGTATGGGGTCGCATATCTAACTGGTTTGGATGGAAAACTAGAAGATTTAACAATATTATTGGAGCAGCAGCAACATAGCAGGGAGACCAAGGTCGTGGCGATTGTGGGTTCTGGTGGAGTAGGAAAGACTACCTTGGCAATGGAATTCTTTAATCACAAGAGATCAGATGACATTAGGTCATGTTTTTTGAAAGACGTGAGAGAAACTCCTCTAATTTCCTTGCAGAATAAACTCTACCAGGACTTGATTTCACGGGATCTGAAAAAAAATAGCGTCGACGACGATATACAGGGGCTTTTTGATCGTCTCAAGGGTTCTCAAGCTCTAATTGTTTTAGATGATGTGGATCAGGCCAACCAGATGGATGCATTATTTTCACCCCTGAAAGACGTCCTTAGTTCTGATAGCTTAATCTTAGTTACATCTCGCAATAGTGATGTTCTATCAAGAATCAGAGAGTCGTCCATTTACACGCTTAAAGGCCTCGACGAAGAACACTCTAAAAGGCTCTTTTGCTTCCATGCTTTCGACGGGTGTCAACCTGTTGTCGAATTTGAAGAACTGGTTACAGAATTTCTGCAAGTGTGTGATGGATTGCCGTTATCCCTCAAAGTTCTCGGGGCGTTGCTTTGTAGAAAAGATTTGGAGTACTGGAAAGCACAACTGCGCAAAATATCCAAAACACTTCCTCCGGATATAGAAGGCAGACTTCGAATTAGCTATGACAGTCTTGATAAGGAGGAAAAAGAAATATTCTTG